>JAXCLO010000001.1:71497374-71545478 GCA_035583995.1 Arremon aurantiirostris
CCTTCCTTCCTTCCTTCCTTCCTTCCTTCCTTCCTTCCTTCCTTCCTTCCTTCCTTCCTTCCTCTTTCTCTTCTCTTTCCTCTTTATTTTTTCTCTTTTTTGTGTGCTCATCTGACACTGAATCAAATTTTCACATTCATCTTTCCAGTGAAAAAGTACAATTGGACAAAAATTTATACATCGTATCAAGTTATATGAATAAAAATATATGAATAAAATAGATACACTAATGTATTTTCATAGACTAGATATTCTCTTGTTTATTGGTGGTGAAATCACATCAATATCTCAACAGCAACAATTTCAAAGATGTTTAACTTAATCTTTTTTGTGCAGTTTGGACATGTGTTAGTAAATTGATCTTAAAAATTATAAATCTAACTTGGCATGAAGTACATTATTTTGCTGTGAGACTTTCCTGAATGACAGAGTTGGCTGTTTCTGAAAGACTCATTATAATGTTCTAAAAAGAGTTAATACATTTTCAAAGCATGTAGAATTTGACAAATGTGTTAATGTGTTTAGGTTCCAGTTTCAAGACAGAATCTCCAAATTTCTCAGATAAATTATGTATTACATTTTTGGATTGTTTTTAAATTTTCCCTTATCCCTAACTCCCCCAGGAAACATATGGGGGGGAAAAAATGGCATTCCTGAGATATGTTTTTGTTTGAATACATAACTGCATTTTTTCTATTAAAAAGATCATAAAATCTTGAAGATCAGATCCTCAATCTGCATAAGTCAGCATGTTGTCAACAAGCAAGGATATTTACATCAGCTGAAGATGGATTCAGCACCTTCCCTGGCAACATAATTATCTGCTACTACTTCACTGCTCCACAAAAACAAACAGATATAACATATACTATGGTTAAAGAACCAACCTCTGACAAGTGCTGTTTTCAACTTCTGATCACTTTCAATGTTACCTGATAGAAAATATGCTGAAAAGAGTTCTTTGTGTTTAAAAAAATGTACATACAACTGTAAATAGTGACTGCTCTGCAATGATATTTTTCTTCTGCTATTGCCAGGGTGCAGTACAGCTTTTTTCTTTGTATCTTTCAGATACACAAGGATTTTGTTCTTTTCTCATTTGTATTTATAGGCAGTGTACACTGAACCTATATCCCTTTTTTGAAACACCTATATATCTCAGGGTTTGAGTGTGTCCTTTTTTATACACTTGCTTTTTAAAACCACAATACAAATTTACAGAAAGCCAGGTAAATGATATAACTATTTTTATCTTCTTTCCCTGGGAGTGAAGTAGTTCTTTCAAACTATAGGAATAATACTTGTAGTTTCATATAATCAAAGTAAACTTGGACAATGTGTAAATTTGTGCTTACAAGGCAAACATATTATTGTAAATAAATAAATGACTGATATTGCTCTGATAAGCCTTCTTGCAGGTTGTAGAAAATTAGTATAAGTGAGTAAGTCACCAAATTAAAACTGTATCATGACTGTCCAATATAGTGATTTATAGTATTGCAAGTGACAATGAAGGTAGCCCTAATTTAATCTTATTACCTACTTTCAGAGAAGGGGTAAAGGGGTACTCTACAATATGAACTGGGGGAAGGGGAGGGCATTGTGTCTTTTGTGTTTTTATTTATCTGATTTTTTGAACAACCATATCTAGGATTTTGAAGTAAAAGTTGAGACAAGAGTGACCTGAATGACTGAACTGACTCCAACAACTTCTATGTATCCTCACTACAAGTGTTTTCAATAGTCTGTTATCTGGTCACTGGTTTTGTGAACTCTTTAATTCTTGTGTTACTATTTAAATTGATGTGTTGTCCAACTTTGGAAGGAGTTTTATTATACTTAAGAATAAATTAGCCTGTTTTCTTAGAAGGACATTACTATTGCCCCTAATTTTCAAACCTGCAAAGAATTCAGAATAAATTAGATCTTTATACATTCATTAGAAAAGAAAAATTTTAAAAAATAGAAAGTCAGGTATAAAGAACCTTACCAAAGGAAAGAAAAGCCTATAATACAATCCTCATTCCAAGAAATCTCTGTGCAGTAAGGAGATATGGAAACAAGTGTGCAAACAGTGTTTAGAGTTTCAACAATAATATTTCTGCTGTTTCCATAGTACCAGCCTAGAGTTAGCTCCTGATTTTTAGCTTCCCAAAGTTAAGAATTATGTATTTTTCTTCCACAAAAGAAAACCTTTAACTGTAATTTTTTTCCCCTCCAATTACATTCCCTGTATCCCCACCTTATATTTTGCCTGTTACTCTCATAAAACTGCAAATTAAATGTTTGAAATCCATTAGTGGAAAGAAATACAGACTTTCCCTTTCCATTGTGACCATTGCCAATTAGGTATGAAATAAGTTTGCATGAGAAAAGAGCAAACATTATTAAAAGTTTATTGAAAGTACAATTATTTTTTTTTACTGAACCAAGCAACAGCAAGATCTTTCATCTTGCTCTGAGAATAATTAGCAGATCAAGACTCTAAGTTTTGTGTGAGAGAATATTTGTCCCGTGAATCCTAAGCAACCTTAGATATTACACGGATTCACCATTTTTAAGCATGCCGATCAACAGGAATTGAAAGACTAGTAGTAAAACAGATGGCATCTCTATCTGCAAATATCTAAAGAATTAAGTGGGATTATTGTTGCATTAACTGTCTCTCCCTCCCATCAATAATGGGAAGGGAGGGAAGCTTAATTATTTGTATATTCCATTGTTTCCAAAATATATTCTATTGGTTTTCCATCCCACTAAAATTTCTCAGTAATCATTCAAGTTCATGAGAAAATTCAGTATTATTCAGATCTAACCCACTAGGGAGAAATACATAAGGAACAGAGAAGTCACAATTATGGATTTCAGTTCCAATGGATAAATGCATGTGTGTGCATATACTTGCACACGTATGTGTAAAATTGCAACTATATGAACTGGATTTTACATACATAACTATGTATAGAGAAAGTATATATATGTGTACATATGTATCTTCATACACATACAGATATAAAATATATACTGGAATGAAGTCAACCACTGAGAGCAGCTCTGAGGAAAAGCATCTTAGGGCATTGGTTGATGAAAAGCTCAAAAAGATCCGCTAATGCACGCTTGCAGTGCAGGAAGCCAACATCATCTTGGGCTGCATCCAAACAATTGAGTCCAGCAGGTCGAGGGAAGTGATTGTCCCCCCCTACTCAGCTTTTGTGAGACTTGAGCTGTGGGGGCCCTAACACAAGAAGGATTTGGACCTGTTTGAGAGAGTTCTGAGGAGGCCAAAAAGATGGTCAGAGGGCTGGAGCATATCTCCTGTGAAGATAGACTGTGGTTGTTCAGCCTGCAGAAGGGCAGGCTCCAGGGACAATTTCTAGCAACCTTTCAGTACCTAAAGCAGCGTAGAAGAGAGCTGGAGAGGGACATTTTCGAGGCCTTGTAGGAAGAGAAACAACTTCAAACTGAAAAAGGTTAGATCTACATTAGATATTAAGAGGAAATTATTATTGTAAGGGTGAAGAGACAGTGAAACACGTTGCTCAGAAATGTTGTGGACAATCTGGAGGAGTTCAAAGCTGAGATTTATGAGGCTTTTTCTTGTTTTACTGGAAGATATCCTTATGCCATGAAAAAGGGGTTGGGAACTAGGTGATCTTTAAAGTCCCTTCCAAGCCAAACCATTCTATTATTTGAGGAAATATGTACTTCTCAGAAGGCAAAAACACTGTGTCTTCTAACATCTTCATTTAGAAGACTTATTACAGGATTAAGATTAATATGAAATTTTAACTCTGATGATTTCCCAAGCATAGTATCACAATTTCACTTTAAAGTGAGGAGTGAACATCTTTGCTCTGCAGCCAGGCAACATTTGCAGATGACACTGTCTTTTCTACTCAATTTTGCTTCTTTGTTTTCTGCTGATGCAAGGAATTGTTACTGCAGAAGTGTCCAAGAATTGAAGAACATCTGAATAAGGTCTGTTTCACCAAGACATGTTGTAAGTTACACTTCAGTAATTTAGCAATATAATTAGGTTGATGTAGTGTTCACATTTAGCAAAAGAGGATTCACAGGTGTCGCTGCTGACAGGAGCTGGGCCTACCTGACAGCATACATACCTAACTTAACCCTCTGAAAATATATCTTGAGCTTACCCAACCTGCTAGTCAGTGTAAAAGACACAAAGTCTCTCAAGAACTTCCCAGAAGCCAAATTGAGGGTGGCAACAGCCACCAAGTTTTCTGCTGGACTCCATCGACTCTCCCATGGGACAGAAGGGTCTGGTAATTATTTTAAAAATACAATAATTATATCTGTATATCTGTAACTGTAATTATGTCCTGTATATCTCTGATAAAAGCTCCTCAGCATCCAAGTCCATACAGTATCCAGTGTCATTTCTATCTAAAATTCGTCAGAAGGAAAAATTGAAAACCAAGTATTATAATGTGTAAAATGCACAAAACGGCTTCTTTCTCCTGATATTATCTTCCTCTTATATTTTTATAATTGCTTTGACTTTTCTGTTATATTCAGGTTTTGTTGCTTTTCTGTGTGTAGACATCTTGCTAATATGTACAAGATTCACTAACTTAAACCAGGCTGATAATCTATAGCAATCAAATACTCTATTTAAAATTCGCTTTTGAAAGGTTCCAAGAATACCATCAAGTGCTAAAAAAATGCCCAGTCCTATGAATGTAACAGCTGGAACCTACAAGTAATATAGATTGTAAAAAAAAAAAAACAAAAGAGAAAAGGCTTAAAAAAAAAAGGTCACAATAATGAAGTTTTACATACCTAATAAGTGAGCACCATGAAAATATATACCAATAAAAATACATCATCTTACCAATCAAAGCCCTGAACACTTAAATGTTTCAAAGAACTGTTAAGTGTTACAAAGAAAATTAAGAAATTCATAAAGAATAAAATTAACTTCATAAACACTTTATCAAGATTGCCTGGACTGACAGTATATATGTCTAAAAAAAATTTAATGAAAAACAGAAAGTCAGCTGAAGAATTGCTGAGATAACTTCATGGTGCTTGGGGATGATAAGAATCTTATGAGCTGCTACCATAATTAGAATTATCATCAATAGACTATGAATGGCAAAAGGCTATTTATCTCTCTTTTTTCCTGGTCCTTTGGTTTTTTTTTACCAGGTGAGATGGCACATACGGGCTTGGGGGACAGAGGATATGGACATGGGCATATTTCAAAACTTTAATCCACAGAACAAGAGGTTAAACACTATATTTAAAGTTTCTACAAAATTTCTTCTCTCTATCTTCAATCATTAAGAATGAATACTATGAATTTCACTAGGGCATGTTTCATTACAAGTGTTATTTCTTACTACCAGGATAAGACTGTGCTGCAATTAATACAAATAGAATCACTGATGATCTGAAAGGTATTTTCCAATCTAGCTAATTCTGTGATCCTGTGATTTATTTAGAAAATAACTGATAATAAAATACTGCATTTACAGAACATGGACTTACATATCACTCCTTGACCACGAGTTATCATTTCTGAGCATTTACTGTTTGAATTTCCCCTTCAACCTGTCAGTATTCATAGCACAGAAGTTCTATTTCAGCTTGATCTAAACAGTTAAAACCATATAGTAATCATAGTCATTAAGAGCAAGTTTCAAGGTTTAAGAAGGTTTAGCTACATTAAAAAGTGCACCCTCTTCAGCAAGAACTGGTGGTGAAATATCTACAAACTTGTTTCAAAAGGCAAATAAAAACCAGCAATTATACCATACTGAGTATCAGTATGGTATAATTGCTGTTCTCCTTGGATGTGTGGGTTTGACTATTTCATTTATCATGTCTGGCTGCTCCAAAAATTCCACAGTGATATCCATTCTGGATTATGGCATAGCCCTATGACAGGTTTACATCTTCAGTTTACTTTTTATGGCATAGCCATATGAGAAGCACAGTGGTTACTTTATATAGTACTACTGAAACTGTGCTTCTGATATTTTACTTGTGTTGGTTCAGTCACACAGCCAACATGGAAGACCTCAGGGTCTCCAGATATGCCTTTTATAACTGCCTTTTTTTTCCACAAAAGGATACCTGCTGTTTAACAAGGACCTTTAAAGATATCCTAAAACTAAATCTGTCCTTTGTATGTTCTTATATCAATAACTTTATGGAAAAAGTTTTCATATCAACATCTCAAAGCAAATCATTTATGATGTGCAAAAGTCTCTGAGGCAAAGTTGAGTGAGGTGGAGGCCAAAAAAAACAAGAAAAAGCAAAAGTTCAAAGAGAATTAACTACTGTTTCCCAGATATGAGAAATTCATATTCCAAAGGTGAAACTGTACATGTTCCTCGTGGATCTTTTGTTCTCCCTGCATTCAGCTCAGAATTAGTGAGATAGATTGCAGAATCACCCAATAAAAATAATTATGGTCATTTATGTAGAACAAGCATGCATATAAGAGGTAAGGACAAAATGAAAAAGGGGAGGGAAAGATGCAATATGAAAGATAAAAAAGCAAACTGAAGATGTAAACATTTTATGTCAGTTTTATATAGATTGCTTAGTTTAAAAGTGTACAGTTTACAGTGACAGTGTATCTTGAAATTAATTGACAGGTAAAAAAAATTCACAAGTTGCCAGTGGAATTTTCCATTTTAAATATAGGGGAGTGAGGTTGTCTGGTTGGTTGAGGTTTATTTACAAGAACCATTTTTAAGTGAGCAGTTATTGTTCTGCACACAGTTTGGAAAGAGGAAGCTAAGTAGTGGAAACAAAGGATAAATACTTGCACTCCTGCTTTATCACAGAGAATTCTGTAGAAGTATGTTAAAGTGCTCTAGTAGGAAGGTAAATCTCATCTATTTGGATATTTCTTCACAGGAATAAAGACTAAATTCCTCTTGGTATTACACATCATTGCCGACTCATCATCTATAACAGTTCAAATCAATTACAGCAAACATGGAATTTCTTCATATTCTGTTTCAGATAGGAAAATGTAGACTTCCTTGTCCCAGAGGAACAGGTGAATTGTCCCTATTAAACAGCTGAATTAGGACCACCCATTTCCAAGTAGTAATTTCTAATCAGGAAACAACTACTTGACATGAGTCTCTAAATACTCCAAATTTTCAAGTATACCTCCACTAGTTAACATAGTCAATAAAATACAGATGTTCCAACTTTTCAATTTTTTTTATTACAGATTGTTTACAATCTCTAAAATGGCAGGCTTGTAAAACTGGATTACAGTGCAAGACTACTATCACTTTCCTTAGACGGGAAGATATATCTGTGGAAAACCAAACATATACTCACTGAAGAACTACAAAATAATTTTCTGTCTAATAAGTGGATCTCGCCAATACAGTCCTGATTTTAAGGATGATCCAATTTAATCTAATAAGATTTTTTGCTATTTTTTTCCTACTCTTATTAATATGTTAGTGTATTATTATTCAGACTAACAAAATATAATTAATAGTAAGCCTTTTAATTTCATATAGTCATTACTTATTTTGTTCTCTTGTATGTTGCTTACTCTGCTCCTTAGATCTTTAATTATTTTTGTTATGCTACTAGCTATACTTTTGGGGATTTAAGAAGCATTGAACTTCATTAAAATAGTGCATGATAGAAAGTTTTTCATTTAGAAGACCCTTCCACTGAGAAGAGAGATATAAGCAACAGAAATAATTTTATGGCATCTTAAAGAATTACCATTGGTTATCTGAAGCACCATAGATGACCAGAGTTCATAACAATCATGGCAAATGTTACCTGTGCATTATTTGGTAAGGATTTTTAGGATTTCTGGTGTTCTCTGTACATATGATTTGATTTTTTTTTTTAAGGGCAGATAGGAATGTATGTAACTCTCTATAAATTATATTAAAAATATTTGGGGTTTGGTGGTTTGTTTATGTTAGTGCTTTTTGGCTTGTTTCTTTCTTTCTTTCTTTTGTTAACAAATTATTTTATTGCATTAATTTATTTACTTAGATGCATAGTGTGTAGAGAATTAAGTACATCAATATGACATTGCATTTATAGTGTTATCTTTTTGTCTTCACTGTTTCTTAGGACATACTCTCTACCTTTTCTTACTTACCAAAAAGAAGTTAACAAGACTACATTAACTGATAGAGTATGAAAAAAAAAGCAAGAGCTGGTTCACAATAGCTGAATGATTGGTAGGAAAAAAATAAGGAAATAAAAAGAAGAAAAACTTTATTAATTCTTTGCTTACTGAAGTGCTTATCTCAGAGTGGCCAATATTCCAGCAATCTTTTTAATTCTTTTATTTCACTTTCAAATTTTTTTCTTTCCATCACAAAGATGACCTAAAGAATTACTGATGAATTTGGAGCTTATTCTTTAAAAAATAGGATTAAGTTGTTTGGGGTAATTGTCGTTCTGCTTTCTTTTTTTGGGGGGGGAGAGGGTTGGTGTTTCTTGTGTCTTCTTTGAGAAAAATATGTTCAAAGTTCAGCTTAATCTACCTGATCAAGGTCTGACATTAATCAAAGGTGTTACAAGTTCAGATCCAAGGCTAAAAATCTAAGACTGTTTTGAATTCTGAATAAGTCTCATTTAACTAAAGTAGGAAGAAAAGCAATCACCTTATGAATTATTAGTGGCAGAGAGAAGTAATTGGAAAATCAATCCAGTTTGCCTCCTTTAAGTATTTTATTTTCCTCCAGCTCAACCAGTCCATCCAAAAAAGTGCCTCTGCCTTTCATGCAGACAGTGATGTCTAAATTCATAATGCCTAAACTAGATATTCAAGTTCCCCTTAGAATTTATGGCCACTTAACCAAAATAAAAAAGCTTGATTCATTTGCCTAAATGTGTACATCTGATATGATATAAGATATTGCAGAGGAGCTGTATTATCCATGCAGTGCTGGCGGATCTGATGATGCAAGGCTGATGGAGAATTCCCACCTCTATGGTGGGCACCAGAGGCCAGGACACCCTGCTGTACATCAGCTGGCCAAATTGTCTGTTTGTCTCGTTCACAACCAGCAGTGTCTGGGGAGCTTCTAGGCTAGCTAAAGATAGCCATAATCTTTATTTTAGGGTGATCAGGTCATCTGGAAAGTTTTCTGAAGGCTGATTTTGCTTTTTCTGGAAAGATAGTCGGAATCTCCTTCTTATAGCTACATAAGATTTAAAGTTTCCAAAGTTCATTAATTTTGGGCCTAACAAGTCCTAACATCAACAGATCCATTCTGTTAATTCCTTGACACCATTAAAGTATAAATATCGATAGAAAGTCATGTAGTGTAGTTATTTCAGTTTTAAAACTTGTGTGGTCTATTTGAGAATCAAATAAAATTTTAGAAATTCTTTAAACATTGTTTTCACTTAGCTGAAAATCATTGCTTAAATTCAGGGTGGGAGTAAGTTATAAATAAAATAAAGACAAATCAAGAAAATACAAAAGACCACCTTCAGGAATCTGTAAAGTAATCTACAAAAGTAGTCATACAAAATGAAAAATGCTTTAGATCCATCTGGTTTCTTTGAAGTGTTTAACTTTGGGTTCCACTTAAGAACTTAATCACTCTTAATATTAATAAAGGCAATAGCAACAGGCATTCTTTTTTATTCAATGATTTAAACAGGTACACCCCTCTCTCACTGCCATCATTGGCCCTGTTTTCTGACTTCACAAACTTCTGATAAGGCTTGACGAAGCCAGCTGAGTGGTAAAACATCCCTTGAGTGCACCAGCTAGGCCGTGAAGAGCTCCCTTGTTCACACCAGAAGGTCTTGCCTGGTACAGATGGGAAAAACCAGAATCATCAGCTGCCTTACCAAGGTGGGAAGAAAAGGATGGGCAAACATCTTTTGAAGCCTTAGCAAACCACGCACCCAAATCAGAGCCCAGGTGAATTGTAACTCCAGGGAATGGTACCATTGTTACTGCACTTGACTGAAAAAGCCCGGTAGTTAGCAACTTGGATTATGGCCAGGATGGAAACTCGTGACAATTGAAGTCAATCAACTCAGAACCCTATAAACAGTAATCCTAAGTGAGCCCTTGGAGCTCTTATGACTGCAAGCAGGCTATGCCAGCACATCCCTCCAAATTTGATGTTTCAGAGCTGGTAAACGTTTAAGTTTGCAATACTCAAAGGGCCATGGCTGATGATAAAGTCTAGGCCGATATCTCCCCCATACACATATGTCCATACTCCTTGAGGTGCTCCTGGGAAGTAGAAAAGGATTTAATGTATTTCACTGAACTTGAAAGGAATTTTTGATATGTACCTTTGCACACAAAGAGGTGTACATATCATTTTATCTGTATGAACTGATCATGGCATGAATGTCACTATTTCAAATCTACAGCTAAGTAATTTTTATAAATGTAGTAAACCCTATCAAATTGCTTTGTAAGTGTCAAAGTACTCAATGATTAAGTGTTGCTAAACACCTTTGCACCCTTATCTTTGCATCCACTAGTAAATGTTTATATTTGGTCTCTTCAGCAAGACCTTTGAAACACATCTATGAAACTGGTCTATTGCAGATGCAAGAAACCACAAAGTTCATTCCAGCCTTCCAATTTTCATTACTATCCAGCTATTATTTTGATGTGTTACATATTCTAAGATTTTTTTGAAAAGCAATTACTTCAGTCATACTTCCAAGAATGAGAGCACAGAACATACATTGAAGCAAATTTAAAATATAGCTAATAATGCTGACAACTATTGAACCAAGGGTGTTACCTTTAATGCTTAATATCTCATAAACATTATGGAGTTTTGATTAGTTGGGGTTTATCTCCTTTCTGTTTACACAAAAGATCCAATCATAACATAAACGTACTCCTGGTAAACTGTTATGAAGATATCAATAACACTATTTTGGACCAAATCTTCAGGCTGTTATATAGTAAGAAGCAATTTTAGGCTTGCATTATTACAGACTAACCTCAACCATTATTTTCCACAGGAAAATATTTTTGTAAATTATTTTGAAGTAATAGTGTTGCAAGATATTTGAAATAACTCTGTTCCTTTCGTGAAACATCATTTTAAGGACACACTTCAAGCTATTAAAAAAAGACTGGGAAGATGTATGCTAGTTAGAGACTGTCTTATTGTGTGGTGACATGGTGCATTGTACATTTTTCAGTTGAAGAAGAAAGAGAGAATTTCAGAATTTTCATACTGAAAATGCGTGCTTGATTTTTTTTAATTGTTATTTGTTTTCTTTTTGTGGATTACCTTTAATTATAAACAATATTTCAGATATTGACATCTTTTATAATTTTGCATTTCTGTGAATGAGAACTGGCCCATACGACAAAAGTCCAGTGCAGTGGTTTAGTGTACTTTTTCTTCTGGTATTTAAATGCAATGCATAATTACAATTTTCCTAGGCTGGCAGTGTTTTCTGTCAGTCAGCATTAGTCTCATTGCTTTATCTGACAGTAGACCCTTGGCCTGTCATGGCAGAGAAAATGAGAGGGAAAATCTCTTTATCAGAGTCAATGTGAAGGCACAGTTGGAAACAAATTGCAATTTTAAATCATCATTTCTAGCCTGCCTTTTTTATTTAGAGGCATGAACAATTAAGGAGAATATTGTGGAGTACTAAGAAAATTATGTTGTTATTTATTGTTAGACTTACTCTTTTTGAAATTATTAGCTTCTGTTAAAGATATGCAAAGGAATGTTTCGTTCAGATGCGTATTTGTAACAGACTAAATCAGTCATGAATAAATAGAGACAAGAGTTTTGTATTTATAGAGGAATAGAAAATTTATTTGCTGTAATAAATAGATAATACACAATACCTACGTTCTATTTTCTTTCTTTTTATTTTTTTAAATTCATATATTCACCATTTGTTTAAATCAAGGAAAAATTACATTTACTTGTTTACTCTAAGTGAATAGATAAGATTTGGCTTTGAGCTTTGGGTCTTCTTTTATTCTTTCTAGTGTATTTCATGTTTCATTGTTATTTTTTAATTCTAACCTTTAATCACTTAGACCAAAACTCATGTTTTTAAAAACAGAAGTTCTGAGAAATTTTCCACTATTGCCAGGAACTCTAAAATAAAACTTTATAACTTAAATTAGAGAGAGATATTGTCATTCCTGTAGTTATATAATAACTTAAATTAGAGAGATAGCAAACTAGAGTTCTGATCATGCCAGCCATCTCACAGATAATGCAATGGTAATGGCTGTAACACATAGCATTTCACTTCCACTACCAGCCCTACTTAATATTCTATAACAAAACACTTGTATGCGGTGTGTAAATGATGCCTTTAAAGACAAGGGTAGCTATATCCTGCTTTATGTTGGCTGTTTTGAAAGTGGGGACGGCACTGCTTTCCAGAGCAACGTCTGCATTTAGGACTCTGCAATAAAATCAAATGTTACCTTCAGGTCTCTTCATGCTCTATCCACCTCCTGATGCAGAGGGCAAGCCCTCGTCCCCCACTTGTTCCCCTGTCCCTTCTAAGCAGTAGGTTGACTTGGATAGTCTCACTCCAGTTATGGAATTCAGCCCACCAAATTTCAGTAATGGCATCTAGGTCTTAAGTACATCCAATTAAATCTAACCAGAGGATTCAGTGCACAAAGTTTATACCGTGTAATTTTTTGTTATGATGAGGTACTTAATCTGGTTTCCAGAGGCTCCTTGCTTCCCCCCTTCCCACCAAAGCAAAAGGCCTCCTCTGTCTAACATACCTAATGATCTTCTGCAGAAATCTGTAACATCATCATGTATGTGAAGTGATACCAGACACACTTATTCAGGCAGCTCAGCCCCATGCTGCAGGATATCTGTAAAACCAGTGCAGAAGGGAAAAGTTTGCAGCAAGGTATTAATTCTGTGTGTATTTTGTATCTCTGGTGCGTAACATCATTGGCTGTTAAAGGATGATTGGTATTTATCTAAGAATACATACTGAACTTACTTATTACTTAAGTTAGTGTAGATTAATCCCACTTCCAGGTTGATGTGGAAGGGGATATTTGACTTTTTTGCGTTGCTTCTTTTTTGTTTTTTGTTGGGTTTGGTTTTCAGTAGCAAACTATTATATTCATATCTACAGCCACTGGACTTTGGAGAAACATAAAAATGGTACCTAGTAAGTAAAGAACCTTTTGCTGGATTATATTATTTCTTTTCCCTGACTTTGGAGCAAGAGTTTTATACATAGAGGCTATGTGAAAATGAATTCCTCAAAACTAAAGAGAGAAAAAACCTGTATTTCTATCTGCCAATAGAACTGAATGGATTGTGAGAAAATTATTAAACAGATGACAATTGCAAGAGTGGCTTGGAAGAAAATGCTGGTTTGGGCACTCTACAAGATAATAATAAGGAAAAAGTAATAGATAATGTTAATGAGTTCAGTGGAGTAAATCTATATCCAGTTTAGACCTCTTTGAAAACAGTAATATACACAAAAAATTTAAAATACTTTCTTAAGAACTCAGCAATCCAACAACTGGCTATTATATTCTTTTTGTAAGGCGAGAGAATTGGACTCTTCTTAGCCTCTGATAAGGGAAAATTATGAATTGAATCAGTTTTTCTCCACTACAAAACCAACCCATAACTTTAAGAAAACAGCAATAATATTAGCAAACTTACAACAGTCATATAAGTTATACACCGGAAATATTTCCCTTTAAAAACTGAAAAGAGAAAAAAGCTACTAACAATTTACTAGTATTATTTATTATTATTCATGCAGCAATCTATAATTTAAGGGTTTAGGATTCAGGAGACTGCTAGGTAGACGGTTTAAATGTGCAACAACCTTTATAAAGAAAATGTGAGGCAAAACTGACTGCAGTTATTCCTTTAGAGAATTGATTTTATATCTGTTTATATAAATATATTTGCATTTTTATATTATATACATGTACATAGTTTTATTTTTATATATCTATATATTAATAATATATTTTAGTATCAAACCACTGAATAATTATATATTTTAAATACTTACAAAAGAAAAATAGTGATTACAACTGTAACAGTTATTCCTTAGTTTCCTTGTTTTTCACAAAACTGAAGAATATGCTTTTCTGATCTCTCAAAAGGCTTTTGCTATAACTCAATGCTGATGACATCCACTCTTACAAGCAAGCACTACTCTCTGTTTATGCCAAATGTAATTTTAAAATAGCATAGTAGGGACCAGATTTTCCCTTAATTAATAGAATTTGTGTCTTTTTTTCACACAGGACCTTCATGTATAGAGTGGTGAACAGGCATTTGGCTCATTACAAAATAACCAGCAAAAGGAAAGTATACCCATGTAATCCGAAGTTCTATGGTTCAGTCTATCCCTTACTTTTGGACTCAAAGTAACACGTTTATTTCCGACACAAAGAAGAAAAAATTATTCATACTTTCTAAATAACATACCATTATTTGTAAAGGAGATGTTTCTTTTTTTTTTCTGTAATCATTACTGTATTTTTCAGCATACTATGAATGTTTTAAATAAACTTCAAACCCATCTTCATGGGCATCTTTTGCTTGTTTTCTTCTTTTTTTTTTCCTTAATAAACTATGTAATAGCAACTTGGTTTGTATCACATAACTGAACACTAGGAAAACACATGATGTTACATCAAGCCTATTATTCTTTGTGTGCTTGAATGCATGGCACACAGTTCCAAAAGCCTAACTGATCTCAGAGGTGATCTTCTGGGAATAAAAAGCAAAGAAGTATTAAGCACAACAAATAAATAGTGCATAGGTCTTCTCCACTTGATAAATAATAATAGCTATGATTTTGAAATATATTGTATGTAATTACTACACTCTCTTTATTAATTAGACAGATAAACATTTTAATTAAGTGGAGAGAATAAACATTTGACTTGATAGTTTTTATTTCCACTCCATGAAAAAATTTAAGTGGCTAGAGATACATTTTAAAATGTATATTCAAATACATATACACAAATTAAACCTTTAAATATTTTCCTCTCTTTTTTAATTTGTCTTTTTTGTTTGTTTAACTTTACACAGTGCACCAAACTATCCTTAACAGATAGGGATAGTTCTCTACTCCCCTTACTCTCCCTGGTGGCGATTATAGGACATTCCATGAGAAGGACCATTTAGGATTTTTTAGGTTAGATTTCACTTAGTTTAAAGACAAAAATTGAAAAATTCTATGAATACAAATAAATTATAAAAAATATGGTGAGGTTTGCTACATAGAACCAAACACTAACTAGAAGAATAATGTTATTATAATAAATTTGTACGCTACTTTTAATTCAGAGATTAAATTAATTGTAAATTAATATTAAAATCTGTGATTTTGCATTTCACATATCAAGTATTAAGCAAGAATTCACAATATATTCAAATAAATTTGCTTTTAGTTACCACATTGTCTTATTTTTTACAGATTAGAAAAGACAACAAAACTTATTAATTGCTAATAAATTGCTAGTACAGAGAAGGGAACAAACAGGTATATGGAAATTAAATAAGAAGAAATAACTAAAAGAAAATTAGAACATTCCTAAGCTGTGTATTTTTCATATTATGAATGCCTTGAGTAAAAAGTCTCAGAAAAAGCTGATGTTTGTTTGGCTCCGATGGCACACCATTATTAACTTTTAATCATTCTCCATAGTTTAGTGAAAGAAGGCAGCCTTTTTATTCTATTTACAGACCAAGATAAGTCTTCATGCCAAATACATTTTCTCTCTGCTTTGTGGAGTTTTTTTTAATGCAAGATTTCCAAAATACTTCCAAGATAGTGCCTGAGATTCATTTCGGTTATATTTATCTCAGTACAATTCACTATGAAAATAATGCACCTGAAGGTGTCTGTTGCAGAGACATGAAATTTCATCTTCATTTGAAATGCCTAACTTGAATAAGCTAAGAGAGTGAGTGCTTTTCAAGGATATTCTTCTTTTTCCTTTACTTAAGATTGGGAAGCTTTATTTTAGATATTTTCCACTTAGAATTAAAACAATTTTATAGCTGCCAAATTGCTTACTCCTGCTCTGCAAACGCAAGCAATTAACCAGATTATTGCTGGGGGAAAAAAAAGAAACATTGAAAACACCAAGTTTTACTTCTACACTAGAGACTAGTGTGAATTTTCATCAGTAATTTTGGTTTCCTTGTCAAAGCTGTGGTTAGATCTATGACTATGTAATTGTGCCAAGCATTTAATTTCATAATTATTACACCAAACAAGGACTCAATACAAGACAAGGACTCAGTGACATTAGGCAAAAAAAGGCTATGTTCAACTATTACTTGAAAGAAAGATTTAAAGCAAATTATGGAGTCTTTTTTAATACATTAGGGGCATCCTATCAGGGATGGTAGGATGCACTTTTCTTAGAAAGAGCATATAAACATAAAGGGAAGGAAAAAAAATCTACAAAAAAAATTATGTAATCTTTTGGAGTCCTAACAGGTCTGCAAAGCTATTAAAACTCATCTTAGTAGAAGGAAATATAAAAAACTCCATGTTTACAGACTTACATTTTATCACTGGTTTCTTCAGGAAGTGAGGCATGTTTATTTAAAAAATATGTTTTTAATATAGTCCATATAGATAAAATGAGGCAGCAGTGCTCTGAATCATGACTTAGGACATAAGCACATCTTCAGCAACATAATGAATAGACAGAAGTGAAAGGCAACAGTCAGCTATTTATTAAATTTCAATTGCACATATATCTCACAGTTGAACATCAGAAGGAAAAGGTGCTGAAAGATCCATGATTTTAGGAAACATCAGAAGGAATGTTTAACTATAAGCCAAATAAACTCAGAGAAAGTAAAATAGAGTGTTTCATAATTAGTCTTATAAATTTACAAATCTAAAAAGAATGATGATCCTGGACTTGCACTCCAGACCCTTTACCAGTTTTGTTGATGTTCTCCAGACACAGTCCTGCATGTCAATGTCTTTCTTGTAGTGAGAAGCCCAAAAGTTTCATTATCTTCAACTGGTTTTAATTATTAAGTAATTTAAATTAAATCCTTTAGTTTGCCTTTGCCCCTTTTAATATCACTTTTGCCGCATTTTTTGAATTTTTTTATCTGCAGACAAAATAAACTAATTTGCTACCAGGTTATCACAAGCTTCTAACATTTCCTTTCTTTCTCCTTGATTTTCTATCTCATATTTCTACTCCTAATGATATTTCTGAGGCTCTTTATTTCTCTGGCCATTGTTTTCTCAACTCAATGAAATTATGCAATTGACAGAACCAACCTTTTTTACAGTACAAAACACATAATAGACAAGAATTCATGGTTAATTTGTCATGAATAAAAACTGGATACTAAGAAATACACCCTTTAATATGCCATAAGAGGGTTTTAGCCTAGCACTTGCACAACAGAACTGCCCATGATATCTGAGTCACATCTCTGGTGATGTAATCTTGAAAGGTTTTTCAAGATTACATCACCAGAGATTTTACTACTTCAATTACCACAATTCGAATGTAGTATTTCCAACCCCAGAATCTGTAGCCAGGTGGAAAGAGAGAGTCGTTGCAAATTTTCTTAAATTTCCTTAAAGATTAATAGGACAATTCCTCTATTCATTGGAATTTGAAACGTCATTCCTGCATGAGAAAGAACATATGACCTGTTGCTGACACTTGTGAGGATTTATACAGTAACAAGAGCACAATGGCTGAACTTGAAAAGGAATCACAGAATCAATTAGGTTGGAAAAGATCTCTGAGATCATCAAGTCCAAGCTATGACCAAACACCACCTTGTCAACTAGACCATGGCACTGAGTGCCATATCCAGACTTCCCGTAAACACCTCCAGGGATAGTGACTCCACCACTTCCCTGGGCAGCCCATTGCAACATCTCATCACACTTTTTGTTAAGAAATTCTTCCTAATATCCAACCTAAACCCCTCCTGACACAGATTAAGACTATGTCCTCTTGTGCTCTTGCTGGTTGCCTAAGGGAAGAGGTCAAACCCCACTTGCCTACAGCCTCCTGTCAGACAGTTATAGAATGCAACAAGGTTCCCACTGAGCCTCCTTTTCTGCAGGCTAAACAATCCCAGCTCCTTCAGCTGCTCCTTATAGACCATGTGTTCTGGACTCTTTGCACTTCTCTAGACATGCTGCAGAACCTCAATGTGCTTCCTGAATTGAGATGCCCAGAACTGAACACAATGGGGCGGAAGATTCCCTTCCCTAGGCCTGGTAGCCACACTGTTTCTGATATAAGCCAGAATGTGTGCTTATAACTAACCTCAGAAAGAACATTAATCAAAAAAAGGCCAAAATCCTCTTGGCAAGCTGAAGTTTCCACAGTGAATCATTTCATTCTATTCAGCCTCATGTAGGCCCTGTGTTTGAGGCATGATAGAGCATAATTTCAGGTGGTTCAGAGGAGAGTACAGAGCATGATCTGCAGGACAGAGGAGCATTAGGCAGTGTGAGCCCTGTGAAGTAAACCTGAGGTTTTTGTTGTTAACTTTAGAGCAGTGGTTTAAATCTATGAATCCTTAATGTAAGAAAGTTTTTTCTCAACACTTAAAAACAAATGTGAAAGATATTAAGAAGCAAGTCTAGTGTTGATGGGGTTATACCATCTGTATTAAGACCTTAATTTTCTTTGAAACTAATGATGTGACAATTGAAAATACTTGAAAGTTTTTTATTTGAGACAGCAAAAGTTTGACTTGAGTTTTTTTGTCCACAAAGCTTTTGCGGTAGAGATCTTCTCTTTCAATTGTCATGGTGATACCAGAAATAGGAAATCTGAAACCTATGCCCCTAAAGACCTTTGATCCTAATCCTCCTGGATTTCAGAAAAATGTAGGATGTTTCTGAAAAAAAAAGTCACATTTGAAAGAGAACTTCTATTTCAGAAAACACCTGCAAGTGGTCTCATTCACTAATGTTCCTCTGTTAGTCATCCATTTCAAGAGGAATCAGCAGATTGCCAGAAATATTGATTTATTGCAATTGGGTTGCTATAAAAGTGTGCTAGTGAGATCAAAAGTTTACCTCATATTCCTCATTCATCAACATTCCTGAAGGCATAGGTTTGTATGGGGATATTTCTCATTCAAATAATCAACACACCACATCAATTTCTGCTGCACATAGGGAAGCTCAGGACACCTGGGGAAGCTCAGTTACAGAGGATTTTTGCAGTCATGTTTATAAAGGTTACTGTCCCTCAGAGAAAGTATGGAGAAGAGAATTGTCTTGTTTCTTCATTTGTCCTGACTTCTCTGAGGATCTGACATGGATTGATTTGCATTGTCTCTTTTTGAAGAATTTGGTCTTTTTCAAGTGACAATGCATGCAGTTCATCAAAAGAGTTCTGGTACCCCTAAGTTAGCATTCTAGCACTTCTTTCAAGTCTATCTACTCCTGCCCTCAAGATTAACTGTAAATAGAGATATGAAGGAAGAACCTCACAGAAAGAGTTGAATTATATTCATTTTAAAAATTGAGAAAATTTAAACATAATTTCACAATTAGCACCAAACTAAATTTATTTGCTGCACTTATTTTGATGCATGCATGTAGTTATGCGCTAGCATCATTCTTTACAAAATGTGTCACTTAAACACTATCTACAGAATAGTGATTTGTCATCTTCAATATTGAAAAATGCAGCATTTAATCATCCTGCGCTACAGGCATGGTACGTGTGAACTTACTATGAGGAGCAGTATTGCTGCTTCAGTGAGAGAATACTGAAAGTAGTTATCTATTTATTGTGTAAATTGAGATCATTATGTAACAGAACTGCTGCAGCAAAATCTCCGTAGGATAAAGAAATCAAATAGTAAGACAAGTATTCTAATGCTCAGTTCGATCACTGCAGATGTAAATATCTACAACACCATCTAAAAAATTATGATTTAACATCATTCTGTATTATTTGAATTCAATTTCTTCCACATTTCTGTTTAATGCAAAACTTTCAGGTTTCTATCAAACTATTTAATATCTGCTGGGGAATTTATTTCTGTCAAATAATTTACAAAAATGTTGGAGCTCGCAATAAACTGCACTCTGGTGGGGAATAGAAAACAGTAAAGTCTTCAGAAATACTTTCTGATGGGTATCATAAAATTCATTACCATTATAAGTGTACACACTGTGCTAAACAGAAATGTAATTTCTTGCAATATTCCCATAGTACACATTTGTGTCAGAATAGGGTATACACTGCTTTAAATTCTGCGGGCTTTTGTGCGCTTCAGAGACTCTGGGGGTTTGATCACACTATTTAGCTTGAAAAAAGCTGTGCTATTTTGAATGAAAAAGAACCTGCACTTGAATATCTGGAACTCTTTGGGACTATTCCCCCAGCTAACACTCTTCAGAATCAGTTTTACACTATACTTGAATTAGTATAACTGTTGGCTTTAACCATTAGTTTCCCCATTTGGTACTACCTTCTGACAGGAAACAGTGAAATATATTATTTACAAAAATTTATCTGGAGAAATGAGCTTTTATATAATTATAGGAGCACTTGAAAATTAATTTACTCTTTTATTGATGAAACATTGTAACATTTGTAATATCCCTTCAGTTAGGATGGAAATCTTTTGTTTTTTGCTTTCTTTGTTGGTCCTTTTTTCTCCACCTCCACCTCCACCTCCCAACGTATACGGATGCATTCAAATACTACAAAAAAAATGGTTCTACTCTGTTGGGTTATGGGTTATTTTTTTTTTCACAGGATTTAGTTTATTTTTATCATACTACAACATTTATATAGAGTCTGGCTATTAACAGGATGTGAATCAAATGCCATTCTTTTTGATGTTTGATCTTTGGTAGCATGTAGCCGAAACGAGGAGGTGGGACAGTTTTTGTTATGGCATATAAAAGAATTGATTCTTCCTTTTATCTATATTATCTCTGTAGTTTTTAGCAAAGATCTATGAGATCCAACGTGACCTCTCCACTTACATCCTCCTTCCATCTTCTGGCCCTTGCTCCTGCCTGTGACTCCATTTCTTCCCACTTCAACACCATGACTTCTCGAGCCCCGCTGTCCTTTCTCCTGTTTCTTCTCCTCAGAATATAATCATACTGTAATATCCAGCAGCTTCTGAAAGTCAACCCTTCCATTCCCCCTTTCTTTTCAGTAGCACTTCCTCCCTTCATCGGTGAATTCCTTGAACTCATAGATTATAGCAGTTGCCTCAAGTTCCCTTCCTCTCAATCCAACATAGATCCTCTCTAATTTGACTTTTATTGTGCACCAAGGATATGCTGACATCAAGGCCTACAATGACCTCTCCATGTCAAGTCTCAGGGCCTTTGCTCCATACTTGAACTCTGCTGTTTTTATCATGACTGATCATAGGTTTCTTTTAAAAACCATGCCTTGCCTTTGCAACTCTGTCCTCTCCCCACCATTTGACTACCCTGAGCTGAACATGTAACAGATGGGTTGTAAGTGGAAAAGAAAGGATACTGTGTTAGACTTCTAAAGATCCATTAAATAAAAATATAGATCTTTTCTGAAAAAGACCCTTTCATATTGCCATGTGAATTTCTTAATGTAAGCCACAAATGCCTGATTATCTGGGGCTTTTATATTTCTGTCATCTTCAGCAATTTTGTATTCCACTTCTCTTTTCATATCACTTTTTGAGTTGTGGAGGAATGGGAAAGGCAGGCAGAAGTATACTAACCCCCTCTTCGGGAGTTTTGAGGGTTTTGTTATACATACAAATAGCCCAAAATTATCATGTCATGACACAGTATAGAAGCTTTTCAATATCACAGATATTCACTTTATATCAGATTTATGAAGAAAAGAGAATTGCTGGTGCAGCCGAAAGAAAAATTGCTTACTTGCAGCTAAGTGAATATATATGTATTTTAAACTTTAGTCCCCTAAATGAAAATGAGTTTAAAATTTGGACCTGGGAGATTAGTGGGGTCCTATAACTTCAGTGTTTTAATTTTTTAATGACAACTGATTCCCAGTTTTGATCATTCTGACTATCCCCACATGCATCTATAAGTATTCTAGAATGATGTCGAGACAGTAAAAGTTTTTCTGAACTTAAAAGTATTGCTAAGAGAATGTCACTGTGAAATACATCAAACATAATAGTTCTGTAAAGTCAGAAATAGCATAGAATTGATTTTCAAATACTTTCTTCAACATTATTTTTATGTTTTTTTGGTATTTTGAAGATTATCATGCTGCAGTTAGAAAGATAATATGACACTTCAAAAAGAAGGAAACTTTATTCCAGTTAATTATTTTACCTGTAATCCAGGAAACACATTTATGTCTCTAGGTGAAGAAATAAATCTGTGTTCATCTTTGTACCTTGGAACAGAAGATTTACTTTTGTTACTGAACAAAGTTGATTAATTCTATTTATTATATAGGCCCATTTAAGGACTTCCATAAAAGTTCTGAAGAGAAACAAATTTCACCTGCCAGAAAAAGTGAAGCATTACACAGAACAGTATTTTTAAGATTTGCAACATTAATTTTCATAATCACCATTTCCACTTAAAAAATCAAATGTGGCTTTATAGTCTATAAGTAAGATATTTAGCATAAATATCGTTTGAACTCTGATTTGGTGTGACTATATAATATGCTGATAAAATAGGCATATTATAAAATGTGACTAAAAAATAAAACATAAGGAGAAGAAAAGGAGAATGCCAGAAGAAGGAGGTTGACAACTAAAATACATTGTCTGACAAGATTATTTTGCATGGTAGGACTAAGTCTGATTTTCAGTTTAAGGTGTTTAGTAAGTATCACACACTGTGGAAATATTGTCAAAACACTAATCCTTACCTAGATCTTTCTTAGCCACTAATTGCTATCATACGTAGGCACAAGAATAAGAAATCTTGAAATAACATAAAGCAACATCCTTATTGAGTCCTATTTGCACCTCTCTCATCACTAGTTTTGCAAATAGAAGGAAATACTCTCCTTCTTGGCAACTGTGAAAACCTCTTTTCCACTCATCTTATGTTTCTGTCCATAGCACTCCTTAAATTGTATTCTCTCTTTTTCTCCCAAGAGCTGATCTACCTATCAAGTTGGCTCCATGCAGGAATAAAAAAATATTTGCTGGGAAGAGAAATGCCAGATGCAAAAAAACCCCAAACAAGCAAAACCAAACAAGACCAAACACAGAACAAACAAATTAAAAAAATCCTCACCCTACAAAACAAAGAAAACCCCAAACCAAACCAAATCCCTTTCCCTCCTCCCTTAAAAAAATAAAAGGGACCCATCTCCAGTGATAGATAGGCTACTAACCCTGGGTGTGTCATAACTATAAAGCAGTAACATCACATCATCAAACAGAGACAACTAAAAGCAGTTCTGGTTTTATTTGCTGGTTCAAAGAGGTCAGAACAGCGAGAGATAAAGAAGTAGTAAACACTGATTCCTTTAAATGAATGTTACTTTCATAACAAGGTTAAAAATAGAGACATCACAACTACTAAGCTGATGCCTGAAAAATGTCTTAACTTCACATTGCTGAAATATATTGTAACACAGGAGAAACAGAAAGGACATTATAAAAAATGGGCTCTATTTCAGCTCCTCAAAAGGATTATGCAGCACATCTTAAGAAATTTTGTTTCTTTCAAAACTCTGTACTAGTTTGTAGGAGTAGATTTTATTCAAGTTTTCCTCAGACTATATCTTTTCTAAATTCTGGTTTGTTTTGATACTAAGCTAAATGGTGCTCAGGACATTCCTCTGACTCAGATGCTAAATGACAAGGCTTAGCTGTAACTGCACAGTTAATGTATTCTTTGGGACAGAATAGCTGTGGTCAGGATTTTTGCTTCTGGTCTCTGTTAACTGCTCCATTGTACCTGGATATTACTGAAGACTGCAAATTATGAAGGACTAAAATCATCCCAGAAACCATGCTAAAAATACAACTGCAGAGACAGTTATATCCTACTGCCTCATAACACATCATCTTAACTCTATTAACCTGATGAAGAGAGAAATGCATTTCAGTGTTGGTCGGTGAGCCTGGAGGAGGCATTGGCTCGATGGATGACTGAAGCCTAGCAGCTGTACTGACGGTACCTCCCTGATGGTACAGATTCTGAAATGTTTGTGGGGCTTTTCTGTCAAGTCTCAACCACTGATCATTTGCTTGTTGCCTCTTGTAGTGGCTGCAAACATTCTGGAATCTGGCAGAGACACATCTACCTTGATGGGACTCTTCATTTGCATATACATTTATTTCCTTTTCATACATCTTATAGTCAAATATACATTATATTTCTGGACATTAACTTGATTTTCTTGTCAGTAAGTAGTAGAAATAAGATCAGGGGAAAAAATGTATAGTCAAACAACAATAAAGAAATATGATGCAAGACTCATCTACTATGAATTTATATTAACTTAAATTCCAGTTTTAACATGAAAAACTCAATAAAGTTAATTCATTTAGAATTATTAGTATTTATTCAAATGTTCTATGTTTAGAAGTATAATTACTTCTCTTTTTAAACTCTGGTTTTGGAAGTAAACAAATTGCACTGGGATCTCTCACACCAAAAATTATTTAAAAGTGTGAGTACTTATTAAAATGTATTTGGAAGTAAAACTACCAAGAGAGCAGTGGAGAAATGTATTCTTTGTTCAGGAATATATCTAAGGTATCTGTTAGTTGTTAATTAATAAGACAAAAAGCTAAAAGTGAAGTACAAGGAAGTTTAAAAAAGGAAGGTATTTTTCAATCATAACAGCAAAAAAATACACTGCATAAAATAATTAATTTTGATTAGCTTCAATTTTTTGTTAATTTAAATGTGTAAACTGGATTTCCTAATACTTGCACTTCACAGAAAATCAAATATACCTGATATATAGAAGTGAATGTGTGACCTTGATGTCAATGTTCTCTCAAATTAAGTATATGAATTTGGGAACATGATGAAATGGAGGCATAGTTTATACATATAAGTATATAAATATTTAATTTAGGGCTATTTAGAGTGTTTTGCTAGAATTAACAATTCTGTGTCACAGTGATTATACTGAGTTTAAATGCAAACAGGTCCATAAGTGATGTACTTGGGACATTTGTTTAACTGATTAGGATATTTTAAAGGACTACTTCCAGGATGACACTGATCAGATGTACTTTAAAGTACTTTACTTCCCCAAATTTGGGGTGAAATTCATCTAAGACAGTCACACACCAGCCCTTTAATTGCACTTGATAGGATACAGAAAAAAAAAAAATTCCAGAAGAAATGCAGCAATGAAGAACCCAAAACATAGTCAGGACCGGTTGGAGAGGTGGGGTGGATTCATTGGCTCTGGCTTTTCTGCTTGTGTGTATGGTTGATTTCTTTCCAGTATCCACCTCATAGTCTCAGATATTCTCTGGCTAACCTAACATGTTAGTGGGAGTCTACTTCAGCATTGCCATCCTAGTTGCAAGAGAGCAATGATGGAAAAGATGGATTGACATTTTTGTATTGCCTTTAACACTATGTTACCTAGACACTGAAGACAGCAGGTATTAGTTGTTATGCAAAATTCATCCCAATACACTTCCTTCCCTTCCCCTCACCTCCCAAAAACAACCCAAAAGTTTTGTCTCTTCTCCCTCTTACTTTGCTGGCCTCTTATAACTTCTTTCTTTCCCTTTTGATCTTTTCTGATTATACCACTTTATGGATCTTGTTCAGATCTTAAGAATATATCCCAGTTATTTCAGCTGGTTTAGTTCTACATTTGTCTTATAAACTCTTTTTTTTTTTTTTTTTTTTATTGTTGTTGCTTGGTTTTGCTTTTTTAACTTTTTTCAATTCCTCTGCACATGGAAATCAACCTGTGTTAAAAGTCTACTTCTGCATAATACCTGTGCATCTAACTCATCTGTCTCTCACCCCTTGTCTCTCTCAATCTGATAAAGCCAAATTCTGATTATCTTACTTTTATAATTCTGATAAATTCACTTGAGCCAAAAAAAAATAAATCTGGATATTCAATTACCTGGAATATCTTGTCAAAACTCAATTTCTATCAAGTTAAGTTCATTATACTGCAAAAGTTAGTAGATAAAATCACCAGTGTACTTATCAGTATGTTCCTATTGATCAAAAGCTGTCTTCAGTAAATTCAATAGGGCTTTCAAAGTGCCAGGATTCCATATTAACATTAACATCATCTTGACACTTTTCTTTTCATGTTAGTAAATTTTAATGTGAATTTAATTGCATTGAGTTTTTTTTATCTGCATTCTTAATTGTCAATATAATTTAAACTTGATGTGTACCAGGAAGATGTAGTTCAGAGGAAAGGGAATTGGTTCCTAAAGCCAATGCAAAGATCTTTCTTTTTTATGTAGTCCCTTAAGAAAATTAAATGTCAGAAACACACATAGAAAAAGCAAATCAGGGCTTTAACTTTCTTTAAAAGATCTCCATTTTCTATAGAAAGTACTGGTGAGTAAATAAAATTAGATTTTTTTCTTCTTCAAATTACATATTGATTTATTATGTCACATTTTCATAAAGAACTGAAAATAAAAACATTAAAGTATTTATTTCAAAACCATCAAGGAAAAAAAATGTATATATACCATTACTGAGAAGGACAGAGCAAATTTCTAAAGAATAGTACTAGCAGGTTCCAAGTATTCCTTCTGTTGTCTGTTGATCAGACAAAACTCCTAAGTCACAAACCTCTAGTATCTCGTTTTTGCCTTTTAATTAAGTGAACAAAGAAATTTCAGAATAGAGGAACAAAGCCACAAAGATATATAGAGACATTAGAAACAGCATTTTAAAATGAGATTTCATGCCCAGTACAATCCTTCATCTTTGATTGTTTTCTTGACAGACTTTTTTTTTTTTGTGTAAATGAGGTAGGTAAGAATAAAAAAATATGAAATTTATTTATTTATCTATTTATCTTTCTGCCATAAGTTCTAAATAAGCTATTATAAAAAACAGTATTACATCATGTAGATGTAACCTCTTCTGTTTGAAATGAGACTGAATAGAAGTAAATTGAACAATCTCCACTAATGTGTTTGCAGCAATTGTTTGAGATGGAAGGTAAGGGCAGAGAAAAGGATAAAGTCTCTGAAAAACCTCATGAACTAAGTATGAGGCTCAGTCTTTAGAACCCCATTCATGGACTGAATTGCAGTTTTCAGATCAGCACCCCTGTCTCTTCCCTGCTTTGTGATCCCATACCGCAGGTACACAGGAGGAGTAGGTCTGTGAGCCTCTCAAACAACTCACCTGGCACACAGCCCAAGAAGCAGGAGAGAGAAATTAGGCAACAGTTCCTTTATGTTGCCCTCATAAACTACTGTGCCACAGCCATGTGGTGCAAGCACACATTCATTACAGGACGGGGTTCCCTTCACCATCTCCTGTCCTGATGCCTTTCAGGACTTCCAGTCTTTTGGAGAGGTTCAGTGTACATACACGTGCATAAGTACAATTGTTGGATCATGCTTATGGATACTTGAACATAGTTAAATGTAGTGATAATTTGCATCAATCCAGGAGCCAGACACATACCATTAAAATTCTTCAGAAGTTCTCACACTGAAATCTTTTTCTCTAATTTTCTAATGGAATTTTCCTTTTGTGCACTTCAAATTATTCAGATATTTATTTATTGGAGTGGAGCTGGGAGAAACTGAAATGTATTCTGTGACTGGTTTTAATTTGCTGTAATCTATATTTCTCCTGCGTATCTAGAGATTTTAAACATATCTGTATAAAACCCTATGTCCATGTTGCTGAATTGTCTCTCTACATTCATTAAAACCTAAGGCAATATTTACAGTACTATTGCTCCATGTGCGAATGTAAAAAGAACTGACAAAAGAAAGTTCTCTGAAACAAGGATTTGGCCTTGTAGTTAGTTTTTCCTAAATAAACTTTAAAAAGAACTGAAAAATAAGGATTTTATCTCAAAACACACTGTTTCGAAACAGTTTTGCTGTCATGACTTTTTATGATTTATTTAGAAATTATGCTAAACATTTTCACATTTTGAAATGTATGATGATTTTTCCATAGACAATATTCACTTCTGGAATTCGAATTGTCGTATAAAAAAATAGAAAAATGTAATCTCTAAAGCAGTTAGCTTAAGCAACAGATTTTAAGGAGTCATGAGAAGTTTACAGAAACTCAATGGAATGAAAAAAAAGCAGCCAACCATGTTAACAGAACTATCTTATGCCAGTAAACAGTGTTACATAACATTAGCCTGGAGCTGTGTTAACTTCAAAATATAGATGTATACATTTAACTTTCCAAGACATTACCAGAAAAAGTTTAAGTTTCACATATATGAAACTTCTACTGTTTCCTGAGAGCGAAAATGTTGAATTTTTTGTTTGTTGGGTTTTTTTTTCTCAGACAAGTTTGATAGAAATTCTGTTTGGTATATTAAACTAATGACTTCTAATAAAATATTACTTTTACTTTCCTATGAATGTCTACAGACTACAAGATAGCTTGCTCATTTTAACATGTCCGGGGGAAAAAAAAATGTAATCATGCAAAAATTATTTTTAACAGTAGTTCTTGGCAATTAGTATACAGGTGAGTGTAGAAAAGAGAAGGAATGGAAAGGATATTTTTAACACAACTTTCAATAAATGTGAAAGAGGAACACGGGGAATTCATATTGTTTGTGATTAACAAAGACACAAGGGAAGGAAAAAAGTATGATTGGTCTCTTACTGCTGTGGGTTTTTTTCCTCATAAATATCCTTTTTTGTTATACCTTATCATCTTTCTGATGACAAACGAAAGAAAAAACTTATCCATTATTTTGAGGAATATACATAATGTTAGAGGTAATATATACAAAGGAAAAATGTTTCTTGTCTATTTCTTTCCTCACACTGGTAACTTCAGAGATACTTATTTAACTGTCTCACCTAATTAGTGGCACCTAATTTTATCATTAAAACTAGAACCAATGAAATAAAAATGTTTTTAGAGATAGAAGAAATACTGTTGTATTTCAGAGCTAAGGTGTAATATTAAATTTTCTTTTAAACCTAGTCTCTTAAAGTCTTCTTTTAAAATACTTTATCCTTTTTAAATCAGCCTCATGTGTGTAATGAGAGAAACTAAATTTGATTGCAATGAGTACTGTGTAAGCTATAACAATAAAGTCGTAGTAAAACGATGTGATAATAATCTACCCAATCAGTTACATAAACATCACCAAAGGGATCAAATTTAAGCATGATAATTGTAAAATAATTTTACAGCTTTTTAGAATTGTTCATCCAGCAGAAGTAGCAAAGAGCTATAGCTTGCTTCAAACTGATGATATAAGAATCTCTCATATACTTTGAGTTTTACTGTCTATTTCCCTATCATCACAGTTTTTCTACCAATCTTTATAAAGCACATATTCATTCCAACTTACCCTATGTCTTTCTGTACTTCAGGTTTCTATTAAATACAACAAACATGCTTTGGTGTCCTAGCAAGTGTTTTTTCATTTTGATTTTCTTGGTTTCTTACTTTCATCCCCAGGCTCCCAAGAAAGTTGCTTTTCACTCCTTTAAAGGACAAGGCTTAAATGATTAATTTTTAATTAGGTGAAACTTGATGATGCTTCAGATGTAGAATTTGTTTTATTGATATATTTGGATTTCCCTTATGATTTTTCCTTTAAATTACTACAGGATCTTGATATATTATTGACTTATAATACTGGCTGGTACAATACAGACTGTTCAAATACTTTCAGAACACCGAAATCTAGGGCTCAGATCCTAAATAAAGATGTTTCATACAACTTCCAGATAGACTGATGTCTTCTTTCTCCTTTATTAGAGGAGCTAATAAACTGCATTGCAGTGTTAAGATTGAGGCTTCTGAAATGTATAATATTTTTTTGAAAACCAAATTTATTGGTCTGGAACATTAAGTAGTTATTAAGGACAAAATGACCATTCATGACTAAACTGGGGGTTTTTTCATAGTTTTTCTTTTTGTTACTTGTAATATAAAACATTCTAACATCCATTTCTCACAGTACATGTGAAAAATTTCCTTGTGTGTGTGGCACGATGTGTCCCCTCAGTCTCTACCACTGATAGCTGGTGCATATGAAAGACCCAGCAACGGGTGTTATGGGTTTGGGAGGATGATCATGCACCAAAAACTCAAGAAGCAGTCAGAATAGCAAAGCAAGTCAATTTTATTTGTCGTGTTAGAAATTAAATACATACACACCCCCCGATGTTGGAGAAGCCACTAAGCAGGAGGAGGAGATTGAGCATAGCTCATGAGCAGGAGGGGAAGGAGGCCAGCACACCTTCAGGGCATTCCCTGGATGAAAACAGTGTGCAGCATGTCATCCTCTCTCCTCCACCCCAGGACCACAGCTTTTATCATCTCCTCAGGAGTGACGAGTTTCAACATCATGTCACACAGGGCCATGAGATGAGGTCACAACGGCCCATGATCACACCTCTATGCCAACAATGACTTGTATGTTGTTCCCCTTTCACAGGATGAATCCCACCAGGTGACCAATACATAGTTTTGTTTCTGAAGGTTATTCCTACCAGCTAACAATAAATTCTTCTTCCAAATTATCTTGTCAACATGCGCAACCACAGATGAAATATGTCAGGCCTCAAACCCATCTTTGGTCCCTGACACAACGGGGTCATCTCTGGTGCCAAAAGGGCTCAGACCCCAGGTAAGAATCAACATCTTAGAGATGCAGATCTCTGTGGGGAGAGATAAAATAAATATTCCTGACTGAGAGACACTGTTTTACAAAGGCAGTGAAAGACACAAGAATTATCACAGAGGCAGAAGTCTCCCACACACACATATCCTGAGAAGCATTCAGGACTTCTCCTGGGAGTTTGGATGCAGATGCCAGGGTTATTTACCAGAAAATTGAGGGAGAGGATCTTGATGTGTGCCCCACCAAAAACTGAATGGTAGCAGTCATGCAATCCCAAGTTATATTATTTCTTCAATAGTAGTAAAATGTGCTCCAGGGACACTGCAGCTGCAAGAGGCCTATCAAGGCCTGCACATCACTGCCCCAATATTGCACCTTCCACATTTTTCTCCTTGGCACCAGCCTCACACCCATGTGGCTTTTCCTGCTCTGCCTAGGGTTGGGGTTATGTTTAGGGTTACGGTTCAGAAAACCACAAAGCCCATAGCTCCAGGGACACTGAAGCTACAAAAGACCTGCCAAGGCCAGCAGGGCTTTGCACCAACATTCCTCCATTCATTGAGTTTCTCCTTTGCACCAGCTGCACCCCTATGTGGCTTTTCCTGCTCCTCCAAGGGTTAGGGATATGTTTATGATTACGGTTTTGACTTCTGTCATGGAGAAAAGTTTTCACGGAATATTTTTCACAGTATCACATTCCCCTTGCCACACATTTTTTAGTTTTAGTGTCCTTGAGTGTTTGTTCTTCGTGTTTTTCTCAAGCCTAACCCTAAGACTAATTCTCATCCTTGGCAGATTTATTAAAGCCAGTTTTATGTCAAAGGCTGAGATACCTAGCGCAAGCGTGATGCCGGGTAGAGAGGTGTATGGGAGCAATGCTGTAGTTGTGCCATTCTCCCTTTTCAGTTTCTTTAGAGCACAAGCCTTGGTGGTTATTTCAAGCCATGCCCAAAGCAAATGCCTAACCAAATACTGAGAAGTAACAGAAAGTTTTCTGAGTTCCCCAGCACACGGGTGAGGTCAAAAAAAAAAAAAATTTAGGAGAGCATTCCTTAGGTTGTGGTCTGTCCTTATATGAGAAGATGTCCTCTTCTGAGAAGAGAACATCTCAAAAACTTGCATAACTTATCCTAACAAAAATGCCAAAATCAAGGAAAAAAGAGCAGCCTTGGTAGACAGGTAGATCAAAGGAGAAAGCAAAAGATGAAGCCATATTTTGGCAGTTCTGTGTTCCCCTTGGCATGCTTTTTGCAGCTGCAGTATGCTTGGAGCTCTGGGCTTTGTGGTTTTCCAAACCCTAACCCTAGGAGGAACCCGATCCCTAGTGCATGACTATCTTTTCGTCTGCTTCTTTATATTCTCAGGGTTTTCTTCCTGTTAATGATAAAATGAAAATGTACTGTATTTGAACGAATGGCAATTAAATTTGTGTGGTCACAACAAAATTCAGGTTGGATTGGATCTTGAGAGTTCTGCAGTGCAACCCTCTTCCCAGAGCAGTGTGAACTCTGAGGATTCCTGTGTATTTGTCTTTCTGAATCTTGTAAACTCCAAGCGATAAAATCTCCCTCTTTGGGTACCTCTAAGAACTTACAGAATACAGTTATGCACCTCAAAACGCTGCTAAAGCTAAAAGGAACCACCACAGATGGAACTTGACATAAGCACAGAAGGCAGGAATTTGCATCTGGAAGGCTCTAATTCCAGATCTAGGAAGGTCTGGAAGATCAGAGGTAAGATCTATTTAGCACATCTTTGTTAATGCCTCCAGAAAACAAAAAATCCCTTTGTGGCAAGCAGTGGGAAAGGAAGCATCTGCTCCTACTCATATCACCTTAAGGTGTTTGAATGGCATCTGTGTCCTGTGGATACCTGGAACTTGGACTGTATAAAGGTGGTACCACCAGAAGAATGACTCTGGAACCCTCACCACCAAAAAGCCCAGGGTGAAGAAGGACCAATGGAATGCTGCTGGATCCATGGCTGGTGACTATCTTCTGCTTGATCTCACTGTCTCTCTCTCCCCCCTCCCCCTTTTCCTATGTCTTTCTTTTTCTATCTTATCTTTACTATTAAATAAGACCCATGTAATTGGCTTCATCATATGGTGTCTATTGCATCTTAATTCTGTCAGGGTCATCTCCCATCTAAGACCATATTAGCACCTTGATTGCCCTCATGACTCCTATTTCCAGTCAGAACCTCTCTTCTTTCAGCTTATGCCCTTGTCCTGCCACCAAGCAGGTCTGTGAAGATCCTGGCTCCTTCGTCTCTGTGGCCTCCTCCCTCCTCATAGCCCCTCAGCGTGGCACTACCTTTAGGCTGTATTCAATCCCTGGGAAAATTTTTGTGTGATTTTCCTTGGCACACATTTCTGGATACATGGAGGAATGGAACACTTAGGGAATAGTCCAAAGGTAAATGGTAAACTAGACTTAGACAATCTGATTGTCTTCTGCAGTAAAATAACTGGGTCTGTGGAGAAGGGGAGAGCGCAGAGTGAGAGCCACTGACTTTGAGTTCAGCAGTTTCCCATTCCTGAAGCCAAGCTGGTATACGACAATGTGGGTGAGAGGACAAGCAGAGGGGTAAAACACAGCATGAATGAAGGCAGCAGTTAAAGGGTTCCACTGTTTGTGAATGTGTCAGTATGTGGAGGAGATGTGCAATACATGAAAGAAACAAAAGTGCAGTAAATAGCTAAATACACTGTGGGCCTGCAGCAGCCCCACAGGGCAAGGCTTCATCAGGGTCAGGGGTGGTGTTGGCCATCTAGGTCTGGCTGGAGATGCTTCAAGTCGGTCAGAGACGCTTGGATTTTCCCTCTCCTCTTCTCATGTTTCTTCCCAATGGGTGCTGGCTTGCGGACTGCCTCTGACTGGCTGGGGCCGGTGGCTTGACAGACACGGGGTGGAGAAATATCAGCACTTTGTGTCACAGGGTAGGGGACACCAACACCACCCCACAGAGGTTGCAGATGAGCTGACAACAGGCCAGGAAAGAGGAAATGCCAACCCAAATACTTGAGCAGGGCTCTGAGATGGATGATGGAGAGTTGTCACACCCATGATTCCAGTGATTGCCTTCTACTTCACCTTAGATCTTTTGGCAGAGTTTTTTGAAGGACATTCAAAGGAAAAGCACAATGTCCAGGGAAGAGAAGAAATTCTCACTCTTGGGTTTTGGTTTTTAATTTTTTTTTAAATTTTAATTTAAGTTATTTAAAGTCTCTCTAGTGAAGATTCTCCACAAATAGATAAACTGGCTAATAGATACCAATAACACATACAGGTAATTGAAGTATTAAAGCATTCTTTGGTTTAACAATAAACTTAACTCCACTCAAATATCTTATGTTCCCTTTTGCCTGCGATAGAATTTAACAAAACGATTTAAATTTTAATTTCTGGATATTTTTTTGAGAGATCAGTGACATTTCCATTAGAGCTGTCAGCTAGTATTTCCCCAGTCTTAATTTCTCCTACCATACCATCACTCCCTTAAAAAAGATACTATAATCTTCATGTTAACAACCTGTTCTCCATTCCTAAACTGAAAAATCATAAAACTCCTGTCAGATTAAAAAACTATGGTCTTGAAATCAGAAGAATAGAAGAGACTTTTCAGATAAGTGCTCCCCAAAGTAAAGCTTTTTCAGCTTTTGCTTGAATTCTTTCATCGAGTCATAATTTTCTTGAAACCACATTAGTTATGAGACAGTATAAGAAATAGAGAACAACATTATTGAGATCCTCAGATGGCCTCAACTAACTCATCTAGTACTTAGACAACTTTTCTCAGCTATGGGAGGCACAGGTTCAATTAATTTTGGGTAAGAAAGAACAGAGATTTACCTTTTTTATTTCTTCTTTTGCTGCTCTAACCATCAGATTTGTACAACATGAGGGTACTAAGAATAACTTTTTGTTATTGCTTTACACTAAGGACAATTTATCTTTTCTCAAATGAAGAGAATGATATATCAATCAATGCATGAAGTATAATTTCAGATGATGGAATGGAGCTCTGGGCCCAGGAGCACATCTTTTGTGAATTAGAGTATCAAAAATATACTTAAATTAGATGTACTAGATGGCACAAAAATTATTTCTAGTTCAATTTTATTTTACCTCTTTTTCTCCAGACTTTTCTCTAGCCAGTATTTTGAATTATTTTAAAGTGTTCAATTTCATTAAATCTGTTCTATATGTAATGACTCCTTACAGGCAACTGGGGACAACTGCTAACATGATATGTGCCAAAATTATACATAATGAGACAGAATCGATATAATTCACTGTATTCCTGAGAATTTTCTGTTTCAAATTCAAGATATTTAATGGATAGCTACCTTTATCATTCTTACAATTAATTATCATAACATTAAAGGAATTTGAACCTCATATGATTTGAACTCCTACACTGAAACAACATTCTTCTATGGGCATTCTTATGTGCAAAGCTCTTGCAGAAGCAGAATATAAGGAAAGATAAACCTTTTATTGATCAACCTAGCTTTATTGAGCAACACAGCTCTCCTTATATGGAAGATATCACCCAATTTAAAAAACCCCAAAAACCAAGCACCCCAATATTTCCAGCAAGTAAGCATTGCTTAGAATTAACTTATGCAAGCAGAATTACTTATGCAAGCTCACTTTCTATCTGAACTCGTACAAACCATTGCCTTAAGGAGTTAGTCTATCATTAATTAGTATAGTCTCATTCAATTCAAAAAATTAGGATTTTTTTCCTCTTAGTAGGCTTCATATTTCTGATTCATATTAGATTATTTTGCTGTAATTCAAAGAACAAGCTGAATTTATGGCATGTGCTAAAATTATTTTCATGAATGTATAGCAGCCATGGCCACTTTCTTCATCTTCCATCTTCAGTGACCTCATTCCATTATGAAACTCAGTATAAGCTTGACCTGCTGTAAACACTCAGAGAGAGCATTTTTAGATACATTATTATTTCATACTGAAGTAATCTTTAAAAACCAAATAATTCTGAAAGCACTAGACTATTAGAAAATTTCCTAAAATATGTATTATGAAGGCGATAACAAATAGTGGCCATTGATATTATTTATTTGAAAAAACATACACGATTTCAAATTTGTGAAGCAAAAATTGATACAATGTGAATGAAAAGAAAAAACGCAAGTATGTAAATAATATTGGCTAATCAGTATTTTAGGTAAGATAGGTCGTGAAACAAAGAATTATCTGTATAACATCTAGTTCTGTCACAGACCTCTGGTCTTAAGAAAAAAACAGATATTGTGGCAATACAGTTATACAGGGAATTAATCTACTGGAAACGGAAGAGCAAGATGCATATGCTGGTTCCCATTACCATTCCTCAGCATTCCTATCCTAACAATATGGATATTAATAACATTCGGATTGCAATAACAGTCTGATAATTAAATGCTTTCAAGTGAAGATACATAATATGTCCATGTAATACATTCCATTCTTTATTTATTTTTGACTACTTCAGACATGTACCTAATAAAGCAACGACATACAATCTTTCCACAATGTCTTTTGAACAAAAGAATATGACTTTCTTATTTTTCAGTCCTACCAACATATAAAAAGTTATCTTATATTTGCTAAAACTTATGAAAATCAATACAATGTCTGTTTTTAGAGAACTAAAACTACAAGAATAATTGATGTTTAATTTCTATTTCTTTTTTTCCTCTTATAATTTTACTATTGGGATTTAATGTGTAAAATTAAAGCAACTAGTTATGACTTTATTGGTAAAATATTGAACATATGTTGCTACTATCAAACACCATATTTAATTTCTCCTTAAGATTATCAGTGAATTTTATTTCCTAAAAGTTCATTGAGATGCTCCATTTTTCTTCTTTTTGTTCTCTTTTCTTTTATTTCTAATAAAAATTACCGGAACATTTTGCTACAATAATTACAGAAGACAGTAAACTATTTTATCTGGATTTAATGTACCTAATTTGAAGCTCATAAATTTGGTACTTATATTGTATCAATATTTTATGCTTGGAAGTGGTGAGTTGTGAAGGATAGCTCAGATAAGTAAAAATTAATTCTTTCCACTTACCCAATTGTGAGATCATGACAACCACACTCTTATCTCAGATATTCCATTGTAGTACTAAAAGTTAGATGAAACATATCCAAATCATTTTAACAGAGTGTAAAAGGGTTGAGACCAATTGCATTCCTTTGAGAAAAAGTTTCTATTCAGTAAGGATAAGGATGGCAGATTAACGATATAAAGTATTTTAAATTTTATTCTGACAATATAAATAATTTTATTTATTATTCTTATTTTCTAAGAATAAAAAGTGTTCACATCTTTTTGAGGGACTCCTAGATTAAATAATTGAGAACATTTTAACTATAAAAGCCCTTATTTTCTAAGGAGAAACAGAAACTCTAAGCCCTAAGTTGCATTACTTAAAATATTGCAGGGCATTTCTCACACACAGAATTGCATAGCATTTTTGCACAGTGTCTCATACATCATTGAAATAACCCTGGACATAAAATTGCTTTCACCTTCAGAGACAACAGGGAAAATCCTGCTTTAAAACTAGAAAACAGGACAAAACCAGTTACATCCTTTTTTTTTTTTTTTTTTTTCATGTTTGATTATATCAAATGAAAGAAAATTTACTTGCAGGATGATATATTTTGTCAAGGTTACATTCTAGAAGTTGAAACCCCCATTAGCCAGCAACTGAATTAGAGAAGTTACATTATTTTAATAGAAACCAAGAACCTGTAGAGAAGAAATTCTGGGTGACCTACGATTTATTGAAGTGAACTCTGAGCTGACTAACAGCATTTCCATTAGTTGTGCAGTGCTACAGGTCCTGATGGAATAAAGTTATATTCTCAGGGCTAAAGGTTATTTACTTATTGTTATTTATATCTGTGTTTTACTAGTATGTTTAACAAATTGAAGTTAATTTCAAAAGTCAAGGTGTTGTTTTCTTGGTGTTTTTTGTGCTTTTCTTTTAATGGCTGGCTCTTTCATTTCATATATAAGCACATGTACAATACATAAACAGTGACCTGATGTTACATTCCACTCTAGTGTCTCATCTCTAAGAATTGTGGCCGTCTAGTAGAACTGCCTATTAGTCCATGAAACAGGCACTGGTTCTCTGTGACTTAGTGTTGTGACAAAAATCTCATTGAAGACTTCACGGAAGGACAAGTGAAAAGACCCTTAAGTATTGTCTTGTTTTTAGGTAATGATCCAGAAAGCTTCAAACACATGAAACCTCCATTTGGTGAGACATTTCACTTAAAAATGCTGTGAACATATTTCCCAACTTAGATCTCAGAAAAACTTATATGGCATAGGTATCTCAGGTGGAGGGAAGGATAGCTCAAGAGACAGCATAACTTATTTGGTCTGGAGAATGCCAGACATGAATATAGACTGGTAGATGAACTCCTTGAGAGCAGAAGAGAAGGACTTGGGGGTTCTTGTGAATGAAGGGCTGGACTTGAGCCAACAGTGTGCGCACATAGCCCAGAAGGACAATCACATCCATGGTGGCATCAAAAGCAGTGTGGCCAGAAGGTCAAGGGATGTGATTCTCCTTCTCCATCCTCATGAAATGCCACCTGGAGTGCTGCATCTCCAGCTCGGGAGTCCTCCGCCCAAAACAAGCATGTACCTGTTAGACTGAGTCCAGAGAATGGCCATGAAAAGGATCAGAGGGCTGGAGCACCTCTCCTGTGAAGACAGGCTCAGAGACATAGGTCTGTCCAGCATGGAGAAGAATCCTGAAAGGATTAATTGCATCTTTCTAGTGCTTAAAGGAGTTATATAAAAAGGACAAACAAAGAGGAAAAAATACGGAAGGGTTATAAAAACAAGACAAGCAAAAGAGTATGATTGGATTGTGATATTTTCTTTCCAAAATAATTATGACATAAATATATGAAAGCACACAAAGATAACTTTATATTGCTCTTTGCAATGTAGTATATTGACTTTCTTGCTCTTTCTTTCTATTCTTTGCACTCTTTTTTTTCCCCTTGAAAATTGTATATTTAAGTAGCTTTCTGGTTGCATTTTATGTTCATATTACCATTTTTGCAAGTCAGTTCTAGATAAGACAGACTACAAAATGTCTTTAGTGTTTCTTTTATTGAACAGCTTTCTACTCTACAAACTTTCATAAAGATGTTTACCTTTAACAAATGTTGTTTGGGCATTTTTTCAATTCTCTTTTCTGAGTCAACAAGATTTAAATTCTCCTATAAATCCTTTCAGCATTACTTGCCATTGTTAGGTTTTTTTTTTTTTGTTTTAGACTTTTAATGGCATTTAGCATAATGACATCGAAACACTTGACAAATGCACCTAGATTTAATCCCAGATCAAGACTTCCATTCTCCAGATGAAAGCTGGGACTATGTTCCAGACCTCTCCAAAAGGGCTCATTGTTTAGTTTCCATCAGAATCAATGCTTTTAGAGACTCAATAACTCAACAGTAAATTTAATTACTTCTCAAAAAACATGTTCACACAGTAGGAAATATGTTAAAAGACTTCCAGCTGAATTTAGTTTGAAGATTCTGGAATTGCAATATGCAGAACAATACTGCAGGAAAAATAAATGATTCTTTCAGAGTCAGAATACGTATATAGCTAAAAACTGGCAGGAATCCATATGCCATTACATGTGTTTATACTGAGAAATGGAAAAATAAAGACAATAACAAAAAGAGAATGTGGCTTGAAAAACCACCTCTCTCGGCAGAAAACATTGTCCACAAATCAGAATTGATTAACAAGGCCAGGAATCTTTTCATTGGCTTTCTTGCAAGCCACTGAATAACAGCTGAGCTATTTTACAGCCTAAAATCCCTGGAAGTTCTATCAATTCAACTAGTAATCCTCAAAAAGAAAAATGTCTATTGGATAGTCATGGCACATCCATGGCCATTCTTTGTTTTTCTTGTTTCTATGACACATCTAAAAATTTTTGGCTGTCATGAAGACATGACACACGCTCCCCAAGCTCTATGTGTATTGTTCTTTTTATTTTTTTGTTTTTTTAAAGTTTGTGGTCAAGTATTAGGGTGATAAAAACTCAAAATATTTCCTTCTTAAATATTGAGAGGATGCATTTTCAATACCTTTTCTATAAGCACTGAAATTCATAGAATATCTGAAGTCAGAAGGGAACTGACCAAGTCAGGTCTGCAAATGAGTAAAACTGTCTTGTGATTGGGAATCATTTGCCTCTCCTTTTTAGTGTGCCATGCTTGACTGAGGCTCAGGTGTGTCTGATGATGGCTTTGACTAATCATGTCTCACCTGTTGCTACAATCCTATCTCTTTGCCAGCAGCAGTTCTGAAGACAAAAATAAGAACCTTCCCACTGTCTCTCCAGAAGCCATGTTTCCTGCATATTCCACATTGGTGGTCTCCACTTTTCTTTAGTTCAGTCTCCCTCTGAGTTTTTTTCTGTATACTTTATGGTTTGGGCCCTTGCCTCTGCAGCATCTCTGGATAACCCAGACTAGTCAACAACTCTCATCCTTGGGACTGTGCTGCATATCCACATCCACCCACCATTCCTACTCCTTGTGACTGTGGATGCAGTTAGACCACAGCTGGGAGGTGAGAGGCCAAATTGCTGCTGAACTTTCCCTTCCTTTAGTCCAAAGCTTGGAGAAGTCATCATCTCTTTGAAGCTCTGAGAGGTCCTTGGCCTTAAATACCAAGGGCATCACCAACCACTAATGGGGTATAACGTCTTTTATTCAAAATCTTGTTATTGGCAAAAAGAAATGCATAACTTTTATGGAACCAGGATTTATTGTTAATATAATTAATGCTTTTACAGTCCAGTCAATAACACAATCAACTGATATTATTAGTCCAGTTACAATGCCAGTTGCTCATATAAAAATCAATACAGAAAATTCTCATTCATGGTACATTTTAAATAGTTCTATCGTAACATCTTCCTAGCATTTTTCTCTTTTACTCTGGTATCGTGATTACCCTTCTAACGTTCTTCAGGAGCACAGCTTGAAAATATTAGGTTTCCCAGGTGAATTTACCTATTGGAAGGGAAGGATACAACAACTTGATGCTTTGCAGTTCTCAGAGGAAGCATGGTGCCTATTACAAATGTTGCTGCTTCTCCCTGGGCCTCTGGAGTTAATCTTCTCCCTTGACACAAAAGGCATTCCTCCCCACCTCTGGCATCTTTCAGGTCATCATCCCTGGCCATCTGATTGCAGTCCCTGAGCTAATGGTAACCATGGGATCATGGTAGTTCCAACCAGCTGCTTCCAACCAGCTTAAGCCATCCAAGGCTGGCCTGTCCCCTTGAGAGAGACCTGCCCTGCCACTGTGCTCTTTAATGTCTAAGGAGGGTAGCAAAAGTGTACACTACTTGAAAGGAAAAGACAGCATCAACTAACAAACCCCATTTGAATGAAACCATGCTTATTTTCTTTTTTGTCTTTGCTCATTTTTTCTTTTTCTGAAAAATATATAAATGCATATAATGAAATTGCAGATGTCTTGATTTATTTTATTTGAAGTTTAAGTTGGTTAGGAAGCTAAAAGAATTGCCAGTTTCTGAGAATTGCCAAAAAATACTTTGCTCTTTGTTTTTCTTTTAAAAGAGTGACATATGTTGTTTTTTTTCATGACCAATACCTTTTCCCTCATCTCAAAACAATCCTGTCCTTTAGAAAATAATTAGTTATTGAGCTGTAGTTGAACCTGAAGAGTCCTAAGATGATTGACTTAATTTTGTGACTCAGGCATAATTCTACTTTTCCATATACAGCTTTCCAAATACAGCTTTCCATATACAGCTTTCCATATGCAGCCCATTTTTGGGAAAAGGTCAGCCTCTTTTCAATTGCCACCAAACTGGAACATCATAGAAAAAGTTATGGTAAAATGTAAATGTCACCACCTTCAGCAAAGTACTCCTCAAGGATTTTTTGATTCACTCAGTGTTTCTTGTTTACTCTTAATGTCCTTTCCATAATGATCTTCTTTTTTAATATCACAGAATCATGGAATCACAAAATATGCTGAATTGGAAGGCACTCCCAGGAATCAGCAAGTCCAACTCCTGGCCCCTCACAGCACTATCCCCAAGACTTACACCATGTGCCTGAGAGCATTTTCCAAACGCTTCTTGAGCTCTGTCAGGCTGGTGCTGTGATCACTACCCTGAGGAGCCTGTTCCAGACCCCCACCACCCTCTGGGTGAAGAATTTTTTTTCTAATATCCAAGCTAAACATCTGATACAGGGCCCTTCTCTTGGATCCTGTCACTGGTCAGGAGAGTGAACAGATCAGTGTCTGCCCTTCCTCTAACCCTCAGGAAAGCTGGAGACTGCAATGAAATCTCCCTGCAATGTTCTCCAGGCTGAACAGATGAAGTGACCTCAGCCACTCCTGACACAGCTTCCTTTCAAGGCCCTCCACCATCTTTGTTGCCCTTCTTTGAACACTCTGTAATAGTTTAATAACTTTCTTCTATTCTGGTGCCCAAAACTGCACACAGGGCTCCATTGAGGTGAGGCCACCCCAGTGCAGGACAATTCCCTCCCTTTTTTGGCTGGCAATGCTGTGCCTGATGCACCCCAGGACACGGTTGGCCCTCCTGGCTGCCAGAGCACTGCTGACTCATATGTCTCTGTATTTACTGTAGGTGAATAAATAAATAAAAAAATCTGCAAGTCCTAGAATGTTATAAGAGTCAGGCTTATGTGAAAAGAGGAGTACATTTTACTAGGCTATTTCTCTACAGAAACTGCTTTCAAACGAATAATTTATTTTACAGTTTCTTTTCACTGTAAGTAACACTCTGCTTCCCAGTCTCTTATACCAGAGCTAAGGAGCAGAGCTGTGTGAAACATTAATTTTACACCTAGAACTTGTTGAAATGGACCCCGATTTTTGAATTAAAATATGTTGTGCAAATTCCTGCAATAAAAAGAAAAAATCATGTAGGCAGATGATGGTATCAAGGCTCAAGTTTTACCACCAAATTCTTTAGGATTTCCTGGATTTGGGAACACACAGCACTCCTAATTCCTGATTTGGAAACACACAGCACTCCTGATTTCAGACTGTGGTGGTGTCTCAGTATGCACTCATGCATTATGATATTGTACCTCATCAAATCTGAAATATGACACATGTATTAACTTATGATCTATATGTAGAATAAGTACATGTTTTTGAATGCTTGCTAGAATAAGTCTTGTTAGAGGTCCAGAGGAGGACCATGAAAAAGATCAGAGCATAGGAAGTTAAAACACCTCTTCTATGGATAGAGGCTGAGTGAATTGGAGTTCTTCATCCTGGAGAAGACAAGGCTCCTGAGACACTTTATTACATCATTTCCTTACTTAGAGAGAACTTATAAGAAGGATGGAGAGAGACTTTATCATGGTCTGAAGTGACAAGAAAAGGGGCAATTCTTTTAAACTGAGAGAAGGTACATTGAAGTTTGACATAGGGAAGAAATTTTACTGTGGTGGGGAGTTAGACACTGAAACAGGTTGCTGAGACAATTTGCGGATTCCCCATCACTGGAATTGTTCAGTGAGGTTGAAAGGACTTTGAACAGGGAAAGTTATCTGTGACCATGGTCACAAGGGTTTGTAGGTGAGGAGAGAGATGAGAATGTTGATTCCATGATCAGAAGGCTTTATTTATTATTTTATGATATATATATTACATTATGACTATACCAAAAGGAATAGAAGGAAAGTTCTCAGAAGGCTTGCTAAGCTAAGAATAGAAAAGAATGATAACAAAGGAGCTCTCTCCGACTCTGTCCAAGAGAGCTCAGTCCTTGATTGGCCATTAATTGTAAATATCCAACATGGGCCAATCACAGGTGCACCTGTTGCATTCCACAGCAGCAGATAACCATTGTTTACATTCCTTTTCTGGGGCCTCAGCTTCCCAGAAGGGAAAATCCTAAAGAAAGGATTTTTATGAAAAGATGTCTGCGACAGCTATCCTGGCCCATGGCAGGTGGGGTCAAACTAGACGATCTTTCAAAATTCCTTCCAACCCAAACTCCTCTGTGATTCTATGAACTTTAACCCACTTAAGCAGAGTTATTTGAAACTTCCTATAGTGAACCTGTTTAAACTGAATCCTTGTTTTTAAAGGACTTATGTCACCCTAGAGATTCTGCTTCAGTGAAGAAACAGACTTGCATTCCATAAAAGCAAACCCTCAACTGAGTATATATAATGCATAATTTACACAGTAAATGCAGATATTTGGGAAGAGTGACAGCATAAATATATGAACAAATAAAGATAAGAGTTTATGTGTAGAAGTATATCAACTAATGCATCTAGAATCTAGACAAATAAACAAATTTTAAAAAGTTAGTCTCTATGGCTGCTCCTCTGCATCAGAGTTCCTTTCAGAAAACTGAATTCTCTTTCTTGTTCATCTTTGTTGACCTGAAGATTCAGACTGACAGCCAAATTGCTTCCTGTCATCTAGGCTTTGATAACTGTTGTGTCTCTTCCTAAGAAAGGTGAAATGATACAGTATTGTTTAACTCATTCTTTGTAAGTCGTTGATCATTCTAAAGCATCTAAGAATAAATAAAAGGTAACAAAATTAGAGTACTTACACAAGCATATGCCCTTTAAAAATATACTTTTAATTTGCTACATCCAATGAAGTTCCTAACGTGAGATGGTCTGAAAAACTGGAAGGATGAAAAAACCTCTCAAAACCTTTTGGGTGTGAGCATGGGGGAAGGGACAGGTCAGGCCTTGCTCTGGTGAGGCAATGCCCTGCTCTTCACACCCCACCTACCCAGGCCTAGACCACAACCCTGCAGTGGCCACCAATCCCTGGCATACCAGAGAAAATGCTCCACAGCACCTCTGAAGCCGCAATCTATTACAAGAGTGACCAAATAAGTAGAAGTCCCCCCTGGGGGAGGGACCCTGGAAAGCCAAAGGGTACTTAAAGCAAGCCATGAGGCAAACCTATGTCTCTACTTTACCTCCTCTTGGGATTTCTATCAGCTAAACACCACTGGAACCAGGAATTTAGCTATATTTCTTATTTTCTACATTTTTCTGTCTTTCTCTCTTTCTAATTTCCTCTTTTTGAAGTTTTGATAAAATTAGATGAGTCTGGAGTTTTCTAAGTGGGATGGGCTAAGTTAATGCTTTGTGAAGTGTTTTATGTTGATTTAATGCTGCTCTAAACTTCTGCCAAAGTTCTCTGATTTTCTGAATTTGCCAATAAAGCTTTTTGTTGTTTTGACTTCCTGAAAATATCTTGTTCATATTTTATCCATGTGTCTAAATCAGAGCACATGAAAAACTACAAATCCTTTTGAGACTCTCATTGACAGAGTTTTCTGGGGCCTTACATAAGGATATTGTATTGTGTTTGCATGGCCATGTTTTGATAGTTGTGGGGATGGGGTGGATACAGGAGTGGCTTCTGTGAGAAGCCAGAAGCTTCTGTGAGAAGTTGCCAGAAGCTTCCTCCATGACTGGCAGCACCAATGCCCTGAGACGGACCACTGGGCCGGGTCAATCAGAAATGGTAGTAATGCCTCTATGATAGCACACTTTCTATTAATCAAATTGATTTGATACTTAAACACAAAATTATTCTAATATTTTTAAGTAAATAATGTTTTAAAATATGTAACACACAATACAGGTATCAAGTGATTTACTTAAGAGATTCAGAAACAAGAAAGAGCATTTCAACAATCTTATTTTTTTCTGTAACATATTTCCATTGCTTTCAAGCCTTTCTTTTAACATTTTGCCTTTCATTGAATAAGAACCTTCTTTACAAAAACCCCAAAATAATGGAATCTCTATTTAGATTAACAAGTTCTTCCAGCTTTGGTTGGAATGAGCTTTGGCATCTGTAATCCTTAACTGTACCAGGCAGATGGTAGCCCAACAGGACAGGGTAGAATGTCAGGTTTTGGTAGTGGTGAGGGAGGGTACGGGAGTGGGATGGATGAGTAGGATGTTGGGTCTATAGTGAAGTGACAAAAACGTTTTCTTCATGTTAAGCGACCACTTTATCCTGAGACAGTGTGGAGATTCCTCCATCTAAAATGGTCTCTGCACTTGTGGTTCCTTGAATCACAAGCTGGAATTCACAGCAGATGAGAAACAAGTTTTATTATGGATTGCTGAATTTGGAAGACGTCAAGACTCAGGGGATTTTTCTTTCCTAGTTCACTGCAGTAAAAGATAAAGTCAAACTGTTTGGACTTTTAGGCACACAAGGTTACTCTACCACACCACAATGGATGCATATGTTTCTGTGCTCCTCAACATAGCTGGTGATGAAGCTGAGGATGCATTCCTGATAAAAAAATTGTATAATAGGCAATTTTTGGGGTAGGCCATGTTTGGCTTATTTTTAGGCTGATCAGGATCAATCAGCCTCATTTTCCTGATTCACAAGCATGCCTGCACTCATAAATCTTTCAAATACTAGAACAAACTTCAACTCTGACCAAGATCATGGACCTCTTACACAGTCATTATCTTTCACCATATTGAGATATCTGGCGGTGACACATTTGTGTCTACCCTGCAGTAGATCTCCAGACTGTGCTCTTCTCCATTTTCCCCTGTCCCCAGTTTCTGCCAAGGCAGTTGGACTCTTTGCTGAGGGAGGAGGGGTGTCGTTCTCCAGATGTTGGTAACTGTGATTCATTTACTACTTACTGAATGGTCCAATTTGAAGTTTACTATCTGTCCTTCACATACACTCAGATCAAGACAGAACATAGAGTAAAAATAAGTCTGAAATATGATTAAGAAGGAGAGAATGTGTCAATCAAACACAGGACTCTGCCAAACATGTTTAGACCTGTTTGATCAGACCCTATTTACAGTCAACCCATTCCTTTTAACAGTTTTCCTTATGTTTTCCCATGGTTGTTCTTTCCTATTCCACCCTACTATATACTTTTCCCTGCCTTTTGCCCTTATCTGAGACACTCCATTTTAAGGTTTATATAGTACCAAAATTCATTTCCTCACTGAATTTCATAATAGATCCTACAGCCCTTTAGGCAGTAATCCCATTTGGTTTGCATGGTGTTTCAAAGAGATGTTTTCTTTCCTTGACCTTTTGGAGAGTTTCACAACAGGGATCATGGTCTAATTATTGTCCTTTGATGGTTCTAGGGGAATCAGATTCAGTTTCTAGGGTTCATGGTCTATCATTGTTCATCTGGTCCTAGCTAGGTCTCTGTGTTTAACTGGATTAGTGTCCAGTCACAAAATCAAATATTCTATATAGTCAGCCAATTTACAGTGAAGTGACACAAGCATTTACTTCATGTTAGAGCAATAACTCACCTTAAGACATTGTGGAGATGTGACTCTGTAAAATGATTTGTGGTTGCCATGCCTTTCATCACTAATTGAAATTTACAGCAGACAAGAAACTGTTGCTCCTCAAGAAATGCATTTCATTCTGGAAGATAGCACAGTGATCCAAGATCAGCACATTTTGTGATAATCAATCATGCCAAGAAAGGCTTGTAGCAGCAATCATCCTCAATTAATCCAAACAGATCACAGGAAAGAGTCTGTGTGATTCTATGAAAGAAAGGTGTTAGAAATTACCATACCTCAATACAGGGAAATTCCTCCTTGGTGTGTAGGACTCTCCATCAGATGTGAATGTACTGTGTGCAGGTTTGGGTGCCACAATACAAAGAAGATATTAAGGTATCAGAGAGTGTCCAAAGGAGGACCAAAAGCATGGTGGAAGGTCTAGAGAGAAGCTTTATGAGGAGTGCATGAAGTCAGTTGGATTGTTCAGTCTAGAGAAGCCACTGAGGGGAGACCTTTTTGGGGTCAACATCCTCCTGAGGAGAAGCAGACAGGCAGGTAAATGTCTCTTTACTCTCATGACTAGTCGCAGGACTCAAGGAAAAAATGTGGGACTGAGTCAGAAAAGGGTTAGGTTGGATACCAGGCAAAGGTTTTTCACCCAGAGGGTGGTTAAGTACTGGAACAGGTTCCTCAGGACAGTGGTCACATCACCAGCCTGTCTGGGTTCAAGATACATTTGGACAATGCTCTCAGGCACCTGGTGTGACTTTTGGGCTGCCCTGTGCAGAGCCAGGAGTTGAACTTTGTATGAAAATATCAGCATCAAAAAGGATTAAGTACAGCTTGAAGCTTTGTGAAGCGTCAGAATGATACTCAAGTAAAATGAAGTTCCTTAGTGATCCTTGTGTGCTTTTGTGAATTAATCCTTCTGGAGGTAACACCTAGATTTCTGCATGTGCAGAGAATTATACATATATATA
>JAXCLO010000001.1:71545488-71591381 GCA_035583995.1 Arremon aurantiirostris
TCACTAGGAAGGTCCATATGCTTACTTGGTAGTAAGTAAGCAGAAGCCTCCTGGTCCCCACAAGCAGGAGGATTTGTTTCTATTCCATCAACAATATTAACCAGTTAATTTAGGAGGAATGCTTTAATAGTTTTCTAGAACATTAATTAAAGACCCCATTCTGTGAAATAGGACTTGGAAATATTGTACAGATCCCCAAAAGAGTCTCCTCAGTGTCTTGAGAGTATTGAGAGTCAAGGATTCCCTATAATCTATTACATGAAGTAGGTTATTAATACACAGGAAACGCGGAATTATTTGGTATGTCTTTGTCACTATCACTTCTCTGAAATGAGGATTGAAAATTGTACAACCTACTGTGAGGTTGACCTGAGGATCTATGTTGTAGAAAATATTTACAGACTGATCGGACTAACAGTTGTTAGGGGAGGGATTAAACTTCCTGAGTAGATATTGACATTTTGAGCTGCCCTGGAGTATCTGAGAAATCTCTCCTGATCTGGTAATTACGCTTTAGAAAATCACCATGCTCCTGAAGTCTCAGCTGACTGTAATATAAGTTGCCAAAGGGTATCTCAAACTTCATCCTATGTAGAAGAAACAGAGCCAAGCCTTAAACTTTTAGATGAAATTATTTTTCTCATCCAATAACTGTGACTACAATTAGAATTTATAGACTGAGTGTGCATGTAAATTCATGTAAATGCATGCAGCACAAGTAAGGATGCCTAATTGTAAGTGTCTTATTCCAAAACAGATTTCATCACTGGATTACAATTTTCTTTAAAAATACTAAAAGCAACACTAATCTTGCCTTACAGCTCAAGTACTTGGGCACATTGGATGATTGTTTGAGGAGGACATACATGCAAGAATAGTTAGTGACGGAATCCCTTTGTGTTTAAAGCAAATTATTGTGTAGGCACAGTGTAGGTACTGTGAAGGTGGGATTCAGATCTCAAATGCTTTTCATATTCTTGAAGTTCTACATCAATTTTCTTGTGAAGAAAGTGCTCACAAAACACCTAGAAGTATTGTGTTGACAGTGCAGTGGAACAGTACCATAGCGGCACTGTTATAAAGACTGAGAAAGAAATAATTTTAAAGTGAAACCATATTAAATTACCTGGGAAATAATATAGTCATTTTTAATATAGGCAATTAAATAATTCAGCAGTTGATTTCCCAACTTTAATGCTTTTTTCATCTTATGTGTAGAAAAAGTATGCATGATTGTTATTCCTAAACAACTATGTTGTGTCAGGAGGATGTGAAAGTAAAACTTTAATTTCTAAATTTTTGTTTAAATAAAGGGATTATTTACTTGACTACTACTACTGGACTTTGGATAAACAAGAAAACAACAAACAGTTTGAAGGGTCAGGCACCAAAACCATCTCAGAACAAGTTCATAAATAATTTTAACATGGATGACACTTTAGTAACAAAAGTAAAATGGCAAGTACCAGAAAACAGTAGGAAAGAGAAATTTGAGAAATTTAAGAAATTGGGACTGCAAGCCTAAAATAATTTGGGTGATCTTTCTTTATATAAAAATTATGCATCTTGCTGTGCATAGTTGTTAAATATTTTGCAATGTGTTCTATATATTTACAATTGTATTCTTATGATGTATTTAAAACATGGAGACATTGAATGCAAACTAAATATATAGCTATAAGATCAGCTATAGATATTTGCAGCTGCTGTGCAATGTGATAAATGACAGTTTCTGGATAAAACTATCACTTCCAGCTTTTAAGATTTTTCCTACATTCAGCAATTATCCAACTTTAAAAAGTGTTCAGATGTTTTTAGTCTCTGTCCTATGTCTGCAGCCAGATGAGGATGTACCTGTGTCTGAACCAGAGACCAGCAATTGATGAAAACTGTTGCAATCTGGAAAGATGAAGTTTTCCCCCATGAAACAGGTGTAAAATTTCCATCCTTTGAGAGCAGCACCCCAGCATATAAGAAAATGCTATAGGAAGTATAGGGAGTGAGAGGGATAATTAAATATTTGGGAATGACTGTGGAATGTAAGTTATGACCTAAAGACATAAAAAGAAGGAATGTATCATAGTGATTTAGAGAAATGAAGAAGGCCGTCTTTAAAAGATGATAGGCCCTGAAGGCTGACAGAATTTGGTATATTACACAAATAGCCTATTCATATTGAATTACAATGAACATTAGGGATGAGTCAACCTAACTATTTGCCCAGGAAAATTAATGTTTGTAGGAGAGTACACACAGAATTAGGGTTTCTAATGACTAATGAGCTTGAGGCTTCTCCAGCCCTTCATTTGAGGAATTTTGAATTCATGGTACTTCAGTTTTGATTTTTGCAATATTACGAAAACAAATCGACTTTCATATGAAAATGTCAGGTTTCTCTACCCTTTCTTCATTTTGAAAAGTGAGTTGGAGAAAAACAAACACAGGGACTAAAACTCTGAATGCCTGAGTAGCACTTCTTATCTAAATAAAAGAAAAATGGTAAGGGGAAGAGAAATGTGTGAATCACTGTTTGTCATTACGAAAACCTAAAAAGTTAAAGCTATGCTGGCTTCCTCTGCTGAAATTTTTTTCTCCTATTTAATCTCTGGTCTCTGACTATTATAAATATTTGTTTCTAGAAAATTCTTTTTTCATGTAGTTTGAAGTGTTGTATCCTGATCTTGTAGAAAAAATTCACGCAGCTAAAGCATGAAGTAAGACTTATGCTTCATTTAATTGCTCAGTGTTCTACTTGATAGAATGTGAAGGCGGGATTGATCCATGAAGCAATTACAAATAATTACTCCTTGGTTTCTAAGGCTAATGAGGCCAACATTCTTCTGTAAAAATAAATGTACTTGAATTATGCTGAGGTTGCCTCTTTTCCTTAATAGGGTGTAACTGACAACTGCTCTTCAATCCGCCCTTGTTCTACCTTCCTTTTTCTTGGAGCTAGGGAATTTGTTTCAAAAATTAATGCAATAACAAATTAACAAAGCTTATCTAAACTAAACAGTAAATAAAAATAAAATAGTAAATTCTCAGAAACCATATACTTAGAGGTCTAGTTGATGAAGCAGCTGCGCCAATGCTAAGGGTAACAGAAGGAAACTAGCAGGTTAAGGAGGAAGTTCCCTTTACCTGCACTTTTATAATGTTAATCTGGGAATGGAATCACAGGTATTGGATCCAGATTCATATAAATATGAATCAGTAAAGTGTTTTTGTGCTTTAACAATGGCCTGTGTATTTAGATTTCAAAATGGGTTTTCATTATCATTTCAGTCTCCCATTTTTTCATTTTTTTAAATTAATCATATCTCCCAATATTCCTATGACATGTGTAATTATAATGCAATTTTTGAGTGGTATAAGAGATCTGCTTGAGAAACAACTGCCTAATGATGTTATTGTCTGACCTGAAAATAAAACTTATTAGCATAAAACCAGTAGGAAAAACTGCAGTGAATACTACAGCAATTCCCAGGGCTAGTTGGAAAATAATGAGATGTGGTCAAGAAGGGCTGATTGTCTGTTTTTCTCAATGTATATTTCTGAGGGGTTGGCCCAGCTTTGTTATTTATTTATAAATATTACATGAAGATAACTAAACTGAGATACTGGAAGGATACAGCTTCAGAGAAACAGAAAAGAAATACCATATTTTAAGTGATGTATAATTCAGTTCAGTTTGAAATTAAAAAAAAAAAAAAACAACAAAACCACTCAGAAGAAGAAAAGGGTTTTAAGAAAATTATTTATAACACAACAGGAGTCAGGGCAGAAATTTCAAAATACCCTGTGTCAAGTATTTGCATTTAGCTAATAAAATTACTATGGAATATAATTAAGAAGCATAACTGTATGGCAACAATAGGATAACTGAACAAGAAAATTATAAAATACTAAAAAAACTTACCCTAATAATTTTGAATAGATTTTAGGTTAGAGAACTGATTATTCTGTGTGTGGCATGAATTGTTTTTGCAAAATACCTATGACCATAGGTACAAATTCCACTTCATGTACATAAACAGTCTTTTTTCATCTACAGGGATAACAATGTTTAAAATGAGTACTTGTGAGGAATTTTAAAAGATTGAAACAGTCTATGAGATTTTTTTTGTCAGTAAATATTTTTTGGGGGGAAGAAATGTACTTTGCACGTGGTTTTGCTGCAACTTAGGTTGAAAAACACTACCATCTCAGGGGACTTGGAAATACCTAGACTGTCAGCCCCAGACTGTTTAAACAGAAAGATACCCATCTCATCTACGCTCCCTGAGAGACTCAATGCAGTATGCACATCCAGTCATGCTGACATCATTGAATTTTAAATAAAAAATTGAGCAGGAATTTCTCAGCAGGTATTGGAATTTTCCTTAGCATGAGGCAGAATGAATGATAGTATACATTTTCTCAATAGTAGAATGTTTAAACTGTTTACTCGAGGACAATAACTCCTAATTAGTAAATCTGTCTGAGTTTGATGTTTCAGACCAACAACTCCTACATTCTGAGCAGATATTCCTGAAAACTATTTCTGGGGTTTCACTTCAGTGGAAAAACCTGGAACCTTGGTCTCTATTTTTCAAGTAAACATGAAACTATATAGAAACATGGAATGGTTCTAATAGGAAAGATAGGTGTAAATGAGCAAAATAAAGTATTTAGATAAAATAAGAAATTTCACATTTTCTATGCTTTTATGACTGCCAGTATTATAATTATTAGACACTGAACTGCCATTTTCTGTGTGACATCTGATGAATTAGTATGAGAATTCACTTTCCCTAGTTTAAAAAGGAACTGAACAGGTACTTCCATTTTGTGAAATTTTAACCTTACAGCATTCACTACAAATCTCTAAGCTTGAATTTCTCCATATCTTCAATTATTCTTTCAGCCTTCTTTGTCTACCAACTCACCTAACCATGACTGTGAAGTACAACCTTTCTGATATGAAAGGATGTTCCAGCATCTTTCTACCAGGAGTATCCTTTCTGCATCTGCCAAGTTCATAGTATTTTATGTTCCTTTCTGGTGTTTCTGTAAATACATAGTCTGTTATGTCTTATGAACCAGAAACTGTTTCCATAGAAACTAATGAATTTAGTATTATACTTAAAATGTTTCACATACTGGAGAGGTCCTTGTAGCTTTGATATTGCCCACATTAGTTTACAGCCTAAAAGAAATATACACATAATAATAATCTTATTACTACAGATAGTTGTTCTCATTAAATAGGACGAATGAAAAATAACACAGTCAAAAGTGACCAAAAAAAAGTGTTACTTAAAATTAATACCGTTATTAATTAATTAAAAATATTTCATTCTGTGACTTTTTTTGTGAAATCTTAATTAAGTCACTTTGGAGCAATTTTTTTCTGAATGGAATGCATATACTGATTGGGATGAGACAGGAAGATGGAACTTAAAAATATATAAATTTTTAGTTTGTTCGTCTAAAAAAAAAAATTATTTTTAAGATTAATAGGAATGCCTGAATTTCCTTTCAAAAGGTGACTTTTACATACTCCAGGAAAAATATATGTATATATGTAATATGTACATATATAAAATATATGTATATGTCGCATATTTTTGTTGTGAGCAATTTAAAACCAAATCCAAGTTATACGATATATATAGTTAATTAATTAAATAAGAAATTTTATTTCAACATTATATAATATTAAATTTATATTTATGATTAATTTTTTAAGAATGTGCTTTTTTGTATTTTTGATTGTATTGATTATTTGATATTGCATTGTTCTTTTTCCACAGAGCTGAACTTAGATGTGTTCCAGCATTGGTGATTATTAACATACTTAAACTACTCATCTGTGAATAAATCTTGAATTAAAAATAAAAAAAGTACAAATTCCTCAGCCTAAACCTTAAATCAGAGGAAACTGGTTTATTTCCAAACTCTTTCTAACTCAAGTCAAATTTGAAATGAGCACTACTTTTTTTTTTTCTATTTTACAATTTATGTTTCATCTGGAAAATGTTTTTGGTCTGGATTTATTATTTTGCTAAATCTTTGAAAATAAAACCAGTTCAGATTTTTCCTGTTTTTAAGGCTGATTGAAACTATTATAATTGAAGAGCACATGCTTAAAATAAGATTTTGGTTGCTAGAAGTCAAAGATCTTTTCCATTTGCTTTAATTGCTTTCTCCATGTGAAATGGCTTTTTACACTAAGTTCAGTACTTTTCTTGTTGAAACATCTAACACAATGATTTTTCTTTCCACCTATTTACAATTTTTGTGTAATTCCAAATTATTTAGAAGTAATTGTAACCTGAAGTGAAAAAAAAATAAAATGGGGTTTTGGTTCGGTTTTTTTGGGTTTTATAATAATGTTTTTGCTTTCAAATCAGGGGAGAAAAATGATATATAGAAGAATCTACGTATTTGTAATGTATAAAGGTCCATCTAATTGAATGTAAGACTTTTTAAGAGTTTTTATTTCTTTGTCATACACAAGTAAACATATGGGACCTTCATAAAAACTGAGCATTCTATCAAGTTTGTGTAAACAATATTTTACTACCTAGAAAGTTTAAATATATTTCTGAGATAAGAGAAGGTAAAATAGAGATGAAAAGTACTTCTCCTAGAAATTGCTCACACATGTAGAAGATTGAACAGGGGAATCTATTCCGTACTGTGGATTTCAAAGCCAAACAAAATTAGAACATCACTAGACTGCTATGTTTCATTTAATTATGTAGAAAATAGAAATGCTGCTATGCCAAGCTATTATCTTATTCACTCATGGTATTAGAGTCCCAGAAAATGGTGTTATAATCATGTCCTGAAAAATACGCTGCTTTCTAAGGCAGCAACAAAGAGGAAACTTATTCAGCTTCAGATCTATACATCCAAATACCACTTTCCTAGAGCTCAGACATGAACAAGGCACTGAAGTTCCCTTTCAGAATCAATGGTGCTCTGATCGGTACCATCAGTAGTCTGGAGACATATTCAGTTGACAGTGTGAATTTAGACTAAAGTGGGACATTTTAAAGATGGCTCCCTGCCTTTGAGATTCGAATGCCATGTTGCAGAGATGATAAAAATCTCCTGAATTCAAAGCCCAAAAATAACTAAAAAGCATAGACGTGATGAATAACTTAAGTCAAAATACATCTATACTCTTCAGAACAATAGAAAACATGACCATATATATCAACAACCATTTGTTAACTTGGAAGCACAAGCCAAAACCCATAAAGCTGCCACTACACATCATGGTATGCCCTTAAAAATTGGGCTAGAGCACACTTCACCCTGTAGAAGTATCAGTAAATGGATAGACATACGAGTGTATGCCAGAGAACATAAAAAATTATTTATATGAACTACCTTTGTTTCAAATGAGGCATTAAGGGTAGAATACAAAATAGCTGAATGATGTGAAATTCCCACTGCAATACTTTTAAAAGGTTACTGGAGAAATCATACTGAATATAAGTAATTATTAAAAACATACCACTGAATAAATATAAATTTAATTTTGTAGCATGACAGCCTCCTCATAATTTCTGAATTATTATTGTCATCCCTTATGGTATGTCTCTTATTCTTTCATACTCTGAATACTTTCTTGCTTTGCCTGATTATTATCAAGGACAACCAAGGTCATGGAGATGCAGAGCAATTATTTAGTAATTGTAATTCTTCTTGCATCATGTCAATAACTTGTTTCTTGGCTTATACCCAAATAAAATAAGATCTAAAGATGATTCAAAAGAGAATGCAGCAGATCTTTGTTAGTGGTAAAACAAGTTAGGAACTGTGGTAAGAAACTTTTAGGCCACAAATTCTGAAAAGAGTCTGAATATAAAATGTAGTCATAGAAATATAGAAAACAGGGCTATACAAAATAAATGAAGAAATTTAATGTATCAAAAAAAAGCACATAAGAAGCTTAGGGTTTGAAAGATGAGCTATAATTTTTGTAGAATGGGATAAATAAAATGTAAGTAGAGAAGAATATAAACTCCAAATATCTTAATTAGCTGTGAATTACATTTAAAAATAGGTGATACAGAAAAGATTAGTGAATCAGTCATGATGTTCTGATCTCTAGAACATAAGGATCGAGTTGTGACTGGTTAGTACTATAGTAGCATATAGACCAAAATAAGGTAAGAAGAAATTACTACTTAAATTAGATTGTAAGATGCCTTGGTGAAGCTGTGGCATTTAAAGACCTAACTTAAAATACTGTTTTAACTACAAGTGATGATCGCTCAGCTCTTCTCTTGTAATAGGTTTAGGAGCTGGATTAGATCTATAAATAAAAGCGAGAAAAAAAGGACTCAGTGATCAATTAATAACAACTTTCTTTAGCTTCAACACAGCAGAAAATGAGAAAAGGCCTATGACTATTCAGTTAAATATCTAAATTTGGTAAAAATATACAGAGAGGATAAAGATAGAGTTGTCAGGATTCATCAAGTAGGGATTTGTCAGAATTGACTGTGTCAAACTAATTTAATTTAGTCTTTTCATAGAAAATCTGGCAGAGTTCATAAAAGAAATAATAAAACGGATTCACTTTGACTAGTGGAACCTTAGTTTAAATGACATTTTTACATAAAAATACTCATGAAGAAGGTATAATAACCAAGAAGGTGCGTGTATAATCAATAAAATAACTTTACATTTAGGTTCTCAGACTGTCTTTCTAGTGGGGATTCACAGGGAAATATGCAGGAATTTGTTTTGTTCAGTATTTTCAGCTGTAGTTTTGGTAGAACTGGAGAGTGCACTTTAAAATTTCCAAATGACATGAAACAGTAGGGAATACAAGCTCTCTGAAGGGTAGTTTTTGAATTCAAAATTATCTCAGTAATATGAAAAAATGGTCTGAAATCAGTGGGTGGAATCTAAAAAGGATGACAAGAGGGGAGGAGAGGAGAGAATATTTCAGTTGGAAATATCAGTAGCGATCATCTAGCCCAGCTTTCTGGAGACTTCAGGACTGACAAAAAGTTAAATAATGTTGCTACGGGCATTGTCCAAATACCTGTTTAACACTGACAGGCTTGGGGTAGCAGTCCCCTCTCTAAAAAGCCTGTATCAGGATTTGACTATCCCCTCAGTAAAGAAATGTTTCCTAACATCTGGTCTAACTCTCCCCCGATGCAGCTTTGAACTGTCCTTACAATTGGATCGTAGGCAGAAGAGAAATTACCTCCCTCTCCACTTCCTCTCTTCAGGAAACTGTACAGAGCAAAAAGGCCATGTGTCATCTTCCTTTTCTCCAAATTAGAAACACACAGAGCCCTCAAACATTCCTCGTGGGACATTTCTTGCAGCTCTTTTATGGTTTGTTGCCTTTCTCTTTTGACCAATTTGTTATACTGCATTTGATATACTGCAGGATGCAGTTTGCAATATATGCTCATATTATTCTGTCAATAGAACATTTTTTATATTAAGATGCAAAAGATCAATAACTTTCTGTGAATTTTTGTAATTCAAACTTCACAAGTGTTTGAAAATTTATTGAAAAATTATTAAAAAGTAACTGCAATCAGCATGCATTGCAGGATTTTCTAAACCTAATCAAATTTTTGTCTAAATTTACACAGACCCATTCAACCAAAAAGAAGCAAAAATGTCAATCTATCACCAAACTCAGACTGGTGATACAAAACAGATATAAAAAAGGATGTTGTATAACACAGGCAAAGAAAATCTACCTGGCTGTCAGTAAGACTGCTGAGGATTTCCCTTGTAATTATAGCCTTCACTACTCCATGTTAATTATACAACATTCTTCTTAACTTTTCAAATATTTAGAGAATATTTGAACTTCATCATCATTCCCTAAAATGCAAACTTTTTGCATAGTCACTTTAATAACTTAAGCTGCTGAAACTCAGTGGTTTATCGGAGGTTTGCCTTTATGTTCTGATTGCCCTGTTCCCATTAAATTCTGGGAATCTATAAAGTCTATAAATTACAGGTGGCAGCTACATTAATTTGAATCAGTGGACTCATGAAAAATGGACTATATAAAGTTTTGAAAAAGTCTTGCACAAACAGCAAGATGATACTACATTCATGTGTTCAGTTCTAGAAAATTCTTTTTTTGTGTGTTAGCAGAGTTCTTTTTTTTCAAATTTAGTCCTGAGGTCATTACTGATAAGAATGATTGTGGTTTTTGCATAAAGTGTTCCGTATCATTGGTTTTTCAGTGTCTCAGTATTCAGATTTTAGTTCAGTACACATTCTTGAAATTCTCATCCACATTCTTTCTTTTTTTAAATTCTCATATTTACTTTTAGAAAAATACATTAATTTAGAATGAGTTAAGACTTTTTTTACACATTATTCTACAAAACTCACTGCATGTCACGATCTCCAAAGAATATGACTAAATCTTACAAAATTTAAAGGTTTACCTGTCTGTTCACATGGTTAGATTTAAGTTGCACACAGGGTCAGGAACTTAGAGTTTCAGAGTAATGTGCATTTGCTTCTTGGCCAGTTTTGAGGTGTGCATGTGTATAGCTAGGGAAAAAAAAAAAGTTGGGTGGGGGGAGGTGGTGGAGGGGAAGAGAGAAAAAAAAATAAAAGGAGAATAAAAACTAAGCTGAAATAGGGAAGAAGAAGGGAATGAGTCAGATGCCCCAGTTCTGGGACTGAAGCATTTTTGTCTTACATTAGAGCAACATTATAATATGGAAGTTACAATGAGAGCAACCACAGCCGGTGTGAATCTGTAAACTATTCTAGGTTTCCAGTGAATCAATGAGTTGAAATTTATATTCCTCTATAAATTACTTCAAAAAAAATTATTAGTAGCATTACAGCTTGAGCTGTGTGCCTCCATAGGGACCTTAAACAAAGAAAGACACCAGCAATTATACCGTTAAATTGAAGTTCCCCATCCATCACTCAAGAATTTGATCAATGGTAATATTGGAGTCAGGGGTCCTTCCTCTCTTCATTGGGTCTTTTCATCATCTCTTGATGGGGTGTTTATTTTCTTATCTCTTAAATGTTTTAGCTTCTGCTGATGATTGTAACTTCCTTTACTTCTGTCTTGAGTAAGCTCCAGCGCTGCCTTCTACTTAACTAGGTAAACAATATCATATCTTGGTGAAAGTTCACCATCTAAGGCTTCAGCAGATTTAGCTACCAGTGGTAAGCAGGATCTACAACCATTAAATAAAATAAGCAGGGACTGAACCTCAGACTCTTTTCCTACAAAAGCACAATATTTAAGTTATCACTACTGTTTTCATTCCTTTTCTCAAGCTCCTATGAAACATAACCTTACACAAATTGTATTAAAATTTAAAAGTGAATTAAGAAGAGTGAACCTAGAAAGATGATACTTTTGTGAAACAGAGTCTGGAAACCACTATGAATTTGTAACTCCTACTTGCTAGTCTGAAAATAAAAAATTACTATGAGTCTAAACGATTCTGCAGAAATTTTACTGAAAGGATGGACTAACACCATCACCACAACATCTTAACTAAGAAGAAGACTGGATTCTGTGTGGGTTCATCTATTGCATTTTATTGGCTGCATCCTTGTCAAAGGAGTGAGAACCTTAATGCAACTAACTTCCTTCCTCCAACAAGGAATATTTATATTAATCACATTGACCTACATTCCAAGCAGAACAAAGCCTTAATCATACTATTTTAATGATCCTCTGCACAGCTTAGGGACATGAACTGACCTGCAGAAAATAATATTTTCATATGGAACATTTTACAGGAAAGATCTGTCTGCTTTAGACTGGGACATTTTCAGATACTGCAACTTTAGCAAGGACAAAAGTTCCTTACAAAGATATTTAAATATTTTCATAGTTAAAAATGAGAATAATCATGTGTAGGAATCTACATGACACTATACCCTAGCATATTCATTAAATCTCAGTTAAGTTAAATGGGAAAAAAAGAACAACTCACCCTACCTTCCTTAATACTGTAGATTCCAAACATTTAATGAGTATTAGATGTTTCTGGTATTCTATTACCTGGGTAAGATGGATGCATTCTGGATGTGTCAGGCCATCACAACAGTTATTTTATGAGATTCCTTACAGCCACAATGCAGCCACAGGTTCAATGGCATTTATCACACTCCAGGATTAGAAATACATAGAGGTCAATTTGATAGACTTTGAAGTCTAGAGGAGAGATGGTATTTCCCGTGCTTTTTTGATAGGTTTTAATAACATTTAGGGATCTTTTGTCCATATCACTCTAAATATCAGTTCAATTTCCTCACACTTCTTGTAACCTGGTGAAAACATCCTCCTGAAAAGGAGGCCGAAATCATATATCAATGTAGAAAATGAAATATAGTCACGGCAATTATTGCCGATCAGTACACTACAAGAAGCTTCAAAAACTGCCCATGAAATACCCACTTGCCTAAAACATATAAATAAATCTTCTACATTTTAAAAGTCCAACTGAATGAAGTCCTGAAAGGTTTGGAGCAAGACATGGGACTTCAGTCTATCTAAAACTGAAATATGGAAAGGAAATATAGAAGGCAAGGATCCCTCTTTGTGAAACAAAATGAAAAGGCGTAACCTTCCACATACTTCTAACTTACAGTATTGTGAAATACCATCTGTCTCTGATGTTTAAACATATACATGGAGCTAACGACACCAAGTAGTGTCATACCTATAGTCCCTATCCTGAAATAGTTCCTCACAGTGTGTTTGCCAGAGGGATACCAAGGGCACTAGAAAGATCAGTTAAGAGTGTTCAAAAAAATATAACAGAAATGCTCTTCAGAGACCCTTCCTTCAAAATACCCCAAAAAATCTCAAGCTTTCATGGATGAGAAGTTGTTTTGTTTTCAGTTTTCTTATACATAAAATCCTTCTATGGAAAAAAGGAGTTCACTACATTAGTAGAACTTTTTCCAGATTAATACTCTTATTATTCATATTTTTACTGCATAAAATGATACCTCAGTTCTGCTCATAAGTAGAGGTTCAAGGGGTGAGTTCAGGAACTCAGACACCTACTTATCCACAATTATCTCAGTTCTTGCTTGGCTTCAGGAAATCTCCAACTAACTCTCCCAAACGAATCTGCTTTAGAGGTACGTCTTAATGGAATGGATGCAAGCCATACAGAGCCAGACTCAGGCCAGAGTTTTACTTCTAGACCATCTTTTATAAGACATTTTAGACATAGCTTAGCAAAATATTTTAGCATTTCATAATTATTATAATTAATGCATTTTTCTTTGTTTTTCTTTGTTTTTGTTTGTTTTAGAAAAGTTGTCAAACCTTCCTAAAATCAAACCAATCATCACTGCAACATGCAGAAAATGGTGTTCCTAATGAAAGTGTTCTTAAGGGTCAATCTGAGCAAATAGTTATTGTAATTAAGGCAGGTGTGTAATAGCCATGGTCAGAGACATTTTTGCCTAGACCAGATTGCTAAGAGTGCCATCCAACCCGGCTTTGAATGCTTACAGACATGGGGCATTCACAACTTCTCTGGGCAACATGTTCCAGTGCCTCACCGCTCTCACAGTAAAAAACCCCTAGTGGACACCTAATATAAGACTATCCTCTTCAAATTTAAAACCATTACTCCTTGTCCTATCACTTCGAGGCCTTGTGAAAATACACCTCCATCTTTCTTGAAGCTCCTGTTAAGTTCTGGGAAGTCACTAGAAGGTTCCCTCTAAGTCTTTGCTTCTCCAGAGTGAGCATCGCCTACTCTCTCAGCCTGTCTTCATAGGAGAGATGTTCCAGTTCTCTGATCATTTTCATGGTCCTCCTCTGGATACAATCACAATCAATAAAGAACTGCCATAGGAATCTTCAGTCTAAAGCAAGACATAGGAGTAAAAATGATAAAATTTCAGAAGTCTTTCCCAGTTCTACTATTCTTTAGGAAGATAAAATCATTTCCATTTGCCTCCATTACACCCCATGTGCTTTCCTTCCTTGTCTTTTTCATAATTGTCTGATGAGCAGAAAGAAAAAACACACAGTCTCCAAATCCACATGTAAAGTGCTTCTCTACATTCTTTACATTCAGTACTGAATCTGCACATTTAATGATCTTAATTATGAAAGAGAAGGAGAAGTCCATAAAGAATCTCAATAATACTAACAGTTTAGACTATTTGTTCATTCAAATCCATATGATATTGGATTCTGGTCTTATATGAGCCAAGAGACTAGATGCCTTGCTCAGAATTCTGGAGACAAGGCTTAGAACCATTCATATTAGGAAAGAATACATAATCCATAAGGTTTTAAAGTGCAATTTACCCTTTAGGGAAAGTAAGAATTATATGAAAAACTGGGAAGGAAGAGACAAGAAATACTACGACTTTAACTTCTGCACACGCTTTGTAGGTTAACAGATAAGATAGCACTCTGCTTGCTTTGGCTGGGATAGAGTTAATTTTCTTCACAGAAACTTGTATGTTGCTATGCTTTGGATTGGTGACCAAAATAGTGTTGATGACACACTCATACTTTATTTATTTATTTATTACTTTATTTATTGCTAAGCAGTGGTCAGTTTCAAGGCCATTTTTCTTCTCACAACACCCACCAGCAAGGAGGCCGTCAGTGCCTGAGAAGCTGGGAGAGGACACAGATGGGACAAATACCCCAAAGGGATATTCCACACCACATGACATCATGTTGAGCAATAAAATCTGATGAAAGAAGAAGGAAGAAGGAGATGTTTGGAGCAATAAGGTTTCCTGGAGATAGCTGAACATCTACCTGCCTGCCTGAGAAGTGGTGAATTCTTTGCTTTGCTTTGCACATGTGTGCAGTTTGTGCATCACCTATTAAGCTATCTTTACCTTGAGCCTCTTCTTTTCTCACTTTTACTCTTCCAATTCTCTCCCTCATCCCAGCAGAGAGGAATGAATGAGGTGCTTTGTGGTACCTAACTTTCTATTAGGGTTAAACCACAAAAGCTATTTATATTCACTCACTAGTAAATAATTTCAGTCATACAAAATTCTCCCCATACTGGTGAGCAGGACTTCAGAGAAACAGAGAAAATACACCAGTGTAAATAATATGCTTCAGAGGCAAAAAGGAGCTGCAGCCCTTTTCCACTAAATACATTAAAAAATTAGACAATTTGGGTAATTCTTCTGAAGACAAGTACCTAAATTTTTGATGTTTTTCCCCATATATATTTAGAAATCTAAATCCTGTCAAGTAACATTTGTTATAGAAATGTAGAGATAAAAAAAGACTGCCTTCCTTTGACTAGCATTGTGGGAAGTAAAGACAAGGTGTTAAGAAATGTGGAGTAAGCTAACCATGTATCTGACATGAGTTTGACTTGTAGCATAATGGGAAACTACTGACATGTTTCAAATGGTATGGGGAGGGAGGTGGGCAGAATGACAGAGGAGAAAAATAATTTTCGCAGCAGCTTTTTGGGCTGCAAAGACTGGAAGTATGTTTAAGTTAAAAAATACATGCAGATATTTTGGAATAAAAGCAAGAATATGTATTTAAAAAGTGAATATATATCCATAGCCAGAAACAAATTAAAAATGTTTAGACTGCTTTTTCCCAGAGATCATTCCTTTTTTCACTGACCAATATTGTCTTATTTCTTCTGAGTATTCTCAGGTCTGTCTGAGTGCATCTGTTATCTTCTGTACTATATTTAACTCAAAAATATCATAAAGCAGAGATCATGTATCTATTTCCTGCTTACAAGGTTGTTTGCATTTTAAGATCCTGAAACAAGTTTGGGCTGGTTTAGTGTTATAGTAATACTTATATTTGTCAAGAACAAATCAATCCAAACTATTTTAAGTCTTGCTTCAATAAAATTTCTGGTTTAGTTGTTAGGAGGAAAAAAGAAAAATATAACTTATTGGTTTCATTTGGCATTTTGTTTTTCATTGCATCTTCATAATTAGACTTTGAAAATTAGGTGGCACAACGCTAAGATGACTGTACAACTCATTTAAAGCTTGTACTTTGAAAAGTAGTTAAGTGTGTCTCAGGAAAATTAGCAGAACATTCCATGTGAAGTACAGTACATCTAGTAGGTTCAATTAAATAATTGTTTGAATTATTTAAATATACAATAAGAAGGGTGCATAGAAAATCCATTTGCTACTCAGAGTTGGAAACTGTTGCAATTTCTAAGGACAAAAATAGAATTTAAACCATCTTGACTAAATTGGAGTAATTATTTAAAACCTATAATTGTCAATAATTATTATTGACAAATAATCACTAATCAATCAATTAAATCCAGTAAAGACATAGGCAAGGTTCTGTGTTCAATCAAGAAATATCAACTTCACAACTGGAAAATGGGAAATAATCAACTTCAGAAAATGCTCAAAAAATATGATGAGTGATAAAGTGAACCAAGCCAACTGTGATCCTATTGCACAAAAGTTAAATTTCATTATTGTGTAAATCTTAAAGACTGTCATATGTAGAACAGAAGGCTGTTAAACTTTCAGTTGAAATGTTAGTTTTAGGTTTTTAGACCTGGAAAGTATGATTGTAGACAAAGGCATTTTTACCACATTTAGAAGTGGCAAGATTTAGGAAGTTATTGATAATTATGTCTAAGAAGTGTATAAAGAAAGTTTGAATGCTTTTCTTCTGACTGAAATTATTTTTTTTCATCCAGGAAAGGATAAGACCAGAAATAATGTAATTATCTAGAAGCTGGGACTTAGATAGTTAGAAGACCTTCTAAGAATAGGAAATGTCTTTTACTTCAAATATCTATTTCTGCTGTTTTAAGGAGAGAGTAATTAGTTCCTCTGATGACACTGAAAGAATGCTTTATGCCTCAGAAATAGTGGAAAAGAGATATTTGCAAACTTGTTTGTCCAGGGTTTTATTTTGCTAACTGTAAGCTCATCTTCAGAATTTAAAACAAAATAAAACAAGTCTTTTGAATATTAACATTTTTGAATTTTGAATATGCAAATCTTAAATATAAAAAATGTTAAACTATATTACACGACTTGTGAGGGTTCCTCAGGGTGAGAGAGATAGACGAGAATCTTGCTTCATGATCAGAAGGTTGGATTTATTATTTTATTATATATATTACATTATTACTATGCTAATAGGAATAGAGAGAAAAGTTGCAGAAGCTGCTAAGCTAAGAATAGAATAGGAATCTAATAAACGAGAAAGCTCTCTGTGAATCTTTTCCAGAGCTTGGTTCTGTGATTGGCCCTTAATTGTAAACATGGAACATGAGCCAATCACAGGTGCACCCTATTGCATTCCACATCAGCTGATAATCATTGTTTACATTCTGTTTCTGGGGCCTCAGCTTCCCAGAAGAGGAAAAATCCCAAAGAGAGGATTTTTATGAAAAAATGTCTGTGACAAAACTATTAGTTAATAACAAAGAGAGAAATTATTTAAAAAGCTATGATTACGTCTCAAGTATCTCAGCCTTTCCTGATATGAAAGTCCACAGAATAGTTAAGGTTGAAATGCCATTTGGCCCAACCCTCCCTTCTTGAATTTCACCAGGGATGGGGTTCCACAGTCTTTGAGGGCAAGCGGTTTCAGTAACTGTTTGATCTCACAGTGAAGAGCATCACAGACCTGTTGTTACTCTATCTTATGTTGCTGAATGCCATTGTCCCTTGAAGATGTTGTATGTTGATCTCTGGAGGGATTCCATTACTAGGTAGAATATGTTTTGTTTATTATATCTTGAATTAACCAGACAAAGTGCTCCACCACCCACGGATCTCCAAAAGGGGTGTCTATCTGCCAACCCTGCCTGTGTCTAGGATGAGGCTCTCCATGATGTTCCAGTCTCTTAACCATCTTTGTGGACTACTTCTGGATTTTTCCACTATAGCCATGTCTTTCTCGTGCTGGAGCACCCAAACTGGACACAGCACTTCAACTGTGACCTCGCCTGTGCTGAGCAGAAGTGAAGGATCACTTGCCTTGACTGGAAATGCTTTTCCTCTTATGTCTCAGGATTCTGTTGGCCTTTTTTAACACAAGGGAGCATTATTGGCCCATTGTCAGGTTGCGGTTGAGCAGGAATCCAAGGTCTTCCTCAGCAGAGATGCTTTCCAGCCATTCACCCTGACACTCTTGCACTGAGAATGACACAGGAACAGGAGAGAGGTAGTATTGTAGAAAGTGCAAAAGAAAGCTTTATTCAAGAGAACCACACAGTTTTTATAGAGCGATACGATACATTCTATTTGATTAGTTATTTAACAAAAACACCCATCTCATACACCATCCTTGAGAAGAATAGAAAGACGAAGTAGAAAAATACTACCTGCTGATTGTTTATACTTAACAAGTTATCACATCCTTACAACTCCCTAAAAATTGTCACAAGCCATTGTGAGCAACGCTTGCCATTTCTCTCTCTCTGTCCCATGGCATCCACATCACCCTCAGTCAGTCCCTAACATGTGCAAACGCCTGAAGTAATTTCTCTCAAGGTGCAAATTTTTACCTTTCATTTAGTGGAACTTCAAGACATTCTCCTCAGTTTAATTCTGCAGACTGTGCCCCTGATGTCAGCAAAGCTCTCTAGTGCAACAGCTCCTATTCCTAGTTTCATATCTGTAAAAACTTAGTACGCACACTGTCTCAGCATAGAGGCCATAAATGAGACGTGAAACAGCACTGTCCAAGCACTGACCACAGAGTACAGAATTGATGACTTGCCTCCAGTTGGACTCTACCATGGATCACAACCCTCTGGGCCAAGGTCATTGAGTCATTCTTTAATCCATCTCACCATGCATTTATCTAACCTGTCTTTTTCCAGCTTACCTACAAAAATATTATAGGAATAATCTCAAACACTTCACTAAGGATAGGCCTTACTTACAGTAAACAGTGGTGGACTCCCCTATATATATTCTATCCATGCTTTATTCCTCATGAATTAACCTTTCTCAATTTGAATTTTGTTGGTTCCACACACAGTATGAAATTAAATGAGAACTTAGTGTCAGCTTTCTCTTAAAAAATTACAGGAATTTAATTTAGATTTCTGTACTGAATCAAGTATGAAGAGGATTCAAAATAAGTTATTGTCTTATTGACCTCACCTCTATGGTGTAATACTGTTCTACATTCAGGTCACCAAATACCAAATGTAACAGCATCAAGAGGAATGAGTGTATTTGACTCACAGCAGAAAGCGGGGAATGTGTCATAAAATTTGTTCAATTTGTCAAAGTAGTTAAGTAAGATTTAAGAGTGTTCTAATGAGTAAGTAATGTGTTTAACTGGCAGAGTCAGTACTGTCTCTTTTTGATTTTTCCCCTTATTAAATATGCCCCAAAACACTTAATTCTTATGTGGAAAAAAACCAGAAGGTGAATTTGTGAATAACAGAAGTTGCCCCCAAACTGAGAAACTCTCTTTCTTTCAAGAAATGATAAGAAGATCAGAAAGAATTGGAAGACCAAGGCTAAAAGTGATAGTAATAACAATGCATCGTAATGAAAAATAATAATTCTAAGGTCGGCTTTACCAGTAAAAGCCATATTAAATTTTAATATTACTTTCTATTTATGTCTGGAGAGTTTTCTACCATTAAAATAAAATATACTCTGTCAGATAAGTAATGGAAACAGACTCACAACAGTTCAGCATTAAAGAAGTTGTCTAGCTAAAGGAAAATGTGTATTAAATCCTGGAAATTGCAAAATTTAGGCCTCCAGGATTATAGTTTTAATGTACTAGCTATTCTTCAGTTCAATAGAATTTAAAATATAGGTAACAAGTAGTTTTGTTCATAGATGTTTTTAACTGAACTACACCTTCAGGGGCAGCTGTACTATATGAGCATGTGCTGTAGCTTCTATACAGAATAGAGTTCTTTCCAGTTTTGACATTCCAATCCAAAATAGAAGGTGCATATTAAGTGGAAGAGTCATGAATCTTAACAACTGAGAAAAAGAAAAAGCAAAAGAAAAGGGAAAAATAAGAAGGAACATGGGGTTATAACAGAAATTACCTTGAAGACAAATTACAGTCCATTGAGGAAGGTGAAGTATGAAAAAGTACAAGATAAATGAGAAACAGTCAATCTATATGAAAGTTATATTAAAACTTTAAAAATATAAAAATCTGAAACAAGAAAAGCCTTCCATTTTATAAAATATAAAATCAAATGCCTTCTGCAATATTAGCATATATTAACTGACACAAATCTTAATACTCACTACTTTCTCCTGTCTCAAAGTCTCTTCTGAATATTGCTAAAATTAACAGGTAGAAGAATGAGAAGAAATTTAACGCAGTATAAATATTAGGATGTTACTTTGTAAACGTGGAATAGAGGTCCATTGTGTCTTGCTGCATTTTGTGAGTGGTTTTTTGTTTTGATTTATTTCCAACACTGGCAACAATGTAGGAAAGAAAAATTTTAAAAAACCAAAAATCCAAGTAAGGCAGAATCTGATGAAAATAAGTTTGTGTGGGAATATTTGGAACAACAATGAGTGACACAAAGCTTGGAACCTAACAAAATGGAACTAAAAATACTACATTAAATTGCTTCTGAACTGCAAAGAAATATTTTAAACATAGGGTTTGGAGGTTTTTTTAATTTGTTTTTTTGGGGTTTTTTAATGTTTTATTAGGAATGGTGCTCTGAAGTAACGCAACAAAACATGGCTTTATTTGTGAGGCTGCTTTGAAGACCAAATAGAAAACAGAGCTACCTAATGATATAAAAAATGAAAAAGGAAGATTGCAATTTTTACTTTAGGGTACAAATAAGATTGCGATTTTTACTTTTGGGATCCTGGCGTCAGCTTATTCTGGCTAAAATAATGTATACTGGTAGTTTACTGGAACTCAAGTAAGTAATATACTTAATAATCTAATCCAGTGAAGTGAATTTCATTCTTTGTGAAATGTTAATTACACACTAAAAGATATTTATTACATATCAAAATTACAAAAATTACATTAATCTATGCTAGTAAATGCTAATAAATTGAACACAGCTGCTGCTATATGAAGGTATTATACATAGTTTATAAGTATTGTAAAAAATACAATAAATAATTAAATTAAATATTAATAATATTTAAATGTTATATAACATTTTAAAGTGTTTGGTTATATTTAAAATTGTAATATGGTAAAGCTTTCCTAAAAACGCACTCAGACTAATGAGATCTTTAGTCTATCTGTCCAGCTCTAACTCATTAAATGATTCTAATTTGCTAACAAGCAAAACCAGGTATCATTTTTAGTGAGGAGGATTTCCAAAGGCTCTAGACTTCATCTACTGATCTCTAATGATTTCATATGTCTGGAAAAAAAAAAAAAAGAGAGAAGCTCTAAATGTATTCCCTTTTAATACACCAATGGCAAGAAAGTAAAAAGGTTATAATGCAGTTTAGACTATTGACTACTAATTGGCTTTAGATATCAAGAAAGTAAGAGACATTGGCTTGGGTTTACAGGGCCAGCAAGGCCATTGTCTGTTAATGTCAAATATCTGTCAGAGACTAAAATGTTATGGTTCATAGCTTAAATACTGTTGTGAAGGAGTTTTACTCATTATGGCAAAATTGTTTAAAGAAGATATGGCCTCTGAAGCCCTTCCTTCCCTGAAGGTGCCTCCTAAGGGGAACTTTGGACTGTGAGTTAAGCCACCTAAGGGAATTCAAAATAACACACTGTTGTTCAATCATCTTAGATCTAGGAAGAAACAAAAAGGATGAGGGAGAAGAATGCATCAACAAGAAACCCAAACACAGAGCTGTGCTGAGAATCATTTCTGGCTGAGCTTGGGGTTGGTGAGACCCACCAGACTCATTTGGTGAGAGCACATTTGCACACACTCTCCCCCAGCCGAGGGGAGAGGAGGAGGTTTCGGGTGTGTGGTGTAACCTCTGGTCAGAGGTGCTCTGAGCACCCATCCTCCCTTATACAATCCTGTCCAGCTATGCAACCCCCAACCTTGGGAAGGCCACATCCACGGGACATTCATGTGAGAGGCATGTGAAGATGTGTCATAGTCTATCAAAAACCACCTAAGTTCTCCCCAGACTTATTCCTGAGGCCTTGCACTGCAGGACTGCACGTCATGCAACTGATCCAGGGTCTGCTGCACGAGACTGAGCCAAACTGACCTCCCCCTCGGCACCCCCAAGGGAAGGTACCTGGGCATTCCCACCTAAAAAGGATATTAATCAATTGGATTCAAAGAATTCTTGGAGGACCAACACCACCAAGAAGACCAGCTGGTTAAATAAATAGAATAACATTCTCAGTCACCATCTACTATGCATTAAGGTGCTTAAATTTGAATTTTAAAGAAGTTGCCATTTAAAGAAAGAATGAATAATGTATGTCTTCATATGGCTTTTTAGCCCCAAGAAAATTTTGTCTGAATTAAGAGTAGAAGTGCTGGAGCAGAAATTGAATACAGCAATTGTATAAATCAGTACCTTTGGCCTAGCAGAGGTCACAACAGAGAAGAGTACAGAAAAGATAATATATTCATGCAGAAGAAAAGTCAATCAATACTCTGAAAAATGAGGTGATAAACAGCAAAAAAAAAAAAAAAAGTAAAGCCTCTTAGGACTAATATCAATCATAAAATCATTATGTAGCTTTTCCAATCTCATATATGATACATAGAATAAAGCTAAAGATTTATTTAAGAAAACATGTCTGAAAAAGCAGTTGCTATTATGCATTAGTAACTGGATGAAGTTTAATACCATTGTTGTGGGGTCAGTTTTATATGTCTTCATTATTTAAACAATTCTCCCTGAAAAGATGAAAACCTAACACAATTCACTTTTTAAAAAAGGAAACATAGCTGTTCATTCAGAAAAACTCTAGTCTAATTTTTAATAAATGTCCTTTAAAAAAATATGACCAATTATATAGATGAATATTTGGAAAAATTTGCACATTTACCTATGTGATTTATGCCATTGACACAAGAAAAGGAAAATTTTAATTTTCCAAAATAATACCAGATTTATAAATAAATTTAAATTTACTAGTGAAAAAATAATGCAATATTTAGTACATATAGCGTGGCTTTTAAGGCATTTCTATAGATGAGGTGGAATTGTTCAAAACAACTAAAGTAAGAGAATATATTTAATTTAAGTTAAATTCTTCATTAGGTAAAACTAGCAGAACCAGTCTAACACTCTGATGCATAGCTTTGTATATAGTGAGACTACAAACTTATTTAATCTTCATATAGAATCTGCACTGAAGAAAATGCTCTAAACAATATCTTAGAGGTTTACTTTCACTGCTTTATTAATTTTCTTAGTTAATTCTTGCTATCAGTAATTTACCTCCAGTAAAAACAGCAGTGTACTTTGAAAAGCCTATTGGTGTGTTCCAGCACTGCTGTGGATGCTGATGGCCAGGCCTGACCTGACATCAGCAATCTCCAATCAGTCCTGGGCAAGACCAAGGCACCTTCCCGGCTGCCCTTTGTTTTTCCAGGGTTTTAGAACTTGCCATCTGGTATTTTCTTTCATGAATCCTTGAGGTAGTAATGCTCTCTCTCACCAGTCCCACCACCAGCTGTACCTGTGATTTTCCTACCTTGAAGAAGGCTTTCTCGCTGCTCGCTCAGCAGCCCAAGTCCCCATAATGTATCTGCACAGTATCAGAGCTGGGCCTGATATGGTCATGATAATAACAAATCAATCTTTGGTGTTTTTTTCTTTTCTTCTTTTTCCTCCCCCCTTTTCCTTAATTAGATGTTCAGGTTTGGGCTCTTCTATGGGCTCTTTGCAGTAAAATAGAAAGATATTCAGAGTATGGTTCACCTCATGATTACTTATATCTAACTTAGAGTGAGAAAACTGCTGTCTGGTAGCTCTTATTCCACAAATGTTGGCTACCCGAACACAGTTGACAACATTTCATCAGATGATTTGTATGTCTGAGAAAATAGAGTGAAATAGTTGGAGACCATCAAACAACCACTCTCAGAATAGATGTCACACCTGTTAACGGGATAGAGATCCTCATTAAAGTGAGACGAGAGGTGTTAGCATGTCAGCCAAAGGACCTGGTAAGGGATCCCAGTAAGGGATCCCAAAGGATTCCAGTAAAGGGGGGATATTATTTAGGTAGGGATAAAGGGGAAAGAGTTGTGTGGTGAAGTGGAAGAGTGCTCATGGAATCATGGGAAGGGTGCACCACCATTTCCAGTTAATCCTGTCACCTTGATAGCCATTGGTCATGAGCTATTAGCCATCGATAGCCATTAGCAAGGGGTGAACACATGTCCTCGCTCTGTATTTAAGAATTTGAAATAAACTCACAATATTTTTAAGAAGCCCTGAGCCAACAATGCAGTAGTGTTCCATGTAGCTGTATTCCATAATGCTGAATAGTATATGAATCCTAACAGACTGGTTTTTGAGCAGAAATGAATTTAAACATATATTTAAGTGATATGTGACTGGATGCCCGTAACATTCTTTAGCCATTCATAAAAATGCCACACAGCTAATTAAATTATGTATATATTAATTTTTTTATTGGAAAGAAGCAATACTGAAAGTGCAGCATCAGTTTCATGGCAAACAATGACACTCTACAGTCATTTCAGTGAAAACAAAATACACTTTTTTATTACTAATTATTGCAAATAGTTGTAACCTAAAACATTAATTTGAAAATTTTCTATAAGGTCATCTAGCCAAGAAGGTCACAATACTCCCTCTATTAAAAACTACTGAAACATAAATTAATGCTTTAAATAATTCTGTCTTGCCTATAGAAAAAAATATTTAAAAATTAATAAACTGACCTACTTTTATTTCTGTAAGTGAAACCAGCATCTCTACAGTTAGGTAAATATATTTATCTCTTATTTTTATGGATGTCTCCTTCACTTTCTTATTATTCAACCTTTTCCTTCACTGGGTTTTATGGTTTTCTGATAATAATTCTACAGAAGTGTATGACAAGCCTCATACATAAAAGTCTGAATAACTTCAGGACTTCTGAATCACCACTTTCTGCTATTTTATCCATTAGCTCAATGCATATCTTTGCATCTCTACTGTGCTAGCGTTGCATATTGAATTGCTAATCACACTGCTGGGAATTACTGTTTCTCTGATAATTTATTAATATTAGGTTTATCTCAAAAGACTCATATCACAGAGTCAAGGGTACATTACATATCTATACACAGACACAAAAAAGCGTATAAATTCTCTAGCTGTTTTCCCCTCTATATCATTTCATTTTAATCTTCATTTGAGATAATGAGATACACTCACAACAAAATTCTTAGGAATATAGCCGTGGGCCTAACAATGTTGTTATAAAATGTACTTTTTTTTTTTTTATATAATAAATTTAAGGCTTAATTCCAACTTGAAAAAGAAAAAAGAGAGAAATGGGGGCTTTGTTAGTTTCTTTATGGGGCTTTTTGGGGTTCTTTAAATCTGACATATTCTGTAAAGATGCTAAGCATTCCTTAAGAATGTGCAACATGTGGCTTCAGTAAAGACTTTAATGTTAATTTCTGCAGTATTTATAAACTGTATTGATTTTCTAAAGTTTGAATGAAATATCCATCTTCTTTCTTATAATATCAGTATCAAATAAATTAGAAAAATTTCAGAAATAGCCAAGTCATCTTAAAGGGGATGACAAACCAATCCAAGAAAGGGATTCAACCATCTCAAAAACGTGAAGGCAAAAACCAGCTACAAAAGTGGGCCCAAAGGAAGAACACTAAGATCACAGACAATCTCATTTTAAAGATGATCTGTCACAGAATGGAGTCAGTAAAGTGTCCCCAAGGAGAGTCCAACATCTGTGGACAGTTTGTGTGGAGAATTCAGCCTGTGTAGGAAAAGTACATGTAGAATGGGAAGTTCTGGGAGAGAGAGATGGCCAATTTTGCATAAAATAAGTCCTCTTTATATAATAGAGACACAAGAGTGCATAGGATACAACACCTTTCAGCAGTCAATAGAAAGAAATTTCTAGTTTTCAATAGAATTTAATTTCAGAATTACTTAATGGATTTTAATAATTAATAATTTAAATAATGATTAATTTCTACTGATTTTTTATAATAGAAAATAGATAATGATATTTTCTGTTCTCTCAGTCCAATTTTAGTTTTCCAGGCTCTTTTATACCATTTTAGATCATCCTCTGATGTTCCAGTTTCCTGGTTTTGCACTAATTCATAGCCTTTTGTCATGTGGAATGCTCACAGATAGATTTGCATGAGAGCTGATAAAAGGCCTCCTGTGTATTCCATCTGTGTCCCATTTGCAGTCAATGCCTGTCCTTCCTTGTGGTGAGGAAGAGAGACTCAACCCCTTCCCATATAACATTTTCTTTTGTTTTGTTAAGATTATTTAGCTCACTTGTCCCTGAAATATTAAACCAAGTAATGATAAACCTAAAGCCTTCCAAGACAGAACTGGGAAGGTTAATACATATTCTTTGATTTATATGATTCCAAATATGCACAAATCCTTGTACCAAAGCCCAGGCTAAATTTGGTTGAGTTCCCTAATTCTCAATTAGTTGAGACAAAATTGTACATGCATAAGATGAAAGCAGAAGCTTCACCCACCCACTACAGATCAATATGGTGACCATTATTTTGATCAATGGACACATGAATTGCAACAATTGAGTCTTGTCACTGGATCCACAGGTGGTAATATCTTTCCTCTATGTTATGTAGTCTTATCATTTCTTTCTCTTTGTTTAATTTCTCTAGGTATTTTCTTAAGTGATATTCTCATACTGTTGTATTGTCATGTTACCATAGATAATAACCAAAATGGTTATAGACCTACTTTCCATTGCAACTAAATTACCCAAAAATATACATATATAAAAATATACACTGGTCGTTCAGTGTCATTTCACTCTAATATATTATTATATTATATTAAGAAAAAACCTGAGTTACCACACCTCAGGATTAGGTCATAGTATTAAATTGGATGCCCCACCTTGGAAGTGTTTAAGGCCAGGTTGGATGGAGCTCTGAGCAATCTGGTCTAGTGGAAGGTGTCCCTCTCCATGGTAAGAGGGCTGGAACTAAATGAGCCTTTCCAATCCGAATAGTTCTATGATTCTGTGTCACTGGTTTCTAGATACCCAGGCTGTAGTTCAAAGAGACCAGCTGCATTTCTCAAGGATGCTTTTGGATCCAAGGTCTGATTCCCCACCTCACAACTTCTAGTTTGCTATGGCAATTTCTCTATCATTATTTTTCTGCAGACATTTTCTTTTCCTTCTCAATTTTCATTGTCATTCTGGCTGTTCACATCAAAAATATATGAAATGTACTTGATAAAAATTCCAAACTTCTATGAAAATGTATGAAATTATATTATTACACTTTTCTTACTGTGTAAGTAGTGTAGTCTTACAGACAAAACATCAGTTAGGAAATGTCCATCACAGCAAGGACTAAAAAAACCAAATTCACAAGCCTTAATCTTGAAAGAAAATTCCATGTGTTGAGAAAATTTTTCCATGCCAATTAATTTATTTCCTTTTATGACTGTAAATCTAGGAGTCTATATATGAGTCAATAAACATGTGGTTTCATTTCAAAACAGGCCTATTAGCTAACATTTTTCTGTAAACAACATAAGGAATGGTATCAATGTCATGAAGAATAGTAAAAACTTTGAGAATATTCCTTGAAACATTCCTGCAGATTTGCATCACAAGTACATATGCCAAAGCTGGTTTGTGTATACTTTTAATTCTCAAATGTCTGCTTCTTTGATGAAACTAAATATTTATAGTATATAATTCACCAATTATTTCCATTAAATATTATATCTCAGGCTTAAATACTTTTGAAATCCCTGGGCAAGATTTTCAAAGGCACAAATAGTGTTTATTACACTCTACTGTCTTGCTTTGACAACTCAATAACTTCAAATGGCAAAACTTTCTGCTATTGAAATAAATTAATTTGCTGTCTTTAAAATCCTATTTGTTAACTAGCAAGTGGTGATATTCTTGTCTTCATAATTTCTGTAGTAACAGCAACTACGTTAAAGCATTTTCTACTTATGTTAACTCACAACTTTTTTACACTTTTTACTTTGTTTTCAGATCTGTTTCTGGGAGGCTGTGTTTTAGTGAGTGCATCCTTGGACAACATGCTGTCAAAGGAACATAACATGCACTTGGAATTAAGTTTTCTTTTTTCAGGTTGCCTATTTTTTTTTTTTGCTTTCCTATACAAATTCTAGCCAGATCCTTAATATGAAATATATTTACCATAATCTGTATTTGTAAACCTTTAAAGATTGTTGGAAAAAATTAAACAGACTTAATGAAGTAGTTTAAAAACTCACACAAACTTTAACACTTATTTCACGAGTAAATTAAAATGATCACTCACAGAATATGCATATTAGAGGTTGAAAGCTAAATACTAGTAATTTAAAACCCAAGTACTAAGTTGCTTAATAGTTAAAAATGCTTCATCATGATAGAATTATAGTCTTCATGATTTTCTCCTCTGAACTAGACATACACACAAAACCCCAAACCAAGACACTTGTGAAAATAAACAATGATATGAAGATGTTTGCCTGCTGTTGAAACAAGCAACAAGCAACTTGTTTTGAATGAACATAATGTATAAGGTCTGTAAGGGTTTAATTTGATGAGGGGAAAAGTATTCTCAAATAATGATGTCTTGTAACCAGTCCCTCTGCAATATACTTTTATGACTTTTGCAACATAAAGATGAGCCTTTAGTAAATAAAAAGACAGCCTTAAGCACAAGTGTACTTTTGGACATTTCTTTAGCCAGTTAAGCTAATGAAAGCTGTAGGTAGTAAGTAATGGATTTAGCATCCTGAATGGCTAGCAGAAACCTACTTTGGATTTCATCTATTAGTGGTAACTATAATTAAATGCAATTTTCTAATTAACTGAACATTCACACACACACTTTAGATGGTTGAGGAGGAGTTGTATATTTGTTACTATGACTTAGCTTTGCATAAAATTAGATCTTGTTTTGGGGGTGGAAGAACCAATATACAAATGTTACGAATAAAAAAAACTGTGATGAGAAGCAGCAGAGGCAAATACTTCTTCTATTAGCCATAGTCATGAAATTATTTGAGCTAGAAAAATGGTGCTGGAACAGATGTTCTCATTCAGAAAAGAGTTCTTGAAGCTCAGAGAAATAAATTAGCCTATTCAGTTGTTCTATACACTGAAAAATAACCATTTAGCAAACTCTTCCCCTCCCACCCTTCATCCCTGCCTCCCATTCCAAATACCTATAACACAAGTTTCAATTTTAATGAATAAATTGTAGCTTTCAGTAAGGCTTGAATCACAGTATCAGCCTACTTAAATTTAACACTACTGCTTTTGAGAACCAAGAAACCTTTACCAGAGACAAGATGGACAGCTGAGGAGAGCATAATGTATTATGCACTGTAGCAGAAGGTGAATTTCTAAAGATAAGGACAAAAAGCAGAAGTAGTTGTGGTTTGAAGGAGAAAGAGTGACAGTATTTTTCTCGCTGTCAGTGTGTGTCTTCTATATCACTTCCACTGAATATGTTCACAGAAAATAGTTGCTCCTCCAGACGTAGAAATAAATATTAGATAGGAAATGTCTTGATGATTAAAATAAAAATCAAAGATCTGTAAAGCTTGTAATAAAAGTATGCTGAGTAGTCAAACACATTCAAGATTAGGCTCAGTCATAACAAGAAAGTGTCAGGTCTTATCTCATTAAAGATTCCTAGTATTAAAACAAACATTTTTTTTGTTACATCCTGCTAGCAGAGATGAAATTGGTGAAGCTTAGAATATGATTTTGGAGAATCAGTAATTTCCACAGTTGCTTTTACATCCTTTTTGAAGATCAGTACTAGAGAGTGCCCTAAACAGAATGTTAGATATACTGATAGTGAAACAAATACCAACCATAAACCCACATCCATAGGAAAAGTCCCAAATCATTATTATGTCTTATCACAACACCTAGTATTAATTGAATTAATAAGAATTATAACCAAAAAATATAGTATATTTCTACTCGACATTCCACAGGCTGCTGCTAGCTTGTTTTTCCCTCTCAGAGAATGATTTCCTCATTGCACCTGGCTGTCAAACAATTTTGATAAAATTTTCAAGCTTGTATTCTAAGTTTTTTTTTCTGGTAAATACCATGCCTGTGTAATGGCAACCAGACTAGGAATGTCCCTTTCTCTAAGGCTTGTAATTGATCATGGTGACTGAAATCTAAGCAATAAATTTGAAGGTAACTGTTCCATCATGATGGCTTCATTCTTTTTATCCATGGCAGAAAAGATTAATTTATGGCACCAAAATGTCTTCAGAGGACTTTTCTTATTCAATATTGTTTTGCTGAAAAGGGAGTAAAATGAAGAAGTGCAAGATACAAAGGCCACAAAACTAGGAATATTAAACAACATACAACTTACTTCATTTTATATTTGTCTGAAACTCTAATAGACAGTCTCTGGTTTTGCATATCAGGATGAAGATGAATATCAATGGAGTGAGTAACAGAGATATAATACACAAACAGCTCATTAGACTGAATTATAAATCAGAATATTTTAATTTAAAATAAAAATGTCTGCATTTGAGAGTTAAACTTGACTGAAGACCAAAGACTGTAAATATATTACTTTTACATCTACAGTATGATAGTATCTTTAGGAGTACTTTTTGTGATTAATGTAATCCAGTCTTTCATTTATTACATGCTTTCATCTATTACATTTGCTTACGTTAGAGAACATACTTTAACAGACAGTTACTATCATTTCGTATCAATCAAAACCCCCAAATACAACAAACAAACAAATAAAGAATGCTTTTTGTACATTTCTTGGGGTCCATACTGTACAAGTATCCATATTATTAAACAGCAGTTTCTTAGCTGTGGTTAAAATAGAGGAATATTGTAGAAGTGTACATATGGAATAATACATGTATTGTATTACTGAAAAATAAGGAAAAAATCCCACACCGAATTACTGTTAGGAAAGTTTGAAATAGCATAGCATTTGCAGAGAGAGAAAACATGACAAACGTAAGCAAATTTAATGGGATGATGTTATAAATTAATCGGACCTTGATGACAATAGTTCCCATGCTGGAAGCAAAGAAAATCAGTCACCTTTGAGAAAAAGAGGACTGGATTATCATCCTGGGTGACCTTGAATAGAATGTAATTACTTTTATTAGAAGAAAGATGAGCATGATTTTTTAGGACACCTCTGCATAGCAAAATAAAAGTGTGATCAAGAGTTAGCATAATTTTCCTGACTTCTACATCTTTCAACTTCAGCAATAAATACATTAATATTTATGAACATACTGTGAGAAAACAAATACTTCAGAATTAAGGTTTTTTCTTCAGATTTTTATTTTATGACTGTGATTTATTGTATGACAATGATGATAACCAGTTATTCTGACTAGACTATGACTACGTGATATCTAAAATATATGCACTCATATTTAATTTCTCCAGTGATTCAGTTGTTTCTGGAGCAGTCACCACCCATCACAACTTTTTGCAATTAGATTCTACAGGTTCCTATTCTCTCTGACAGAATAATAGTCAATAAACTTTCCATCACCTAGATATCACCTGTGTCATGCAGTATATACAATGCATCTATACACAATGAATATATGTAATGTTCTGTAAGGCTCCTCATATATTATATGGTAGATGTGCACTTTATATATTGCTACATCACGACCATTTCATTGACAAAGAAACAAGTTATTTGGATCTTGTGTGTTCCATAACTTATTTCCATATGTATATTCTACATGATAACATGGATACAGTTTATTATATAAACCATATATATGCTTTATATATAGTGTCTCTCTCTCTCTCTTTTATATACATGTATATATATACAGTACAGTGGCCTGTACTTTCCTATTTTCTTTTTTTACGAAAAGTAATTACAATTGAGAAGTCCAAACATAAAATGAAGATCAACATCATGGATCTTAAAAATTAACTTAGCACACCAGTCAGGTAAACTGTTAAAAATGCTGATGAGACAAATGATCAGATAAATAACAAAAAAATGTATAAATTATTAACTGGAGGGCTGGAATCCATCTCATTGCACTTGTCTTCCTTCTTCTCCAAGTTGCTTCTCAAAACTGTAACACCACTAAGTGGCTTGAGTAATTTGAGAATGCATTGTATTTGATTATTTCAAATTTTTCTTAAAAATAAAAAAAAAATGAACTCTAAACATAACATGGTTTGGTTAGAGAGGATGAGATGTTTTGTTTTTTTTTTTGCAAACCCAGATGTCCTTCAAGCCAGTCAACACTGGGTGTTGGTGGATTTACATGGCAAGGTTTTGGTAGCAGGGGAGCCACAGGCCACAGGCATGGCACCTGTAAGTAGTGGTCAGAAGCCGTTCTCATGTCCAAAAGAGCCAGTTCCAGCCAGCTCCAAGATGGACCCCAGAAAAATGAAACAATCAGAAACTTTGGTGGCACCTCTACGATAACATATCCAAAAAACTGCCCTAAAACAGCAGATGGGAGAGAGGAATAAGAAAAATTGAGAGAAGTAACCCTGCAGATACCAGGGTCATTGAAGAAGGGGAGGAGATGCTCCAAGTGCCAGAGCAGAGGTTCCCCAGCAACCCCCATGCTTATGCAGATTGTTCCCCTGCATACCATGGAGGCCTACAGTGGAGCAGAGACATTGGCAGTGAGTTGAGCCCAGGAACAAGGAAAGAGTCAGGAGAAAGTGCTTTAAGATTTGTTCTTATTTCTCATTATTCTATTCTGATTTGTTCGGCAATAAACTAATTTCCCCAAGCTGAGTTTGGTTTTGTCTGTGATGGCAGCAGTTGAGTGATCTCCCTGTCCTTATCCCAACTCATGAACCTTTCACTGTAATTTCTCTTCCCTGTCCAGTTAAGTAAAGGGAATGAGAGAGCAGCTTGTTGCACACCTGACAGTCAGCCAAGGTCAACCACTGCTTTGTATTTTCCTTTTGTGTAAAGCAAAACGGATATAGAGGTTCTTGCTTTCAAGGAAAAATTGAATTAAATCAACAAATTTAAATGCATTAGGGAAATGAAGAAGCCTTTTGTATTGCTATATTCTTTAATCTGTGTTTTAAATGAGAAACAGTTGTAAGTTAATTCTAAACATATTCTTTCAGTATTCAAAAGAAATGTTATATTCTACTACTGAATCATGGAGGTTTTAAGGGATTTTACTCAAGAATCATTTTATTGTTGCCGCAATAAAAATTTAATATCACAGTTAAAAATTTAACAGCCCCTCTGGCTATGTACATTTTATTCACATTTGGAAATAAAGTAACTCTTCTGCCATCCCATCAGAGCTTTGTAAGAAAGATCAATTTTTTCTTTTAATCAATGTATTTTTGTAAGGCCATTAATTGTAAATATTTATAGAAAAATTCAATTCTATTAACTTAATATTCAACATGACATATGTAGTTAATATGTCATATATTAACTACATATACAATAGAATGGAGTCAGAATCTTCAGCAATATTTTGTTGCTTGTTTTCTGTTGATGGTCTGAAGAATTAAATGCTGGTATGTGAAGTGTTTAATCTGAAACCATAGAAGAATAAATGGAATTCCTTTGCTCAGATGATTTGCATCAAAGAACTCAAAGCCACTGTCAGTATGCTAATCTAAAAGGCTCCACACTAGCAAACCAAACAAGGACTCTATTCAGGCACAGGAAGATAATTTTCCATGGTGTTTGGCTCTTGCTAGTCCTTTTCTAGACAGGGCTTGTGAACAATTAAAGAGGTAGCATTCACTCTATGAAATAGACAGCATGAATAGGATCGTCCTGCTCTTAGGGGAATAAGTTCAATCGCAAAGCGGTAAACTATGGCCTACTTCCTGTCCTTAGGGAAAGAACCTGACTGGAATTTATTTATATCATAGTTTTATTCCAGATGATGCAATTTCCAGTACATGAATTACTACTGACTCTGTGTAATGTTTACATTACAACATTTTTGTAACAACATTTGTAACACATTACAACAATTAATTTAAAAATAGTTTCCTGGGAAAATCAGCCAGTCAAAGGAGTCTAGAGACCTCTTTAGCTGACAGACATGACTTGTTCAAATTGAGGCAACATGAAAAATTCTCTAGACTCTTTGAATATATTGATTACTTTTTCTTACACTATTACAATTCCTCATTTACGTACTCTTACCCGCCCCTACTGAGGAATCTGCACCAGTAGCTGAATCCCACCCAAAAGGCTGAAGTTTAAAGGTATCTTTCAGGATATATTTCAGTCTGTAATACTGAGATTAGTGTTTATGAGTATTCATCCCACTGCAGTTTACTCAAACTAATTTCCACTTCTAATCTCCACAGTTATCATGACGGAGTCTGTTATAGACCATCCAATGAGAAAGACAATATTCTATAATTACAACTCCTCAACCATTGTGATGTTATTCAGGAAGATTCTGGAGTGACGCACATGGAAAGCTATTTGTGTGCTAAGTTATGTATAAAATTATTCACTTGCTAACAAATGTTATTTTCTAGAGTATTCTGGCCTGGAAAAGCAAATAAGAGCATATGGAAGGAAGAAGCATGCAGGTAACCAATGAGGTGTGGGAAAGACATTCCGTGCTGTCCTTGTGAGCTAGCAGGGCCTCCTGAAGATAAGGAGAAGCCCTATACCTCTCCTGAAGGAACACCAAGGTCATTACCATGGAGACCAGAAGAAGGAGAGAAAGTTGGGAGATATGGACTCTCACTGGCTGGCAGAGTGACGTGGCTCCCTGGTGGCCTGCTGGGAATTTTCTTTCTCTTTTATGGCCAATGGGCACTGTATATGTGTTAGATGGGTGTCAATATCTGGAAGAATTAATCAAGCTATGTTGGTTTAATAAATTTCTCTCTTGCACCCTTCTGATGGAGTTGTGTATTATTGTACTGTGTCGTGCTCTATAGCGACAATAAGGTCTATGTGAACTGGAGGCTGACTGACAGAAAGATATTTTTAACTCCAAAGAAAGCTATAGCTAATGAATGATACCTTGTAAAGTGTTCAGAAACTGGTGCAGTTCTGGAGGAAGCTGAAGAAATCAAAGATTGAAATTGTTTCATTCATGTCAAATCCTCCTCTTCCTACTGATGGGAAAAAAATCAGTTTTGAGGCCTATGAGATATACATGAAATATACTGCATCCTGATTGTTTAGAGAACAAGCAGGAAAGTGCCACATAAAACCATAAAACTGACTGACTGCAACACTTAGGGACAAAGGGTGGCTAAAAGGATTTGCATCGTGTGTTTATACACTTAAGATTTTTCAGTCACATAGCTCTATATGTCTAAATCCTATGGATTCTGAAAAATTCAGCATTTCATCCTCCTCTTTTTTCACATAGACCTGGAATAAAAACCTTGCCTAATGAATTGCATAAATTACCTATTATAAGAATTGCAAGATGAGTAAAAACCTGCTCTCCCTAAAGGCAAGGTCTTAACATATAAATACATGGGCACCCATACCTTAATAGGCATTATTGTCTCTGGCAATATAATTTGTGGATGAATTTTGATTTCACAGGGATGCCAGCTGTAATTGTGGGACTGTGGGGTTTTGCATGTTGTCTTTTTTTTTTTTTTTTAACTAATTTTTGGCATGAGAGAATGATCTGACCAAAAAAAGAAATAAACTTTCCAGTCTTTCAGATGTCATCTGGACTTGGCAGCAATACAGTAATATTACTTTGAGGTCTGTAATTACTAATATGTTTGCAAAGGTAGGAAATAAGACTTTTCTCTTTAAAGATCAAATGTTTGCACTGAAAAGAAAAAACAATAACAGTAATAAAATATTGCTTGACTAAAATGAAAAATATAAAAGGAAACAGAAGAACGTCTTGAGAGACTTCTCAATTATCTCTTAATTTCATGGTATGAAATAGGAGGAGTCTTACAAAAAAATCCAACAACTTTGTGAAAAACATATAGGTAATTCAATTAAAGAAAGCGCTGAACTCGGGGGTTTTTTGACACTCTACCTTCATACTTCAAAGTTGTGACAAGAAGTAGCAACTCTAAGTTATGTGGAGATAGCTTATTAAAAAGAGTTCTAAGACACTGATATTCTGCACATAAAGCAATTTTATAAGTTTTATCTAAATCAGAAGGAACAATTGCTACAAAATAATTAAATTTAAAACATTAAGTATAAAAAAATGCAACTTCTGCACTTCTGTATATGCTTCTGTTTCTTCATCCAAACTTTTAACCAATTACTTTTTGAATATTGACAGACTTCTATCTTTTCTATTCTGCCATGAAACTATAATAGTCAAAGCAGAAAGTCTTTTACTGTGTCTTTATTCAAGACATTGTGTTGTCTGGAGTTGAGGTACCAAAGAAATTGTCTCAGTTTAAAAAAGTCAAAACAGTAAGATATAATAGCTGCATAAGTGAACTCTCTACATCCAGAATGAACTGCATCTGGTTGTCAATTGCTAATTCCTTCTGCCTCAACATTTGTCCTCCTACCAATATTTGTTCTTTCTTTCAATGTGTTTGTGTTATTATAGGCTGGCTGGTTCTCAGGACTCTGTCTGCATCATATTTATTTTCAGAGTTAGTTATATGGAAATCAATGCATATAAATCATCATTCAATTCACTATTTTATTATAAATACCAACAATGTTATTTCAGCAGACTTGTTTGTTAGCACCCAAAAAATATATTGCTTTTTGCTTGTTAAAGGTGAGGAACTGTAGGCTTTAGGTACTGAGGTCAAGTTTTGCCTCCAGTTAGAAAGGTCTAACAGGATTGAAGGTTGTGGTGTGAAGCCTATGTTACACAATACTGACTTCAAGTAAAACCAGGTTGTTCATGTTCCCTGAGTATTTAAACCCTGGCCTATCTTCTGAGAATTAAAAAAAGCGTAAATTAACACCAGTAATGGTGGAAACCTTGGTCTAGTAGAAAAGTGTATGAAATATCTGGCATAAGTACTGTGGCCTATGAGTAAACCATGACAACATAGGCTCACTGACTTTAACCACATGAAGTGAGCTTCATGTTGGGAAAAGAATATTACAAAAATCTCAGTAGCAGCATTTTGACATGTTTTTTCCTCTCCAGTAAATGATAGTTTTTTATCTATCTGATTGTTAATTCTATGCAGATAAAATGTCAATAATATGGTTACATAAATCATAGGTTTGCTTAGCTATTTATCAATCCTTATCTGAAAATTAAGTTATATATCAATAATAAAAGTCATATTACAACATATTAGCACGAGGAAAAAATAAACCTCTTGGCATCTTGGTAAAGTAAGCTTTTATGATTTCAAGAACTGAAAGAGACCATAACATGAAAGATGACATGTTCAAAAATAATCTTTCAGGAGTCATTTTGGAGTATGAAAATTTGGACTATATGAATAAGATGAGGTTAAAGCCACATATTGTATTTTAAGGACAATACTGTGAAGACAATCCATATAATGTCTGCAAAACCTAGAACAATTCTGAATTCTCCCATATCCTTTAAAGTGTCTTGCACTCACTCACTTCTAAACTGAAGTGGAAAGAATAAACCAGAGCTGTAGTCTTGAGTTAGAAAACTCTTTAAAATATTTAGATGTTTGAAACAATGCTCAACTATTAAATTATGAGAAAATAAGGTAGAAGATCTCACCAGTAAAAATAATAAATGCTGGCATTACTATAGAAAGTGGTTTAAATTATCATGTTTCACCTTTCCTAGAGTTCTGTTACAGCTGTAATGTCATTTAAGTACGCGTCAGGTGTCAGTGAAGAAATAGAAAATTAAACCTGCTCAGCCTGATTCATAACAGTCAGGTAAGGTTACTTTAAGCAATGCCAGTGAAGGTTCCAATTAATCTAACACTGCACGGGCGCATATTATCAGCACTCACACAATCAGTTACAGCTGACACACAGCTGCTTTTTACAGTCTGTTTCCTATCATGTCTCTTTTACAGCATGCTTGCAGCATGCTTACACTTCAAATATTACTGTACATTTTGCACAAGAATAGTATGAAAAATTTCCAAACTCTAAAGGATTTTGCCTTTATTAGATTTTCTCGTTGTCATCTACAGTGTGGGATACTTCAGTGAGATGCTTAATTCAGAAAAACATGTTCTAGTGTAAAATAGTAAATTGAAGTAAATGAAATAATTTATGATTATCAAGAATTCAATAGGTGTTCCTTGATGTGCATTAGAAAAAAAATGTAAAAAAATCCAAGCTCTTAGTCACCACAGTCATTTTAATCAACGAAACTTAATCTTCTCACTAAAACTGTTTTCTCTATTTGCTTGATCCAATGCTTATTTTAGACAAAGTTCCTGGTGTCCTTAATGATGAAATGTTATATTGTTTCCTGGGTCAACATCAATTTAATATGTCAGCACATAAAGGAAACTATGTGAAGGAAACTATGTGAAGAAACTGTAATTCTGTACTGTTCTGAAAATGTACTTCTTACTCTGGTGCTCATATGATATTGGCAGAATAATGATTGGGAAATAAAACCATACTAACATATCGGCTTAATATATTCCTGAGTACAGAGGGCTGTACCCTCAGTATTAACAAAATTATGAAACAGTCATGAGTGGTCACTGTTAAAGGAAGCTGATTTCTGTAACCCTAATGCTCAAGGGATTTCTTCTCTTCCACTTCCTTGCTGCTGTTCCTGTTTGCTCCGCCCAGTAGCAAGGTAGAACATGCATGCCAAAGATCCAGCTATACACACTCACAGTATACACACAGCCTTTTGTAGATTATGTATGCACAATACCCCCAGTCCCACCCTTCCAGCTGAGCAGGATGCAAGCTCATGAGTCGACTTAAACGTGTTCTCCTTTGATTTCCCAAATTCATTCCCAAATTTTTGGAATGCTCAAAATCTTGTTCCAGACCATAGTAATCCAAGCCTAGACTCTGTTTATGCAGGCTCCAGATTCAACCTCAAGTCTTTCCAGACTATGTCTTCCTCCTACTTTACCAGCTGGTGTAGGTGGAGGATAACTATCAAATCAAACACTCAGTATGAAGAGTAGTATCATACTCCAAGTAGGAATATAACTTAATAATTAAACATGACAGACTACATTGATCAGGAACAGTGTTTGGCCATAAAAGCATTCATCAGCAGCATATTTACATATGTATGGCCCCTTTTATCCTCACTCCATTTTCACACAGTTATTCTCCACCCCCTCCCAATCCATCTTGATCCCTCCTTTTGACTTTTTATCTGAACATCTCAAGTTTGTGTACATTTGCACCAATAGATAAATTTCCTATATTGAATTTTATGTGATCACATAAGTAATCACCGACTTCCTTAATAATCTTAGGAGACCTGTGATCATTTTTCCCCTGTCTTTCTTACCAGCTACAAAATTCTGGCTCAACATCTATAAGACTGCAGCTGAGAGGTTGCCTCAATGGCACTTTAGTCTGTAAGATGAGAGTTCTGATCTTTGAAAATATACGTATATTAAAAAAAAATTCTCAGTGGGTTTCACTTTTCAGGGATTCGTTTGAAAAAATCAGGTGATTCATTACCTACTTACTTCTGAATACAGGTGAATTGATTTTCCAAGCTAGCAGAAAAATTTTCCACTTAAGCTGTTTTAAAAGTGTAGTGCTTCCTCAATGTTAGCCTTTCATTCACATCTATTGGAATTTCACAGAGACAGAGGAATTCTCACAGTGATACCCAAATATAAACAGAAAGTAGCGCTCTCTGTAGCGCTTCAAAAACATGGAGCTACTCCTTTGGAGGACATAGTCAGGACTTTCCTTAAAAACACTGCCTTATAAAGAATTTGAAGGGTGAGATTCACTTTGAACATGTAGGTGCCTGTGTCTAGGTATCAAGAGGTGCACATCTACAACTATAATCAGAATTAAATATGATCTGACCATTTGCTATATGAAATCTGTGGAATCCTTGGGGTCCCCTTAAACTCCTGCAGTTTGTCTAATAAAAAGCCTTGTAACAAGCCATTGACTGTGTTCACGTGGTATTATCCTCACTTGCCAAAATAGAGTCAGTCAAGAAGTCACTAAGGCATCCCTCCTGGTTTCCAGGTGTGGAGACAGAAAGGAAAGAATCTCTGCTGTGTCCTAAGGCTTGTCAAATATTCCTGCACCGCAAGCTTGGGCATCCTAGGTCAGTTGAGAGACCACGGGGTGCCTAACTGTGGCAACTGTACTAACTTTCTCAGGGACTAAATTTAGTAGCCTTAATCACATACTGTAGCTTGGAATTACTGCTTGTTGTTTATTGAGAATGAAGCACAAGATAATAACATTCTGAATTTCATTTGTGTTGCCCAAAGCATTGACATCATAGAAATCATTGCTAAGATTCAGAATGGATTATTTAAACACAGGCTAGGAAGGAAGCCCAGAAATAATAACATTTTTTAAAAGTCAATCTAAAAAATAAACAAGTTCTAAAAAAAAGAAGAATGTGAAATTAGTTGTCTATTGAAATAAACAATTGAAAATTGGCATGTATTTCACAAATGCATTCATTTTGTGTTTATATAGTCACATTTTTTGTGTATGTGTAAGAGAAAAATTTAGAAAATTTATATTGGAAAAGAACATTTTTTATTTCAAAGGATTATTATTTTATTTATTTCTTTATTTATTATTGGATTTTGTTTTAAAAGTTTCTGCTTATACACAAAGATGGAGCATGTTGAAAGAGTAAAGAGTAGCCTTTAATGAAATAAAATAATTTTTCCCTCAAGAATTTGTCTAAAATAAATTGAACTTTTTATACACTTGAAAACAAAATTTGAAATGGATGACCAAACATTGTATTGGGTTAACTGGAAGTTTTTCTGTCTGTCTTCCTAGCTGCTATTTGCTACTGTATCTGAGGTCAGCGCCTCATTATCTGCTTAGGGGTCAGTATTCAAGGAATAAAAGCAATAATCGAAAGAGAAAAACCTATCATACAAAAGCCAAAAAAAAAAAAAAAAAGAAAAATTTAGAGTAATAATAATACAAATTTTGTTCTGGAGTTTGAAAATATATTCAACAATAATTATCTCTATTTTTTCCTCTTTGGTGTTCTACACATCTTTTGCACCATGATCATAATGACTGATGCTTTTAACTTCATCTGTCCTTCACAGAATGCAGTGTAGCTATCTATATCCAGGCTTGTAATTTAGATGGCACTTAAATTCGATGGCAAAAATATGGTTCTTGTCAGGAATGATTCACCAAACTTATTTTAGTTGTTTATGCAAATACGAAATCAAAGTCATTCTGGAAGTTCCCGTCTCTGCCCTTCAACCACAAAGGGAGTTTATACAGCCGACTGAAATGGTGGCATCTGTTTTTTTAGGCTTCTGAAATCAGACAGAATGAAGTACTTTATCAGGAACAATTTGGGTCCATACTGCTGTAAAGTAGGAATAAACTGCTCCTCTACAGTGGGTAAAAAGAGTTTTGTTTTCTGTCAGGGAACGGCTATGAATGAACAAGTTGCACTCCATTCCACAAGACAGGTCTGCATCAAAGGCTTTAACACAGGGCAAGGAAGAGAAAATAACCTGGATTGAAAAAGGAATGATATTTAAAAAAGAAGAATGTAGTTGAGTTTTAAAACACAAAGAAGCAAGTCAATGCTAAATTGATAAGAATTGATCCATTCTGTTTATGAAATTATTTGCACATGACTATAATGTGGTTCCTGAGATATTATTCAGAGATGGCTAATGGCTGTAAGTGAAAACGAGGCGATAGGTCTTTTGAGAAATATTAAAAACATTATTGTCTTTGCATAAATTGGATACATATCTGTCCTGGTAAGACTTTATGATGCTGAATTGCGTCCCGATTCACCTGTTTAGCCAGAAATAAATTTTGCTCCTTTAAAACTAGATCTGAGAGTGAAAGGGGGAAGAAGGAGAAGCAGTGGAATGTCTGAGGCAGATGTATTCAAAAACATAAAGATAAGAGCTTCATCATTCTCTCTCATGGACTGTGTTGTCTGCAGCACTGACAGAGGGAGCGAGCTCTCCTTTGCTTTTTAGTTAGTTTTTGTTTTAGTTAGCTGAGGCAGAGAATCTCCCTGGACTGTGGCTTTTCCTTTAACTGATCAGCCATGCATGCCCTGGACTGAAAACCCAGAAGAACACCGGGAGATCACACCTGCGGGCCACTGGGGCCTGGGACCTGGCATTTTCCAGCTCAGGAGGCACTGATAAGAGACTGAGCAAGCTGAGCTACACCCCACAAAAAGGACTTTCTGAATTTGCCATCTCTTCAGAACAACAAGAGGTTCCATTGTTTAATATTATTCATTTTTTATTCTTGTGAATACTTTTTTTGTTAAATAAACAGGTTTTTTCTACTTTCCTCCATGGAAATCTTTTCCCAGAGGAGTTGGGGCAGAGGCCACTTCCATCAGCTTTCTAGAGGGACCCCTTTGGAAATTTCCTCCCAAATTTGCCCTAAACCAGGACGAGATCCAACTTTTTTTCCCGTGTCTTCCACAACACCTCTTTATCTCCTTATATTGTTTGATGTAAATTATGGTTCTTCTGTGTCTACATAAAGGTCTTTTTTCCATGTAGGTTTTCTTCAGTTAAAGAGTTCTTTGAGTTGCTTTCCACCTTTTCATAAATACAACTGCATACACACGTGCACAGAGATCTGCATGCACACAAAAAATCCCAACCCATATGAACTCTCTGTTATTTAAATATAGTGACTCCCATATGGTTCTGAATAAGTATTTTTGTATTTTCTAGATGTTTTAAACTCTACTGTTTGAATTACTTAGTGTTCTTCCACATGATGAATTTACTTTTGGTAAATTATAATTCAATAAGTAAGCAAATCTCAATTAGCTTCAATGTCCACATTCACTTAGTTAATCAAATGAATCTTATATATATTTGCTATAAAATGGAATTTAATTACATGACATCAAGTTTTCAGAATTCATAATAGCAATAAAATAATATCTTTAAACAAGCAGAGTTTTTAAAAAACACAACAACATTGGCAGAAACCAAAACAATTTTTACAAAAAATATAATTTAAATTGAAAAGACTCACTTAAAATAATTGAGAGGAAGAAATTGCCCTCAAGAAACTTTCTGTCCTCAGGGTTATCCACCACAATAAACTGAGGGTGTACGTGCTCAAGCTTCTTGGAATTCTTTAGGAAAATATGAAGGCAGTTTGCCTAAAGATTTAAAGCAAATGCTAAAAAAGGTTTCCTAGGAAGGTAGTCGATTCTCCAAGCCTGCCAGTGTTTAAGAATAGTTTGAACAATGCACTTAAAACCATGCTTTACCTTTTGGTCAGCCCTGAGGTGGTCAGGCAGTTGGATGATCATGGCAGATCTCTCCTTGCTGAAATGGTCTATTCTATCTCATTCTAAGGAGATATTTCGTGTTGCATTATTCAGAATATAGAAAAGTTATCACTAGTGACACCATAAATGCTATGTGTTTTAATTAGAAACATTTTGCTTGCCTTTGAAAAACAACACAAAATACCGAAAAGAAAAAAACTGAGCAGTCTTGCACATTGTTTTTACCAAAGAACTTGAAAGAAAACTGAGATACAAATAGACGCAAATTTTCAAACCAGGCCTGTCATTATTTTCTATCAGACATCTCATTAACTGTGACAATGTAACACGCTGCTGAATACTTAGAAACCTGTTATATTTGACTACCACAGATGTCTATGTAGGTGTCTGTGAAGAGCACCCATCAAATTGTCTTTGAGTATTGAACAACATTTAAGATAACACTTTTTTAATTAAAAAAAAATTATTATGTTTATTAATATCAGCATTGTATGATTATAAACTGTTGTTTTAGCATGAGGAATCATTCTTCACACCACATAACTGAGTTAATAAGTGTCTTTAACTATTTTTCTGATAATGGGTATATCTGGACTGTAAAAACCAAAGTGAGAAGGGCCCTGAACTCAACTCCACCCTAACTCACTTAAGAATATTTAAATTCAGAGGAACTCCTGTCTTTAACACATCCTCTGTTGTTGCAGAAATTGAAGGTAAGGTATTCTCAGGTGATCAAAACTCACATCAATCAAAGCTTATAGCTCAAGGCAAATACTTCGAATACACCACATAACAAAACAGAATTCTTATTTTTTCAGTAACTTATAAATATATATACATATTCAAATTATACCAGACCTGAAGAAAATCACCCCCTCCTAATTATTCAGCAATGGTTATGATATAGAACAAAATTCAACAACTTTTTTTTCTTTTTTATCCTGCTGAGAACTCTCATCAATGTGGTCTCTCTGTGGGCTGTAGTTTCCTTTAGGACAGACCCACCTACTACAGAATTGGTTGTAGGGTGGAAATCTGCTCCTCCGCGGTTGTCCATGGGCTACAGGGGGACTGAGAGCTTCACCATGGTCTTCTCCAAGGGATGGATGTGAATGTCTGCTCTGATGTCTGGAGCACATTTGATTTCCTTCTTTTCTCACCTTGATGTCTGCTGGGATTTTTCTCACACATCTTTCTTAGACCTCTCTCTCACATACACCACTCAAAATTTCATTCTACCCTTTTTAAAATGTGGTCTCACAAAAGTGCCACCAGCACTGTTGATAGGCTCAGCTTTTGACAGCAGCAGGCTTATTTTGGAGATGCTTAAATTGGTTCTGTCAGACATGGAGGCAGCTCCTGGTGTCTTCTCACAGGAGGCACTTCTGGAGTCATTCTGGAGTCACTGCTCACTACAAAAACCTTACCACAAAAAGCCAATGCAATATTATTTATTGTTATATTATAATCAACAATTTGAAAAAAAAAAAGGCAAAAAACCAAAAAAACCAAAAGACCTGCACTTCTAAATATTCCATTATGTGATTCCAAACAATTTCTCTATAACATTTTAATTTGTTATTATCTCTGTGTGAGTCTTGAAGATTGTGATGATGTAGTGTGTTGATCCTGGCTGGATGCCAGGCATCCACCAAAGCTGCTCTATCACTCCCCTCCACAAGTGGATGGGGGAGAAAAAATAAGATTAAAGGTCCAAGAGTTGAGGTGAAAACAGGGAGTAATGACTCACTGATTACCATAATGGGCAACAGACTTGGTTCAGAGATACTAATTGTAGTTGTTACTTAACAAAATCAGAGTAGAATAATGAGAAATTAAATAATCTTAAGAACACTTTCCCACCACCCTTTCCTCTTTCTTAGGCCCTATCTTCTCTGCAGCAGCTCAGGGAGATGGAGAATGGGGGTTACGGTCAGTTCACCACACATTGTTCCTGCTGCTGCTCAGGGAGAAGAATCCCTCCCCTGCTCCACTGTGGAGTCCTTCCTGTGGGAGATATTCTTCACAAACTACTCCAACATTAGTCCATCCTACAGGCAACAGTTATCCCTGAACTGCTCCAACATGGATCACACTTCCACAGGATGCAGTCCTTCAAGCCTGCTCTAGTGTGGGTCCTCCACAGAGTCACAAGTCCTATCAGGGAAACTGCTCCAGACTGGGCTCCTCTCTGTATGCATCTGCAGGTCCCTGCCAGGACCCTGCTCCACCACAGGCTTCTCACAGGTTCACAGCCTCCTCTCAGTCACTCACCTGCTCCAACATGGGCTCCTCCACAGACTGCAGGCAGATCTCTGTATCCCCAGGGCCCTCCATGGGCTGGGGGTGGATCTCTGCGTCCCCAGGGACCTCCATGGGCTGGGGGTGCATCTCTGTGTCCCCAGGGACCTCCATGGGCTGGGGGTGGATCTCTG
>JAXCLO010000001.1:71591481-71626661 GCA_035583995.1 Arremon aurantiirostris
AGGGACCTCCATGGGCTGCAGGGACACAGCTGCCTCACCATGGGCTGGCTGCACCATGGGCTGCAGGGGAATCTCAGGTCTGGCACCTGGAGCACCTCCTGCCCCTCATCTGCACTGACCTTGGTGTCTGCAGAGTTCTTCCCCTCACACTCTCACCCTACTCTTCTCGGGAGGCAATTACAACTGCACAGCACCTTATTTTCCTTTTTCAATATGTTGTCACAGTAGTGTTGCCACCATTCCTGATTGGCCCAGCCTTGGCCAGCACCATGTTCATCTTTGGAGCTGTCAGACATGGAGGAAGATTTTGGCAGCTTCTTACAGATGCCACTTCTGTGGCCCCCACTATCAAAATCTGGCCACATAAACCCAACACAAATGATAATATTTCAAGACTAATTTTCTTACAGCCTTTCCCAGGGGCCTTATACGATTGGGCTACTGGAATTGTGACAGATCAGGTTCCTGCAGAAGTAGATAAAATGGCTTCCTGAACATTTGAATGATTGTGGAATACTATCTCTTCAATATCCATGAGAAACTGGTACTGTTATAAAATTACTTTCCTTGCTTCAGGTTAGATTGACATCTAATGCATGTGATCTGTGTAAGCCAAATATTTCTGTAACCATAACAAAAAGAAAAAAAAACAGTTTCCAGTATTCACCTCAGGATTCTACAAGAGGGGGAAATCGGACAGAAAGTGCTACCAGTGCAAAACATTGGATGTTAGAGATAAAAATTAGGAAGTAAGATGTACAAGTAACTCATTCATGCATAGAGATAATAAGAAAATTGACTAAGGTAGAAATGTTGCAATAAGAAATGAGACTGAGTAATCTGAATGGTTAAATAATCTATAATTTTATAACTTACTGGATTCCTCAGTAGCAAGCTAAAGATCTTGGGTTAGGTGATTTGGGTATATGATATGCTATAAAACCTTGGATAACTCTCATTTTGGTTGTTCAACTGTTAAAAACCCATGTAAATTCTGAAGTTATCTTGACAATTACAGTGTAAGAGCTGGGAATATTGGGTTCAATTTTAGAAAAATCCTCATATTTAGGGAATGCATTCATGTTAGAGCAGTTAAAAAACATTTTTCTCCATATTAAGAATGGAAAAGATAAAAAAAGGTGCCCTATTATTTCCAGCACTGTTGAAACTGTGGATAGAGCAGCAAAAAGAAATTAAGCTGCTTGGACAATTTCAGTGGATACCTCATTTGCTGTTTTGCTGGAAAAAGTGATACTTTCACAAACAAAATAGTAGCATAAGAATCTAATATGAAAATTGTTTTTCAGATTTGAAATCCTAATTTTAAAGAGCTGATGCAGTTTAGATACAAAAGTGGAATTCATTCAGACAACAGAGTTTCATAAAACTCTCTCCATGGTATTTCTTTATCACATTTAAGTCTCAGAACCCTTACAAAGTTAGCTTTCATTGTGTTGGTTCTTATAAATCACCATTTAAGTCATGTAGCTCTTCTTTTGCAAAGGCATTTACATACTGCTATTGTGAACTCCTCTCCCAGAGTTCAACTTAAATCTTCATAATTTAAAAAGTCGACTTTATAAAAGCTTATGAAGTACAAGCAAAGCCTTCCAAATATGGTTTCTAAAATTTTCCATTTTATGCTAGGTCCACTGCCTTGTTTGCACAGTAGAACTGCTCATTTAAAGTAAATGTAAGTGATTTTAAGGCATTTATCATTTGAAGCTTCACTACAGATATATCTAAATATTAAACAGGATGTCCTATGACAGTTTCTGTTGATTCTTTAATATGTCTAAGGAAATAGAACAAGAAAAGGAAAAGTGATAAATTAACTTATCAGAATTAAAAAAATTATTACAATACAATGCCAAATAAGAGATGTTTATTTAAAGTGGAAAAGGCTCTGATAGTACATGAAATGTAAAGTATAGACAGCACTATGTAAAGAGAAAATAATTATTTGATTGGAGAAGAGGTAGCCACCTGGAGGTTTAAGGATGCAATGTTGAACTGACTTGATGTACCTGCTAGTTTGTGACCTTAGTATAGGAAGTAGGAAGGTATGAAGGCAATTTTCTAAGTTAAGACACAATCTTGACATGACAATTCACAAAGAACTGGATAACCTAAAGTAACAAGAAAAAGGTATTTGAAACCTAAGGGATTTTAAACTACCTTGCACTCGTAGAGATAAGTGAAAAGAGTTCAAATCATGGATTCTTAAACTATAAATAATTATAAAGTAAAACATGTTAAATTATCACTACATAAACAGAAACCACCAAAATGCAAAGCTGAAAATAAAAAATGATATTTAGAAAATGATGAATTAGACATATACTCTCTCACATGTATAAAATGATGCAGATGCTTCATCTGGAATATTTCATTCCAGGGTCAGAAGATGTTAACTTCAAACTGAAGTATAAGAAGAGACTCCTCTGGCCAATCAAGGAAATATAAAACCTGCCACATAATATAAAAGGAAGCACAGTTTTTGTAACTCAACATAAAAAAGATGGAATGAACTGTGTTTTTAGTTTGGGTTTTGGGTACGTGTTTGGGTTTTTTAATTTTTTTGGGGGGGTTATGTTGTTTTTTTATTTGGTTTGGTTTGAGTTTTTTCTTTATCTTTGTTCTTTTCTGTAAAAACTGAAAAGGTGAATATTAAAAGAAATTCCTTTTTTTGTTTTCATTAAGAACTCATCTAAAGACAATCTTATTTTGATTGTGAAGGTAGCTCTGACACATTTTCTTGTGAATGCAGTTTATGGATTTAACAGGTTAGATAGTTCTTTTCATATATTTTTTCCTCATTAGCACAACAGACCTCTAGATGACCCATTTTTTCCCCTCTTCTTTTACACACAGTTTATATGCAAACATCTCATTAAGGCTGGTCTAAACTATCCTATTTTCTTCTGAATGTTTATAGCCTAGTAATAGTCAAGGATGTTATCAAATATGTCATTCTGCTTACTTAATTGTTTGAGACAGTCTTTCCTCATTATCTTCTTGGCCTTAAGATCCAAAAGCAGTGACTGGAAACTGTTCAAAAAACTGTTCATTCCATTTATCCTGCAAAGACAGCACAACCATAAGTTATAGCTGAAAGGCAAAATCTTGTTCAGCAAAAAGACAAATTAGGGTGAAAACAAGCATCAGCAGTGAAGGAAACTCCAGTTAAACTTACAAAAGTTTATACAAATCCCTGAGGGTGTTTTAGTTCCCAAGGAAATGTAAGAATCTTATGTTCACTTGTTTGTTCTTTGTAATTTTTGCATACCCCTAGATCACTGGTTATTTTCTACATATATCAAGTTATTTAATGAGTTTACATGTCTCACTATTTTTATTTCATTTACATTAAAAACTTCTTTTTGTGTGGACTCAGGCCTTAATGAAATGAAGATGATAGATGTGCACATGAGGAAAAAAAAAGTGGGATTTGGTTTTTGAGTTTGTTTTGTTTTGTTTGTTGTGGAATCTTATTTTAGTTGCAAATTGTATAGATTAAAATATCCAGGATTTGGAAATAAACTTTTAATTGTTTTATCATTCTTAATTATGTTTGTTAATATCAATCTACTCAATGATTATTTTAACAACTCACTTGGTAATATATGAAAAATTACAATGACACTTTCCTAAAATTTGTTCCGACACCTAAGCAAAAAGTTTTCCGTACACAATACTGTATAAGCTAATTTAAAAAAAAAAAAAAAAAAGATAGAAGCTGCACTTTTTAAAAGGCATGACTCTTTTTATGAAAGGAATTTCTCACGACATTCCTAAATTGACTATTGCTGACTATGTAGTGTCCCAGCTTTAAGAGAATGGATCATGGAGGCATTCAGGTGCTCCATCAAGCAGTGCGCTTCATTCTTCAGGCTCGCTTTTCCCCACTACCTCCTGTTTCTTCCTCCTCTGTGATTGCACTGGAGCACTATGAGAAATGAGGTTTTATTTAGGTCTTTGATTCAGCATGTCTGTTGGCATCTATACTGAATTAAACCCAGATCCCACTTGACTGATACCAGCATTATATTAGTCTGTATCCCTTAGAACAATTAAGCCTAGATGTTACTGACTCAAAAGTGCCTACAACATCAAGTCATTCTGATAATATTCAAATGAAAATACTGATGAATAACTAGTTCTCTCCAAAACAAAACCTGGGCCTCTTGAAATTACATTTCTTTCTGGTAAGATAGAATAGATAAATCTAATCTTGGCTCACGTGGTGTGATTTCTGAGGCTGTTCTATGCTGGGCCAGAGGTTGGAGTCTGATGATTCTAGTGGGTCCTTTCCAAGTCAGTGTAATTTACCATTCTATGAAACTTGACTTTGCTCCTCTAGAATGACTTCAGGATACCTTACACTTTTGAACGACATTAGATGCCCTCATGCCATACCTATGTCATATAACACATATTGTTGACCTCATCCTATGAAATTAGGATGTATTGCAAAATACCTGTAAGTCTTTCTCAGAAAGACAGCATCAGCTTCTGAATAGATTATCCTTGAGCAATGGGATCATGAGACAAATATGTTTGTCTGTGAAAAAGCAAGTAGCCCTGGAGATTTAGCCTGGATGGCAAAGTGCTGGCTGTTTTGAACTTCCTTTCCTTGTATACTGTTCTGTTTCTATGTGGAACAACCTCACAGAGCAACGCACATCATCTCCAAGTCTTTGCAAAGGCCAAGTACCTTCTGCATCTAAATATCTCCTAAAGCTTCTTCTAGACTAAGATCACTGATTCATGTGTGTGTAAAACTATCCAGGGAGATATGGATACAGTGGCTTCACCACTACAACTTAGATTACATCCCATATCTCATGGGGAAAAAAAAAGAAAAAAAAAAGAGGTAGATAGAAAAGAAAGAAAATACTGTAATACAGGATAAATCTTATGGATAGCTCTTTTCTTCCAGATAGTCCCAGAAAAATGTCTAGATTGTTATTGATACTATGGATTTGTGGTAGGGCTTTGCGTCTTTTCTGTGGATGATGGAGGAAAAGGGAAATTTCCAGAAAAACAAGTGAGCGTGGGAGTAATCAATCTTGCCTAATTTTTTCTTTTATTTATTGTAGTTCTTCTACATTCTATCCATAATCAAAAGAAAGAAACATACAGTTGCATGGAATACTTAGCTCAATCTAAAAAAACTGAGACAGAAAGGATGAATTAACTGAGAGAGGCAATATATTTTCATTAAATGTGAAGAGGGTTTTGATGACTGTTTATGCTACATGTCTGATTTCTAAAACAAAATATCTGAAGCTATGTAAAATGAACCCCATCAAAGGTTAGTTTTCATCTCTTTCCCTCAGTAATTAAGGGAGAGAGATTTACTTGTATTGATTCTATCCAAGATAGCTGAACATTTATTTCTTTAGAGTATATATGTACTTATACAACTTCTTTGCATCAGGAGTCTGTAAAGGTTGCATGCTTAAGGACAAGAGGATCGCTTCTACCTAATCTGCCTTTTTTTTTATATTAAAGTAGGTGACCGAAGTCACCCTTCAGGCAAAATAAAAACATCACACAGTCTATAGCACAAGCTATACACAGACTGAGAATGTGGCTTTTCATTTAATCATTGAAACTTTTTCACATTTTACTCCTCAGAAATTTTTCTTTCATAGACAATTTATTTGTTTAAACACTGCCATTAATTCAGACATTTTTGTATTTGTTTTATAGGGAAAAATGTGTAAATAAGGATTCCAAGGATATATGCACTAAGTAAACACAACGCTGTTTATGTATTTTTGTATAAATGTGTAGCAATCATCTCTTTTCAAAAAGAAAAAATTGACTGTGGCCAAAGACATCAGAATGAATGACAGTAAAAATCATACATATATATGAGATTTTACTCAACACAGTAAATTTATTTCAAATAGTCAAAGAAAAATGCAATTATTTTAAAAACTTCTTGCAAAGAAGACTAATGCAATGGATTTAAAAGTTCCTTGCTTCCTAGCTATAGCTAAAAATAAGTTTAAATTTGACTTACAAATGTAGTACATTCATTCAATATTCATTGGTTACATGTAAAGGCAAATATAGACTCTCATTATATTTTTAATGGATTGTGTTTTAACATAGGCATGAATTCTCTACTCTTCTGTATTTTGTGTGGTAATTTAGTATTCTGCAGTTAAAACAAAAATGTTTCCAAATGAACTTTTCACTTTCCCCAAAATCCATAGCAATATGTTACACCTGCACTTCTTTTTATAATTTGTTGCATAATTATTTGTCTTAGTAGAACTGAAAAGAACCACATATTCGCATTTCAAATTGTTTTTTTCTGTGTTGCACTGTGAAAGTATGTGTGTTACATGCAAGGAGGGATAGTCAGAGGCCATATGCTTCAGCATTTTTAGAGTTGGTGCTGACATTTTGTACAGGCAACAACAGCTTGTCCAGTATGTTAATGTAACAAATATTTTAAAATGAACAAATAAAACCGACAAACAAACAAACAAACAAACAAACAAACAAAAAACAATAACTCCTCTCAGAAATAAAGACATCCAAAATTTACAATCATGTTCTTCTTTATAATATAAAATGCGGATAAAATCACTGAGTTTAAACTTGAGAAATACTTTATTTCCCTTCTAACAAAAAAATATGTAAAACTGAAGTTTGTGAGAGTGATTAATTTTGCAAAAGCCACAATATTCCAAACTACAACTTACAGAATCCTTTATGATCTAAATCAAACCAGTAACACAAACAAAGAATGATAGCAAAAGGAATATGGAAGTCAAAATAAATCATAAATCCATATCCACTTATGCTCCATATGAAAAAAGAATAATGATACAGATTGCATTAAAGCTTCTTTTCATTACACAGACAGCTATTTTTTAAAATTAACTTTACCTCCCTAATTATCTTATGTTTCTTAAACATAAATATATGTAAGAAAAATCTGGTGCTAAACTGAAAAGCAATGTGTCATATAAATGCTACTATGATACGTCAGTGTTCAAAGAAAATGCCATGAGATGTCAGTTTTAGGCATCAGTCTTTTATCTTTTGATCAACACACAGTAGTAACTTTCAAAATAACTGATGTTAGAGATTTGCCATTCATTATACTGCATGCCCATTATGCTATTATAAAGTCAAAGGACTATGGTGCAGAAAAAAGAAGGGAGACAAAAATGAATATTTGCAAACTGCACCAAACTTGAGACTGTTTATAGAGGAGTGAGGTTTTTGCATTTGACAAAGACCAACCTGAACCACATTGATCAACAGTTACAAGGATGTTTTCAGTAATAGGTTCATGCTAAAATATTTCTAAGAGTTGCTATTCTTGGAATAATTTTAGTCTAATTAAACCAGTTACTTAAATATTTTTCTTTCTTCTGTATGTTTGAGACATGTTTGATTATGTGCTGTCATGTAGAAGATTTCAGTGTGCTTAAAATCCCTGTGTGACTCAGTAATGAAGTAGTGTATAACTTCTGCTCTCACCCTTTGTACAGGGGCAAAATTTACCTCATATACTTAAAGAATTATTAAATGCTGATGGCACAATGGAAATTAATTTCACATCAGGGCTTTTGGTGAAGACATTGATAGCAGGTGAAGAAGGAATTTATCTTTGTGAAAATGACCTTTGACACTGCAATATTATCTGCGCTGGTTTATTATCAGAAATAAACAAAGCTGCCTCAGGCAACAGTGTAATCAAGTGCTGCTTTCTTATTCCAGACTGAGCTGTGTTCTTCAATTTATTCCTTGCTTCTTGTTGTTGTGTTTGAAGAGGGAATTATATTCTCCAGACTGATGTAGGATATGTTTTGCTTTTTTCAAAGATGTATAATTTATCAATTCAGAATACTTCACCTATAAACTATGCACATACATACTCACACATTTTTTATGTGCATGTGTGAAGTCATCTTTTTTAATATATCATTATAAAATAAGAATAGTGCATACAAACAAACCTGCTTAGCTTTTTAATTTAACATTAAAGCCAGATACTTCTTTATAATTTACTTTGTTGTAGAGGAAGAGAGGTTTTTTCCTTTGAGAGACATTAATTTTTTGCCTTTCCACATAGACAAAACCCACTTCAAATCTAACATGGAGATAATTTTATCACTTTTTTCCCCACTCTTTTTAATTAATATGTTTATACTAAATTCAGAAGTAGCATCTCATATAAAATGTAGATTTCCGTAAATATATTTGTATACAAATTAATATGCTTGTGCAAAAATAAAAATTAAAATTAACTTTTTGGAGAATACAGAAGTATTGATAAATACATGGTTTCCATGTCCAAGACAGCCTCATATTACTGCAGAAACCTCCTCGACTCTTTCCTCTTTGTATTGTACTTTCAGTAAGTCAAAGTCCCGCACAAGGACAAAGTCTGTGAGAATTCTTCCAGTTGCTTACAGAGCATTTCATTCTTCTCCTTGGTTGAGTGTTCTACAACAGACTCCTACTATGGTATGTGCCTTGTTGGCCTTCCCCCTGACTCTTACCCATAAGCACTCAGCCCTGTTATCACTGTCTTTGAACTCTAGACACTCAAATGTTGGTTGTTGTGTTTACAGTTATATCATCAGTTATACGTAATCACAGTCTAGGGTGTGTGTATCTCACTTATTTCATTAAGCTAATAGGGAAATTAAAAAATTATTCTTGTTGTCAATGCAAAAATGGACACATGTAAACCTCCATCTATCAGTTTCAGCATTGGCTGTGCTGAAAACTAGAGCAAAATAAAGTTTGTTAGTGAACATAGATGAAAAGAGCAAATACAGAACTGGTTCAACAAGGTTTAGTTTATGTCCTTTTTTCTCATCCTCTGAAACTTGCAGGGCATTACAGGATAGCTCTTTGGTTTTGACGAAGTTTAAACCGATTTAATGTCCACTCGTTGAGGATGAGCTTTTCTAAAGATCTATAGCAAAGCAAATGTTTATTGCTACTCCAGGAGTGTTTTCTGTGTCTATGTCAAAAACTGTAAACATGAAATAGAATGCATTCCAGATTCTCATGCAGAGTGATGACATCGACCAACTCCTAGCCACTCTTTTGTTAAAACAGCTTGTGAATATCAAATAGGATTGCCAAAATCATTCAGCAGTGAAACGTTTTTATTAGTGCTTTTAGAAGTCCAAATTGCTTCACTTCCTCAGAGGAAAAAAAAATAAAAAAAAAAAGTGGCATAACATTCTAAGACAAATGAAGAATGAAGTTTATCTGTGGATAATATACAAAACTGAAAATCAAGAAGTGCCATGCACACAAGTTTGAATCCATAATTTTATCTGATGGCAACAGATATAAAGGAATAAAACATGACCAATATTAATTTTTTAAATTAAAATCATATATTTGCTATCTGACCAAGAAGTTTTAATTTCATATTAAAAAGACAACAAAAAAGACTTGGGAAAAGATATCTATTTTTTTTCTGATGTATAATAAACTTATTATTTGCATATTTAGATTAATACTGACAAAGATTATTCTTTGTAGCAGAAGAATAAGAAGCCACAACATTATAAATTTTGGAAAGAGCATTTAGAATGCTTTTTAATCATTATGATGTTATGATTTTATTTTCAGATAATTCTGTTCCTCTTTTGAGGGCTTTTTTTTATTTTCATAACTCTAAAGGGACTGAATCAGGATTGAGATTTAAATGTTTAAATGTTATGAATCACACAATTTTTTCTCTCTATAAGACAGATTATCTCTACACCATCTAACCTTCTTTTAGACTTTATTTATATGGTGTTTCTTAGTAATGTGTAAAGCTGTTGTTCATAAGACCACAGAATTATGAAGCATTTAGCTTCCTTTTCATAAACCCCAAAATTATTTGAATACAATATTGAAAAGGTCAATATAATTTAAAGCTAAGGAATACCTTAAATAAAAATCATATTCTGATTGATAGCATCATTGTTCAGCTTGAGCTGTTTAAATACCCAAAGTTGCCATCTCCTCACGATGTTTGCAGTACAGACATACTCTAATGGATCATTCCTATCTCTAAAATCATGGTCAGTATTGCCAAATACATAGGAATATACCCCTTTTTCAAAAATATGACAATGGAGGCTGACATGAAATATCACTTTTTAGATTTGAGAATCTGATAAGTTTATCCACAACACACTGTACAGTGCCTCCACTATTAACAAAGCAATCTGGGAACAATTGAGAAATCTGTTAAAGCAAGGCTGATTAATTGAAATATGTGGCAATAAATGTCCCTGTTGCATTGCAATCATACTGTTCTATATTACATAAAAGATTACTTCCAAATAATCTCTGTGTTACAGGCATCCATTTAGTATGTAATATCCATTAGGAACTTTTGTTATACACTAGAGAGTTCTACAGAGTGCTGAAATTTTAGAGGAAAAAATATAATATTGCTTTTTTCCCTGAGAGAAATCATTTATTAGGTGCAAAAATGTTCAGTGGCAAAATAGTGTGATCTGAAAGATAAACTGAGATGGGTACCTAGAGATGAAAATACCCAGAAGTGAAAGCAGCAGTGGGCCACTTAAAATTCAAGAACCCAGACATGGCTTCAGTTGTGGGGGAATTTGCTTCTTCATGAAAATCAAGTTGCTTCAGGACTCGAGTGATACCTATGACGGATGTCTAAAACCACCATTTGAGTCCTGGTTTTGTCTAAACTGTGCAAAACAAATTAGTTCCAGTATACAGTATCACTGTGGCCAGTAACTGATCATGGCCTTTGCACTAGATTTGTAACCACTCAGGGCTGAAATTGGTTTTGTGGAACCTGTGTTAGTTTTTTTTTACCTGACTGCTGCTTTGTTTTACTTAGTTTATCTGCTACAGCTTTTTTTTCTGTTCAGATATTTGTGGCTAATTTGTTTTCCATATAATTGGGTCCTAAAACCATGGTTTTTTAAAGAAAGGAGAAAATGGGCCAGCACTTCACACCAGTGACTAAATTAAATGACACTTGGGCCACATGGATTGTATTTTAGGCTTGGTTTTTATCTATGAAAATGTGAACAGTAGGTAAAGATGCATAAGTTAAACTTCAGCTACAGGATATTCTGTACAAAACAAAAATGGTGCCTGGAGGCTGTGAAAGCAAATCAGAAGAGAAGATCTCAGACTCTGCAAAGATGATTGGATGAGCAGTAGCCATCAGGAAATCGGGTGACCTATAGAGAATATAAAACCCAGTAAAAATCAACAGCCAGGGTCCCTCTTCCTAGGCCCCCATCTTGACCTCTCACCACTACTGCATATTAAATCATCCTCTCAGCCTCCTCCAGGCCGAACAAGGCAAGTGACCTCAGCTGTTCCTCATATGGGTTCCCTTCTGGACCCCTGATCATCTTCACAGACCTCTTTTGGGTGGTCTCTAAAAGCTTTATGTCTTTCTTATATTGTAGCACCCAAAACTGCCCACTGGACTCAAGGTGAGGCTGCACCAGTGAGTGAAGAGTGGAACAATCACCTCCCTCAGCTGGAAATGCGCTTGCTTTATATGTAAGGAATGTTTGCTGTTCATCCATGAAGACGATACTGGGAGTAAAATGAATAAATCCAAAAAGTACTGACATGCACATATTCCACCCACACATATTCACCCTCTTGCCCAGCCGTGGGAGGTTCCTCCTGCAGAAGATGTGGCTACTCCAGCATTGTGTTGCTCCTGATCCTGTGCCAGCACTCCCACCGCAGAGGAGGTGCCCTGAAGGTGCCTCCACATCCCGGTGTGGGGTCCCTGGATGCTGCCCCTGCACTGCCAGGCTCCTGTCAGGTTCAGGCTGCTCCTGGTGCCCCATGGGGGAGCTGCTGCCTGGCTGCAATGGGAATCTCCTGCCCTTCCCTGTGAAAGCAGAATTTTTCCTAATCATACAAGTCTTACCAGATTTTTTTGTCCCACTCTAAAGGGGCATTTCTAGACAAAACCACAAAAAATGAACACAGTTCTATACAGAACCACCCCCCCAACACTTCGGCTTTTTGATTCCTAAAACAAGAATTGAAAATAAATTGCTTGAAGCATATTCTTGACTTCAATTCAGACCTTAAGAAAAATTGCCTGCTGCCACCTTCAGTTCATTAATCATCAGGCAATTTTTTCGGTAAATAGCAGGCAATAGCAGGCAGATGATGTTTAACTTGCTTTAGTAAAAATAAAAAATATAACTTGGGTGAAAATAAAAGTGCCTTTTTCTTTATTCCTAGCTACTGCGGCACTAACAATTTAGATCTAGAAATCATCTTCATTTAAGTTACCAGAGACTTCAGCTGAAAAAAAGACTTTGAAACAACCCTTATTAAATTAATTTAGCTTTTTCTTTTTTGCATATTGTCTACAAATGTAAATTATGTTTTGAAATGTGGGAGACTGGATTGCACTTAGAAAGGTTAATGCTCAAGGGCACGAAATAGTTCTTAGAATTTGAAATCTATTTGCAGTTATTCAAGAACTAATTTGGGAAAATAATGTCTAGTCTGTGACTAGTCACTGGATGTGTTTAATGTTAATGGTTTACTGCTGGGACTATTTAAATGGTCACCTTTCACATAATATTGTCTTTGTTCTCTGATGGAAGCCTTTAATCTTTATAAATGAAGAAAAAAATTAATCAAAGAACCCTTGGGACTTGAAGGGGTTGGACTAGTGAGTGATACCTATGTAAAAAACACTGATGGCAAGGGATTATGTTCTACGAGGTAGTTTAGAAAATTTAATAATATTTTTTTGCATTCTCTCTTCTCCTATCACAAACAAAACTATATTTTCTACAGCTACCTAAAATATTATCAAAATTAAATACAACCACGTTCCTCTCTGATGGAACAAAAGATCAAATGAGGAAGATTTTGCGACTTTTTTTTCATTCATGGAGAACATTTAGGTTGTTCTGACCTTCAATTCATATTAAAAAATATACAAACAAGCCTGTATTTTAAAAAAATCATTATAGAAACTATTATAGTTGGCATAAAATCATAAAATCATATAATTGCTTGAGTTGGAAAGGACCTTAAAGATCCCATAATTCCAAACCTCCTGCCATGAGCAGGATACTTTCCACCAGACTAGATTGCTCAGAGACTCATCCAACCTGGTTTCATCCCCGTTTGAGAAACAGGGCATCCACAATTTCTCTGGGTAACCAGTTCCAATGTCTCACTATCATCACAATAAATAATTTTTTCCTAATATCTACTCTAAACCTACTCCCTCACTTAAAAGCAATTGCAGTCCATCCTGTTACTACGTGCTCTTGTAAATAGTCTCTCTTCATCTTTCTTGTAGGCTTCTCTATGAACTAAATGGCAACATATTAATGTAACCCCTACAAGATTGGGATTTCACCCTCTTATATGTCTTGTAAGCGTGAATGATACAAGAAAACTTTTCACTTTTCACAGTGACATCTTCAAATAAGTAGCACGTTTTTTAAAAATGTGGAGTTACAGTCAGACACATAGAACAATAAAATAATGCAATGGAAATATCTATGACTAACACTCTAGATGGAGCCTTAGAAAACTGGGTTATTACGTCTAATTTTGACATAGGTTTCTTGCCAAATGTTACTCAGTCCTCAAAGGCTGTGGTCACAAAAGGTCATACAGTTGTAATGTAATTGTTACCATTATTCTTCTTCTGAAATATACAACCTCAAGTTAATACCTGATCTCTTCATGTGTTTAAGAATAGACTCTTAAAAATCAGAAAAGCTGTAGAAAATTTTGAGAAAAAACATCTTTAATCCAAGAACTCTTTTCCTTAGGGAAAGGACTTGCATGTCTCACTCTGGTGAGGACCGTGGCAGTTACTGCTTTTATCAGTGATGGAGGTATTTCATGTCAGAATCAAAGGCAATGGAGAGCTGATTCTGACTAGGTACCTTGACATTGCAGAAATAAAAAAAGAAAATTGGTTAAGTATTATAATTTAGTTAAAAGCTATTTTGAAATCCTGGTTGAAAGTATTTTGGATGCATTAAATTAAGTTTTACTGCATAAAGAATTGGACTAAACTCAGAGCTTCAGATTTGTTTGCATAGGAAAGAATTAACTTTTCACCCAAAGAACTGAAAGGAAGAGAATATCTTTAAAGCTGTTGTAGCAGTTTCTTGTCATGGGAATTGTGTATCATGTAAAATCACTGCTGTCTAAATATTCATTTTAGAATCAGCATGAAATCCACATATGATGCAAAACAAAAGTTTTCCAAACACTGGTGGCAAAAGTCTGCACAGGTCTTTGCAAGCAGACAGAACTGTTGGAATTACTAATCAATTCACACTCTAAAAAATATTCAGCATCCAAAAACATATTTAAATCAAATAGAAATGCTTTCATAAATCTCCTAGCTAAACATATGTAATTAGTTTCCATGAAAAAAAAAACACTGCTAAATTAATTTTAATGAAGGAATTGCAGTCGCTAAAATGACATGACTGCATTGGCTGCTTAAGCTAATCTGGCATTGAGTCTAAGGCTTACAAAGTCAACATAACTTTTAGGACATTGTGCTTCCTTAACCACATTGTTTGAATGACCTGCTTCAGAAGCAGCTAAGTAAGTCAAGATTTATTAGACAATTTCAACAAAGTATACAGAAATATCTCAAAGTATTGCTTACAAGCTTAAATGTGGAGAGAAGAAGCAAACATTTCCACAGACACTACCTTCACCTGAGGAAATTTTTAAATAATGGCTTCATGGCATTTTGGTATAAATTATGCCCTTGTGTGCTGTCAAACAATATTGATGATGTCTTTTTTTAACTTATGCTAAACTATTTTTGCCTTCTATTTTGCTGAACTATTTTCTTTTCAGTCTGACTCAATGAATAGTGCATTTTATACATGAGTTTTTTGTATGTGAGTTATCATATTTGATATTGAAGCACTGTGTCGTTAATATCGTATAAAGAGATTGGTTTGCCCTTGATTTTCTTGCTGCATAGCTGGTTTGTGGAAAAAGGAGAAAAGCTATTTCTAAACTCTCTTTCCCTTCAAAATAAAAGAAATATAATTACATCAAATATTCTCTTTGTATTGTTTTAACATTTATTATTTCTATCTTTTAAATTAAAATATTTTTTAAGACTTTAAAGAAATGTATAAGAATAACAAAATTAATATAAAAGACCTAAATCAGTATACTAAGAATTTTCATTATAATTCTTACTTGATCTTCAGGCTCTTTGAAAAGCATGAAGAACAGAAAGGATTTTAATCCAGTCAGTGGCCTTGTACGTTAAATGTATGACACCATAATAGAGTCACCTTGAATCAAGAATAAAAACTGCCTCAAAGCATTAAGGAAAACACTCCAAAATTTAATGTCAGCATCTCAGTCAAGTAAAACATTTCAGCAGGTGGAGATAGACTGTTTTTGGAAATGCAAAAAAAATGCTATTAATACTACAACTACTATCATTACTACTGCTGCTGTTGTTGAGTGATGAAGATGTTTTAGGTGCTTTAATACAGGTAGTATGGTGTTCTGGTAAAGTGGTGAAATTATCCAATCTGAGCCATTTGCGTCCTATTTAGTAAGTAAATTCTGGACTCTTACTCCAAAGAAAGTACTTAATCTTTCACTTTGAAAGAATTAGATTAGTGTTCATCACCCACAGGAGCTTTCTCCTTTACTAGCACAATATGCCGCATTAAAAACCATTGTTTTATGTGGCCTCCTCAGTCATTCATATAACCTCTGGGATGGCAGCTACAGTGGTTGTTCATGAAGAAAAATAAACTGAAGAGTAACTTCAGTAATATTCTTGATTGCATCTGTATACAATGAACAAATCCTTACCACAGGACCAGACAGGTTTTCCCAGAGTAATAACAAATATACTGGGAACCAGCCATGATCTGATAAATACTTCACAGAAAAATCAGTTCTTGGAACAAAATTTGGAAGGTCAGAATTGATCAAGTCTATTCATCATGGTGATTAGTTTGTTTATGTCTAACCACAACACTTTATGATGTGGGCTCTATTGACAATCTGACACTGTTGACCAGTATCTTTTAATGCAAAGTGTAAGTTTGCTGAGGATTAAGATATTCAGATTCAGTGATTTATATGTCTCTTTTCTCCATCCCCATCTGTGCCACTGCTACTTAACTAGATGGAACCTAGGAAAAGAACACAAAGGTATTTTAAGGATCAACATTAAAGTATTTGTAAATAACATTCCAGATATCAGGAAGAATTTTTATTCCAAATCCATGTCTCTGTCTGAAATGTGGTGCGATTTATTATTGCACACTATACTCTAGACCCAAGTGATAGGATCACATGGCAGGTGCAATGCACTTTTGACTATAATCAATTTGAATTAAGCTTTATGTGGCCAAAATGCAAAGCCCATTAGTTTAATAACTTTCTCACAACTAAATAAAAAACCTGCAAACAAATGAATAAAGAAAATTCCAAGCACCTGCTTGGAAAAGGAGAAAATTCAGCCCTATAGTAGGCCATCTTTAAGAATTTATGTAAGACGTGAGGCAGTCTTGGAAGTCACTATGAGGCCAATGGAACAAACAAAGCAAGCAAAGCAACCAAAACCAAACTTCTGCCAGCATTTTGTCCTTTTCTCCCTTTGATTTCCAATATTGGCACTGCATTTTTCCTGCTTGCATGAAGGGCAAGAATACTCTCCAGTTCTCTTTTGGATCATTAATCTGAAGATTAGATTATAGTGTTTATAGTCCTTCTACCTCCTCAAATCCATTCTGATTAATAAAATTTCACAGTTTATTTCATACCTTTTGGACTATCATATATGAACAACACTCAAGCTATTCTTAGGATACAGGAAAATGTAATAGCAGGGCCGAAATTAGGCTAACAAAGGGCATTATAAGTTCTCTTATAGTTACACATAGAGAAATTCCCTCCTGTTACAGGCAAGCCAAGCTTCTGACCATTATTTGGGACATTCTCAGATTTGCTACTAAGATAGCAGATATCTTCTAGAATTTTACTGGTTGTATTAAAACACTTACATGAGTAATGACTTAGTAGTGCCTAGAATCACATTCTTAAGGAAGATATAAGCTCAGAAATGCCATTGTATTACTTCTGGCCAGATTTTGTTATGTAATTCTTGGTTTGAAAAAGGTTGGTGTCTAATTCTAGATCACATTAACTTATAAATGTTAGCTCTTGTGACTGTGAAGGTTCTTTCAATATCCAAGCCCATTTTAGTCTTGAGCTACTGTGAGTAATGATTTCCAGATTTATCTGCATTTATGTCACAATTGTAAAGGTTGTTGTCTTGGAGTTAGTCTCATGGATACCATCAAGTAACAAAAGAATTTCTGAATCAGCATATTAAGTGCTATGTTCACAGGAAGTGACTATATAGTCACAGTCACCATTTCTTTCCAGCAACAAAAATTTTTAAAAAATCCACACAAATAAAAACAAACAACCAACCAACCAATCAACCAACAAAACAAACAAACAAACAAAAGTGATTGAACCAATAGAATCATGTCCCTTTCTTTTCCACAATCTCACTAAAAATTCCAATCCTTCGCTTACTTAGCTTTTGCTCTTACAACTAAGATTATTTAATGGGAGATTATCACTCAACACCTGCAATTATGGGTGCAAATGCAAACACTGCTTCTCTATTTACACCTTACTTCCCACTTCTCCAATCTGTCTAAACTTCATAGCCAAATTTCCTCCTCCTCTCCCTCCCTTTTATCTCAATCAACTGGTTTTCATCCCTAATTCTTCTCCCTTTTTGGCAGCAATTACAGGTTTCCTTTTCCCACATACGAACATCTCCATCATTCTAGATCTCCTACACTTCACTTTTGACCCTTAACATATTTTCATGTCTTGCCCTATTTTTTTCTGGTATAAGCAGCCACAATTTTTAAAAAATAGCCCTAATCCACTTCTCATTTTCTTACCCACAATGAGCAACTTTTCAAAATTTTTTTTACTTCCTGCACGGTTTTAAACAGCTGCCTTTGGAAAGCAAAACTTTTTCCTTCTGTTCAGTTGTTTGTCGTTTATTTAAATTTTTTACTTCTTGGTTAAATTTCTATCTTCCTGCTGTGTCATTGTAGATATAGAATAATATAAATTAAGTCAGAATTGATAATTGGTAAAACTTCATAGTCTTCAATGTACATATGTGTCACATAAATATAGAGTCTCCCAGCAGTGCTGCTCCATAGTGCATTTTTCTACTGCTACAATCTATTTGTGGAACTCAGATTGCTGATTTTTTCACTGAGTTTTGTCTTTCCCTTCTATTTACCTCTTTGTTTCTATTGGCCAATTGTTTAGGAGGTCTAAAGTACCTCCTAAACAATTAGTACTCAAGGCAGATAATTTGATCACTAGTGATTTAGAAGAGCTATGGGGAAGCTGGCTAGCACAGCCAGAAGTGCTTACCAGGAAAGGTTTTTCTGATCCTCATTTTCTCTGGAAGTAAAAAGTTAATGTAGCATCAGCCGGTTATGATGTTAACAGCTGTACACTTGGCTGCGTGCAGGCTGGCATACTGGGAAGGGCAGAAAATATACAGGCACTGGGAACATCTCTAATTCCTTAGTAAGCTCTGCCAATTATCCACCACTACCTCCCCTTGTCCTCCACTGCCTGGGTGTCTTCAAAGGTTTTGTTTTAGCACTGCTACAGAACTAAGATGTGCATTTTTTTTTTGTCTGGTCTGTGTGAAGTTTACTCTAAGAGGTGTTTAATCGATAGCTTGAACTACATGAGAAATAAAACCTACATTTTGTAATGCTTAGGATTCTGCTCAGCTGAAATATCTGAAAGAATAATGACAGATACTTGTAGTAATGTATCTCATTCAGTCGTTTCAGCAGAAAGGATAAAATTTTACATAACTCATGAAATTTGGATAGTTGCTACTTTCTTATTATTTAGCAATAAGATTTTGAAATGCAAAAGGAATACTTACCTTTTCTTTTCTTTCTTCCTTAGAACCTGACAAACCCATAATACGCAAAGAAGGTTTTCATAAGTAGCATTATGAGAAGTATGTGTAAAATACACTGTGAATGGCAAACTTGGTTTATAAGACAGGGTGGCATTTTTATATTTGCTAAGTCTTGGTTTACTAGACATGCAATCTTTCTAACATATAAAAGTCTGCAGGGGTATCTGAGAATATATATCAACACTAAGTAGCTCTTACACTTTATGGTACCATAAAAGTAAAAGCAGTACTATTACCCTTGAGAGTTACTTGCTTTGGTACAGCATTACACAGGAATTAAATAACATAGAACAAATAAGCAAAGTGATTGTACAAAAAAATGCAATAAACTTGATTTATTCTGTGAAAGTGAAAAATTAATGCCTAAGGGCTTTTTTCCTTTGCTTATATTAGGTAGGTCCACATTACTGAGCTTCAATAACCTCTTGGCTTCATCTTCTGTTACATGGACCATGTCAGGTCCCCTGTGGTGATTGAGAGAATCCAGAGTGAGTAAGGTGATAATAAGATCTTGACATAAATTTTTGAGGGTATTTGTTTGACACTATCAGGAGGATCTAGGGTATATGTGTAATAATTGTGGGTCCAAGTACACAGTGTGCAACCCTTACACCATCAACCTTTCTATGATTCTGTGGATGCATAGAGGAAGAAGGCATGTATGCATATAAAAGAAATTATTTAAGTACAGAAATAAGTGGAACAGCCTCTTGGCATAATAAAATATGTTTCAAATTCCTTAGTTTTTGATTTCTGAAGCCATTATTGAAGGATCCCCCTGATGCATGTGAGATAAATATGCCTTGATGATAGATTAATGGCCAATTTCCTTTTACTAACTATAGGAGAGCAGAAGTAGATAAAATACCTGAAGTTTAGTGGTTGAATTCAAAACAGACAAATCAAAACTGATGTGCTTAAATTAGCTGTTTTTTCTTCACTTTGCTATGTCAGAAGCCTTGTAACTCTGAACCAGAGGAACAGTAAACACAAAGCCCTGTTGTCCTCCTGCAGCCTTGATAAATACAAGAAAAAGTTCTACTTCAGTAACATGAAGGACACATTTACAAGAATACATCAACAACATCAACATTACCTGCTAATGTAAAACCAATTGACAACTATGTCCTTGTTCTGTTGATTCATTAGGTAGTCAGAGGCTTCCAACTCTTCACTCTAGAAAAAATCTGCATGACATGACAATAATTGACAGTTCTTAAAGAAGGAAAAGAAAAATGACAATATTATTATCTGAACAAACGAGGTATAAAATAATCTAGATAAGATTATAAACTGGTTTAAAAGCAAAGGGAATGCAGAATGCACAAGTAGTTTTTTGTTGTTTTTTGTTTTCACTGCTTTAATCTGAATGTCATTCATTTCAAATTAGAAAATCATTTGAGGCATTGGAGTGTTTGTACAAGTTTGTTTTTCATTAGGTCACTAATTTCAGATGAAATCTAAAGAAAATGTAGTGGCCTTAATGTGATTCAGTGTGATTTCAACTGGGCAATAGTTTAATAATCAATAATTTACACAGCGTACTAATGTACAATATTAAATGTCGCTGTAATGGCAAGCCAAATTTAATTTACTTTTCCTGTATGGCCTGCATTATGGATGCAATTGGGGTTACCTTCAGTTATTTTCCAGTCACTTACATTTTCCATTTTTATTCCTACCCTTTCTTTTTCCATAAAGCCTTTTTTCTTGTCTTAAAACATCTTTTATTACCTAATTGATTAATCAGATCCGCAATGGATTAAAACCATAAAAAAAAGCTACCTAGTCAAAATACTGTGCAAATTTTCCAAATAAGATGAAATCCATTGTCTGATTTAGACATAATTGGACTTGGGTACAAATCAGTCCATAATTTTGTAACTAGACTGATGTTATCACAAGAATTTATAAAAATAAGAAACTTGACAAAGGAGAAATCTTCACTTCAAGGTAAATTTAAAATCTGATAGCTATCAAATCAAAGTAAGGTATAAGAAATTACTTTTATTAATATTTCAGTATTTGATATCACTCTCAGTACTGAAAAATGGTGGATTTTTAAAGTTAAAATTAAAATGCATTCTAACTATTTTTTAAATGAAAAGATACCAAATTTTTCAATCCTCACTTTACATACAAATATTGCAAGCGCTTCTCACTGTGTTAATATGTGGGAGTATGCATATTTATATACACATATATCTCTGTGTACATGCATGCATGAGGAATGCCAAGCTGAATTTCCTTGGTGAACAAAATCTGATTCTCCCAATGAGTAGAGGAACAGGAGGAATATATTCAGAAGGTGGAGAACATGGGAAGATTGCTATTGAGGTCTGAAAATCATAACATTAAAGGGGTTAATTTTTCACTAGAAGAACAGATAGGAACATACTAGTAAAATTTAAAGGTATGTGGGATGCTGACTTAGCTTCTAAAGTGAATTTTTCAGAAAACAGGAGGTCTTATGTCGAAGTACATCAGCATTTTCTTTGTACACTGCGGTAAAAATAATAATGGCATTAAAAGTTAGATTCTTTCAGTGCATAAAGTGTTAAATCTCACAAGGGCAAAGACATCAAACTGTCAGTGCAAGCAGGGGAAAAAAAAGAAGTTAAAAAATTGAAATTCACAAAATGTGTTGTATATCTAAGAAAGGAAAATACAAGTCTGATTTCATAATCTTGTTGCACAGAGATTTCCATCTTAGAATTTATTCCCCCTTTCAGTGTTGTCTTGGAATGGTATTTTATTTATAAACCACTCATCTACATATGCATTATTTTTTGTTGGTAAGTTAGCTTCTCTCAGTCCTACTTTGTTGCTGTATCTGATTTCACACATAGAAGTGACAGAGCATCTGGGACATCGGGAGAGAAATACTGAACATCTTGGACAAGGGGTTACCTCTCTTTAAAAATGTGACATTTACTACGTGATTGTGTGAATGCTATAGTAATGTAGTAACTCACTGAATACTCTACATGTACAAAATTGCTATTCTGTAACACAGATTGGTATGGTTTTTTCTGATGAGATATTTCACGGTAAAGGCAATGATTTTTAATTAAGCAATTCACAATCTTCTGAAGTTGCATAATAGTTTTCAGATGAAGGCATCTATTTGTCATTTGGCTCTATGAGGGTTTTTTTATATAGCTTGCATTTACCCCAGCTCCCAGACTTAATCGGTTTTTTTAAAGTATTGGCATGAAGTTTTGGAGAAATACCTCAATTTTAACAGAAAATTTAAAAGATCACTGAAAATGTTTTTGCTTACCTTTGGTTGTTGTTCCTTCGGTCAGAGTTTTGCCACACAGGCTTGTCAGTGTCAGTATCATCTTATTTTTCACTCAAAACCTCAAAAGATAGTGGTAACTGAAGCAATCCAGTCACTGGGTTATTGTTACCTGAAACACACAACATCTAGAAATATCAGTTTGTTTAAAAAACTTCATGGTGACAAGTTGTAACCATAATGTCTATCAACAATTTTTTGAAATAAAATTTTCAGGAAAGGAATAGACCTGTTCTCAGCTTTAATCACATAAATTATATTTCAACGTATCTGAAGCCCATTTCTGTGCATTTTTTTCCTTGTTAATGTATTTTTATTTGTATTAGAACTAATATTTAACAGGTTTTAACAATGGCTTTTCAAGTTTCATACTTTTTGTGTATTAAAAATTTTTGAAGTTACTGGTGCTCAGGCCAATCTTTATTTAATTATCAAAGTGCAGCCTAGTAGGACATTACTTGAGCTGCAAGGTTGGTTAAATTTATATGCTATGTAGTTTCCCCATCATGGGATCTTTCCACAGCAAAAGTAGATAATATTTTAAGCACTCTTTTGAATTGCATTTGAGCTCTTACCTTTTTAGAGTTTTCATTTTATTAATAAATTTAAGTACTTAAGAAATTAAAAAATGAAGAGTTGTGAAGACTAGTGAGCAACAGACCATGTATTTCACTTTTACTTCATTACTAATCATTCATAGAAATGAGAAGACTACAACACATGCCAGTGTTACTCAATCAATTCATTTAAAAAAATTAAGAAATAAATACCTTTCCTTTGTTGATCCTTCACTCATTAGAGAAATTTCCTTACTGCTGTCCTATTTTCAGGTTTAGAGAAACAATTGCAGAATGCATGCTTTATAGTATTGATGAAAAAGGTCAGATAATTGGAGTGTTGACATCCAGGGCTATAAACATGTCATGTCTCAAGAGCCTTGACTAGAAGTACGCTCCTTTTCTTTCTTTCAGGTTCTCTGGTACCACATTATATACATTTATACTAGGCTGAGGATGATAAAAGGAATTTCAATTGATGTAAGCCTATTTAAATAGTTCTAAAGTCCACTGTTTGCCAAAAGTATTTAAAATATTTTAAAATATTTTAAGCTTATAGAGATTTTAGTCTCCTAGAAGATTATTTATTCAGTCATATATCATCCACTACAGTTTAAGGTTGTCTTCAAGGTAAAAATACAACAGACATATATTAATAATTTGAAAATGCGTCATTGAAATGATGCAATGTTTAATATTGTAAATGTATTATTAATGATTTCTATTTAACCTAACAGATCCTTGCATCACATGTAAAGCTTAAATATTTAAACATAATGAAAAAACGAAACATACACAAAGAGAATTTCCAACAGGTACAAAAATGTTTTATTGACATGTATATAAAATTAAATTAAAGGTACATGAACCAATTTTTGACTATTACGAATAGTTCTAGAAATTAAAAATAGGATAAAATTGAATATATATACTAATGTATACTATTAAAAAAGAAGAAAAATTCTCTGTATTGAAAAGAAAATTCTGCTTATCTTGTTGAAAGTTTTGTTTTCCTTCTCTTTATGTTTCTTCTGGCATAGCTCCAATATACTAAGTGGGATTAAGGCACTTATATACAGATTTAGGTTCCAGAAAATCTCTGTGAAAATAAACAGCACTTGTTTAACTTTGAAGTCCTCTGAGATCAAGACCTATGCTCTGTGTTTGTGCAAAATTTCTGTGTTTTGACTATTTCTTTTTCCCCCTTAAGTTATACTTTAGCTTCAGTAATCCAACATTGAGTTGATCTCCCAGTATGCACACACTCCAAGAAGAATTATGACTAACCATAGTTACACACTCTTGCTTCTTAAAAAGCTGCTGATGATTCTTGCTCTTTTTATGGAATATCTTCATGGACCAAATATCCACTTAGAGAGTGACAGACCTGTAAGAGTCCAAATTTGCATGACATTATTCTATAATCATCAGCCTGTGAACTTCTCTGTCATTATGTCACTCTACATTTCTATTGCAGCTATGAAGCATTGAAAAATAAATTTAAAATACCTCATGGCAAAAGAGAGTGCAGAGAAAAGGACTTGTCTCAGTAATTCAGAAATGAAGCCTAGGAGCAGCAAAGAGCAGGTCTTGACTTTCAGTCACTATTTCCAAGACACTAAATAGATACTGATTTATTTTCTATGCCCATAATTATTATAGTGTAGATATAATTTATTTCTGTGTCTATTTCTGCAGATTCCAATGTGTCATCATCTCCAGCTTCACAGCTACTAGGTATCTTCAGCGTATTGCTCAGTGTATTTTGTCCCTGTCAACAAGACCTATAGCAGTGTCCAGCAGAATTCCATTTCTTGACTTTACCACGGACATTGGAACAGAAAAGGCCATTGGATGCAATCGATGCCTCAGTTAATATGCAAAAGGACTAGCTCATGCTCTGAGAAAAAGTTTCAGCACAAACATGTAGCTGAATCTTTGGGACTGTACAGAAATATATGCTTACTAGCAACAATGCATAGTTATCCATAAACAGAGCTCATTGTGAGACAAAATCCAGCTGTCCATCTCTGTCAAAACCAAAACCTTTCTGGCTTTGCATATAACTCCATTTTCACAGTCCTAAGCCTTCAATTCATCCTAACAATTTAAAATTAATTTGTTATCCTGACAAATTTTAAAAACATCTACAAAAAACATTCCTCTGTAGTTAACAGGAAAAGACAAACATTTCACAGAGCAGTTGATCTCATATTAGTTTCTCCTAGGTAAAGAATATTAAAATCAACTTGAGGTACTTAGTTTAGATGGCTATTTTGAAGGAGTATTCAGGTTCAGAATTTTAAACAAACAAAACAATTTTCATTATTAACTATAGTTGATATTTCCCCTGTTGATAATGCATTTAACTGAATTTTTGAGTCATATATTCTCTGTGTTTTATCTAGTTCCACTTGGCAGATCGGACAACAATTTTTTTTATTATGTTATGTTATCTTTTTGTAGGTTTTAGGCTCCTGACTTCGATTTTGATATTCAGAAGTCAAATACTTGCTGCACTTATATTGAAACCCTACCTTTAGAACTAAATTTTAGGATGGTTCCTATTCGGATCTTAAATTAATAATTATTAAGGTATTATAGCTGTAATTACAGATTGGTTTTTTACATATCAGCATAACTATTCCCCCTGATTGTGAAGATTAAAGCCCAGGCTAGATGTTCCAGACTGAATGTTCATGGTTAAAAACTGCATGATTTTGAGGCTCAGAATGCTGATAACACCTTTCACAACTAGGATGATTTAATTAAGGTAAATAAGTACAGGATTAAGTCCAAGATTTTCAAAGGTTTTGGCTGATTATACAGTTGAGTATGCTGTGAAGCTTCAACTCTATCTGGAGGGAGTTGTTTGCTTTCCTTGAAGCAATAAATATTGTAGAGCTGTAAATATCACTATTATGATAAAAATCCTTATCCTAGAAATTCAGTTATTCTACTAGTAGAGGTTATTTTAATAACACTAAGCTCCAAAGTCTACGAAATCCTTATGTTGGACATTTTTCAAATCCAAGAAAAGACACACAGAGATCTTGTGTACACCTACATTGTTAAATCTGTTGGATCAACACAGAACCTGAAAGCATTTAGGTATTCATTAACCATACAAAGATTAGACATAAAGTTTGAGGTGATTGCAAGTGAGCTGATTGCAAGCAAGTTAATTGTGAAATTTAGGTCCTGACTTAAAACCTTTATTCTGAGGTCTTGTATTTTAGGTGAAGAGAAGATGCAAAGAGTTGTGGAAGATTTTGGGGTTGAAAAGTTCTCAGAGTTCTAGACTTTTACGAAGTGTTTCTAATAAGAATCACTAAAAAAAAAAAATTTAATTAATATTAAAGAAATACATTCTTCCATGGAAAAAATCCCATAAGAACTATATTTCATTAAATACTGTCTGAAGAAGAAATCCTAATCAACCAAAGAAACCTAACTCTGGCCTAAAAGCCATGTTTTAGAGATGGTTATAGAAAGTTTCATATTATTTCCAAAGAGACTGGATTTTTTCATAATACAATACTGACTTATCATTTAATTAAAATCCAGTGTTAAGTTTTCTCAGAATTTGGTATTTGGCTGACATAGATGACCTGACAGCATAAGCAATGAATGTGTTTTGTATAGGGAAACTGAAACCTCCACAGTGTGTGTTTTTGTATGCTGAAATGGGATTGTTTCAAACAGTCAGACTGTGGGGAAGCTGAACCATTTGGCTCATCTCATATCTGCTTCAGCACTATTCTGTGCTTTCTGCTCAGACTCTTACTGTGAGCCAAATGGTTGCTGTGTCAGGTCCAAGCACAAACATTTTCTCTTCAGGACACTTCAGAGGCCGATCCAGCACAGAGGAGCTGTTCCATCCTCTTCCCTTGTGGGCACACTGATGCCAGAGGAGAGCTGAGAGAGGAGCTGGTCCATGTTAATTGTCCATTGAGCACGTATACCCAGCACAAATGAAAACAGCAGCCAGCTCATGCTCCTTCTGCAGCGTGGCCTTTCCTATAGCAGCCTCATGTGGTGGGCAGTGCTGGCAACATGAGCAGTGATGAACACAAAGAGACCCGCAGCACTTATTAATCATAAATTTATAAATGAAGAATAAAAAGACAAGGAAAGAAAAAAAAATAGATACAACTGAAGGGGAAAGCTTGTGTCATTTTAAGTATTCTTTGATAGTTCCTCTTTTCCTAATTACTTTTCATCATAGAATAGTTTGATCCAAAAGGACCTTCAAATTCATCTACTCCAATGTCACCTGCTGTGATTAGGGACATCTTTGGCTGGACCAGATTGTTCACACCCCATTCCATCCCAACTTTGAATGTTTCTTGGTGCAGGGCATTTGTGTTTGGACTATCTCAGCTCCTGATTGAAACTTAAGCTGCCTTATTAAAAACTGCTATTAATAAAAAACATTTTAATTTAAAGCTGCTGTATATAAGCTTCTCACATTTGATACACTTGAAAGTCCTTATTGTATCCATTTCACTGTCACTGAAAAAGCAAAATGTCCTTTAATCCTACCAACAGATATCAGAAAACAGAACTGTTTGTGGATCAAACAGCTGCAGACAAAAAACTAGGAGCTGCAATCAGTTAATTTGACTGGTGTTTCCTTTGCATCCTTTAGTTTCTTGGTAATCAGAAGCTTTCTCTTATATCTCCCAAGAATTATTCATTTTCTTGTCAGATATTTCTGCTGCAACAACTCTGATTAATGTAGATTCCAAAAAGATTGTTTGATAAGTAATCAAAACTCTTCCTTACTTTGATGTCCAAAACCCATGGTATAAGGGATTCATATTCATGTTAGGAACTTACATTTGTTTTCAAAATGCAGTCCTGTATTTATCACTAGTCACAAAAAACCCCAAAATTAAAGGTGCTACAAAGACACCTTTCATTCCAAGAAAAGCTAAGAACATTTGTGCTTATGTTGGCATTTTGCCCCTGAAACGTGAAAGAGTGAATTTATCAAAAGCTATGTGCTGGCCAAGCACAGAGATGTAATTGAGAAGGAGTGTTTAGACAACATAATCTGCCACTTTCCTTCTGGTGACTGTAAAGGTAATGCAAGGTGTTAACCATAAATCGCCTGTTAACATACAACAACCTTTTTACAGAATCCCATGTGAATTTGTGAAGGATCTGACCTGACGTTTTCTCTGACAATTACCATTCAGCTATGAAAATAATTTTAGATGGCAGCCTTCTGACTGCCACAGGCTCTCAGAGGAGCATGAACTGGATCCAGATTTCCATGCCAGTTTGGAATTATCTCACCACTGGTGCCTAGCTGTAAACCTCTAGAGGAACTGGCTGCATGCCTGCTTGCAGTCCCAATGAGAAGTTTGTGTTCATAAATTCAAAATGCTAGCTCTCACAGATCACTGGAAGTACCACAATCACTTCATTTTAAGTTAGAAAATTCTTACTAATTCTGAGTTCTTCTGAAAATAAAATTGAATATTTCTGAGTTTCTATGTACTTGGACAATTAAGTACATCTCCTAATGATGCAGCCAATTGTGAAGATCTGGCAGTTTTCTAAATGGTACTTCCAAATTGTCAGGATTACCAGAAAGGGCATGGCTGGGGAATGTCTGTATTTTAGGATGAACAGGTATGGAATTTGTGAAGATGCTGTTTCAGAGATTTGAAATGAGAGGGCTATGGAATGAGTGGACGTTGAAACCAGACCTTTAAGTTGTCCATGTACCTCTACTGAAAAGGAATAGGCAGAGATAGACATCTTTTGCTCATGAATCCCCTAGGCCTAAGGTAGATGTCTAAAACAACTCTGCTGATTTGCATTCTTAAATTTTTTATTTCTTTTGGCTGACTTTCACCAGATGTGGATACATCTTGTAGACTGCAGGTGCAATGCCACCCACCAGAGCAGCTACAAGTCTTTCCTGGGATTCTGCTGCGTGGCCACCTGTAACACCACAGCTAACTGATTTTTCCAACAGCAGACTTTAGCCAGGCTCTGAAAGCTGGCCCTGGAGATTGCTACAAGGCTATCATAATCCCAGTCCATTTATGAAAAGCAGCCAATGGGAATTTTAGAGTTTGATGTACTCTAGTATAATTTATATACATTTAGCCATATCTTTATTTGCACATTTTGTGGTTATTAGCTTTATTTAATTAGATTCATTGTGAAAAACCCAAACTGATGCCTACTGAGCAGTGTTATGGGGCAGCTCTTTATTGAGTGCAGTCAGAAACCATTCTGCCAATAAACTTCTTGTATGGCTTGGTATCATAAAATGTTCAAGTACCTAAATAAAAATAGTGCCTTCATTTTATTTAATGTTCTATTCTAACAGTTTCATTCAAATATTACATGTTAAGTATTTTCTGGGTAATTGTCCATATTCAAGACAGAGACCCCAAAATTTTCCTTTTTTAAAAATTTTATTTTACCTGCAAAAATACAACCTTGGCTAGGTACTTCATATAGTCAGTCAATCCTTGAAACAAACGAATGGTATAAAACTTCACAGGTATCTGTTTTTAAAATGCAAAATAAATGTCATTCCAGAATATTGATTAGCCTCAGAAAAATACATGCAAGGGCATACTATTATTCTCTCTCCCCTTAAATATTTAAAGCAGCTGCAGAAGACACTTATTTTGAACAGGCAAATGGATGCAAAGTGAATTTTGATTCACTGAATTACTGTATATCAGTAGGGCACAACAAATCTTTTGAAGCCAAAGAGGTAGCTTTGAACAGCAATTTATTTTGAGTATTTTAATAGAGAAAAGGTTACTTTAACCATCTGACACCGCAATAACTATTTGCACAGAAAACAGAGATAATACAATGGTACCTTTTTGATATTAACATGAGGGATGGAAAAGGTGTAAAAAGTAATAAATTAAATATCAGCAGTGCCTGCCACAGTATTATTTAGAGGAGTAGCCACATCCCTCTCACTTTTTTCTTTGGCTTTCAGTTGCCTTCCTGCAACAGCTGTGAGTGATGGTAGTGCCAAGACTACTACTCTGCTTTTTTTCCTGTTTGATACTTGCTATGCAATCTATAGGGATTTATTGATGCGTGAGATAGGGTGTCAGATCACCTTAGAGGAAGAATATAAAAATGCAGACAGACTTAAACAACTGTTGTGTGTAATTCTGCATGCATACTGTGAAGTTCTTTGTGCACCTCTTAGACTGAGGTCTCAAAAAACCCATTTTCTGCTTAGCAGCCTAAGGAATCATTACTATAAAAGAGCTTTCCTTCTATTTCTCTCAGGCTTTTTTCTTACAGGGTGCACATTTGTTCTTATCCCTTTTTTGGCTTGCTGAGGTCTCAGGCTATCCAAGAAATGACCACTTCTCCTTAACCCTGTCAGTAAAGTTAGTAAGCTTTGCTAAATCTGTCAGAAAAGCACATCCTCATCCTGACAGAGAACCTTTTTCTCAAAGGAACCTTCTTCAGCTTTAGTCTGTGGTGCACTTGTAGAAAATGGTATATAAAAATGCCTGGGAAGATAAGTCAGTGGCACAAAATTTATTCTTCAAAAACTTCAGCCTTGAAATACAATTATACTATTATTCTTTTCTGAATCTAATATTTTTATATACATTTGCATGTCTGTAAATACAGTTTATATGTGCTTTATTTCTCAGGTTTATTCACTACTGTCTGATATATTGTTTGAATTTCTGTCTCTGCAGTGAGGAAGAATATTTCCTTACGATTTTGATAGAGAGAGACAGAAGAGAAAAGAAGGATACCAAAATCTTGCAGTAAATATTATGGGGGTTCAATCATTATTATGGGGAAAAGAAAAAAAGAAAGATGCCTTATTTCATTTTCTAATAAAAACTTCCTGAACTATGGCAAGTTCCATGCTTGTTTTCCTTCTGACCTCAAAATATTTGTCAATTCATGTGTTCAGATTTCCCACATCATCACACCATGGATGATATCGCTGAATACTCTCTACTGTCTTTTTACTCTTCCAGAAAGGCAGAAGTAGTTATCTTCAGCATTCTGATATATATACCTGCATAGTCTGAAAATTTGGAAGAGATGAAGGAAATAAAATTAATAATTTATGAGTTGTTCCAGCGCCATTTTTAATTGTTTTTTGCTTACATAGGACTAATATATAACTGTTTTCAGAGCCACATATGGTCATGATCCTGGCCAGGTTACAATATGTGTTACAGTTATATAAGTAATGATCTGACATTACATCACTTTATTTTATGTATAGACAGAGGCATAACTTCAAACAATGTTTAAGTAAATAGTGGGAACATGTACCAATGTCCTTTTCGTATCTTCCCATTCCAATATGACCATCAGGATACCATATTTAAGAATAGCTTTTAAAACAATTACAATTTTTTAAAATTGAATGTAATAACAGTGAAAATCTCTTGATTTTGAGAGGTGAAGGAGAAAGGAAGAAACAGGTTGCTTGCTTTCAATGCAATCTAGAGAAATTCTGGCTGGTGCTCCTCCACAGCTGCTGAGTTACTGGAAAGTAACTATCCCATTGCCTTCATGCCATTTGAATAGGAAGGAAGAGAAGAAATCAAAGGGGTAGTGAAAAAGATAAAGAGAACAATTTATCTTTACTGGATTTCTTTTAAATTATTACTATTTTAAATTTAGATAAATTTAGATAAAATGACCATGAATTAAATTCCACATCAAAGCCACGTCTCATTTTCTGAGAATTAATGAGATTGCAGTGGAAATGTGTAAAATGACCTCTCCAAAATATGAGCTATAGAAGAAATAAACACAATTTACAATTGTGTTTTATTTTGTAAAAAAAAAAATAAAAATTCAGATTTAATGACATTTTAAGACACTATATTTATAGGAGTAATTTTATTTATAAAACTGTGATCTTCATATAATGCTTTGTATATGGTCCACACTTGGACAAGGGCAGTCCTGAGGGAAGATACAGGAGGGGGTTTTGCAGAAATTGTGTGGAAAACAGGATTGATAACTGAGGCAGATAGGTGCATTTCAGATTGGAATTCTCTCATCTTCCACTTAGAGAAAGCTGTTTTTTTCAGGTTTTGGAGTTTGCTTTTCTTATGTTTTGTGTTGCTTTTTTTCATCTAATAATCCAAAATATATTTTGAGGGCACTAATAGCATAAAAAAAAAAAATAAATTCCTCTGTCTACTCTTTTGGTATACTGGGAATAAAAATCCCTAACATCTGTAACATTTCCAAAATGAACATTCCTAATGGAATTGTAGGATGTGTGTCTGTATAACTAGCACTGAGAGCCTCAGACAGGTGGCCAGGGTATGGGGATGAGAATAGCAACATTCAGGGATGCATTGTTTTTTTAATGACTGCAGAGTGAGTTATATAGAGAATTGTAAAGGCTCAAACCCCAATATAAAGCATTGCCTTGGATACAGGTAAACATGGAAAAATTCTGTTTACAAACAGATTATACTTTTTCCTTTGCATCCAAAATAGAGTCCTTCTAAAATCCGTATGAGAAATAATCCTGGCCAGTGCCAGTTCTCTCCCTATCATATCTGGGAAACTCTTGGAAGAACACTGAATGTCCCAATGAAATTCCATGCCAGAAACAGATAAAATATTTCTGTTCCATAAATAAGCATTATAAACTAGAGTATGCAAATTTCCCTTACTAATAGTATAGACCCAATGAAAGATGTTGAAATTAATGAAAAATGCAAACATAGGCACTCAGAAAAATGTCTACTTGCTAACCACTGCTGCTGTGTTGTACCAGATAGGCCCAGTATCTCTTAACAGCAACTGACTAAAGACAGCCTGTATTTCCAATTTAATAAAAATTATTTCCAAGGCTTAGAGCTTATTTCAGTTTCTGTGAAACTTTGTTAGGGCTTGGTTGGAGTGAGTAGGAACTGTATTTTTGGGTTTTTTTAAGATTTTTTTTCCCCATAAAAATGTCCAAGACAACCAAAAATTATACTTTATATTGTTTTTTCTTGATTCAGTTGCCAGGAATAAAGTGACTACCTGAATCCTCCTGATCATTTTCTGCTTAATACCCAGAAAGACATTTGTATTCTCCCCATCCATGTTTGAGAATTAGCCTGCTAAAAAGTGGATCTGCTAAAAGCAGAAATTCAAAGGCAAAGGTTTGATGGTTAGGGCTTTACCATATCATTTGGTAGATATTTAGTAAGAACAGCAAATTGTTCATTTGTTCCCAGAAAACTAACCCTTAGCTAGATTGTCTTTGACCTCTTGTGGCACGGTTCCCATCTCCTGCGGTGTCCTGGCAACAAAGGCCTCCTGAAATTTCTTTGTAGATTGTGAGCTGATCATGCAGGAATTGAAATGGCGATGCCAGGCATACACTTTGCATGTTCTAATGAGTTTTGCTCTATTCCTCAGGCCAGCTGGCTGTGCAAGCTTTAGATAATGTACAGAAGCCAAAGCCAAAAAAGTTCAGATTAATAAAAAAATAGCTGAAACTCAAACCAGACGAATCTTAAGGATTTTTAAGGCTTCAAAAGGCTGTAAAGATAATTTTCACCTAGTGAATATGACTACCAAAACCAATACTAGGGAACTTATATAAATACTGCATAGCTTTCCCTTATTTTGGGAGCATTTCATGCAAATAAAATTAAAAGGCTTTCTCACTTGGCCTAGCAGAGCTCTGGCTAGGTGTGAAGCAGAGCTGCAGTTTACTCTCTGTTCCCTCGTCCTGAAGCAAGAGTAGTGGGTTGCAGTATGATAATGAGTAAACTGAATGAAAAACATTGCATTTGATTACATTTGGTAGTAATAGGCATAGGAAGGACATAAAAAGGAGCTATAGATTTTTTTTCCCAAGAGCATTGGAGGCTGAAATGGGCTATATCTTACACTTGCACATGTAAAGTCTTTTTTCTGCTGTTGAGTATAAAGAAATGCCATTAGTTTAACATGTAAAAGTTGCTCTCAAAGGTAATGCTAGAAAGTCAGCCAATTTTTTACAGCTCTGGGGACTTTCTGACCCATCAAAAGGCCAAAACCATGCAAGTTTATGTGCCACACCAGAGTGAGACATAGTACTGGAGATTTCATCCTGAGATTATTTTCACATAACTCTAGCTAGACACGAGCCTAACAGCATGAGGACACGTCACCTTTTTTTTTTTTTTTTATTGTAGTAAGCACAGACATATTTTGTCTGGTCCTTGAAGATATCTAAGAAATCAAAAATATCTTAGATCATCAGTGTATGTCCATAGAAATAGAATTAACAACAGTAAGGGTAACATTTTAAATGCCTTAAAATTTTCCACCCCAGTCTGTGGGCTCCCTGCTGCCCCTACCCACAACTGAAAGTGAACCCTTTTTAAGGCAAGGAGAGCATGTAGACATGACATTTTATTCTACTTATGGAAAAACATAAAATCATAAAAAAATTGAGCTTCTCAAACTCAAGCAATCAGTGTGATTGCCTTGTTGGATTTCATACCATTTTTTGCCAATCCTAGCACTGTCATTTGAGTGTCATTTGGCTTTCCCAGGACAATCAATGATGAGCCTTTGAGTCAGCCTAAATGGACTTGCCTCAAGGTACACATACCAGGAGCACACAGAGGTAATTCAGCCTGTATGGAACTCTGATTGCTCAGAAAATATTAGGGGAAAATGCAGCTGTTCTGAAACAGCTACCTCTAAAAACTATACACAGCAGTCTAGCATCACGTTTAACTTTTCTCCTAGGATGTCTGTTGCATCAGTATCTTTGTCAGAATGGAAAACACAGTTTATGGGTTAAATGCATTTTTATAAGTACTCAGTGATATGAAAACATACAATTCTGTGTAGTGTAGGCTGGCTGCGCCCTGGGGGCAAGGTACTGCCTGCAGTGGATGCTTGGTTCAGCAGGGGAGGTGCTCCTGACAAGGGGGCAGGGCAGGCACTGAGAGGCAGCTGGGTGAGGAGCTCCAAGCCCTGAGTGTGGAGCACGTTTGTAGTGAGAAGCCAATCTCACCTGTCAGGGTGCAGAACAATGAAGTGCATGCAGACACACACATGATTGCAACACAGCTGAATTGCAGCTCAGGCATGGGCTAAGGGTGACAGGCTTTGCTTAGAAAGAGCTCCTAAAGAAAATAACACCTTGATGAGGCTCCTAATTTTCATCACAATGCTGAAGTATCTCCTAGGGGGAGGAAGGGAAGGGAAGGAAGGGAGGAAGGGAGGACGGGAGGAAGGGAGGAAGGGAGGAAGGAAGGAAGGAAGGAAGGAAGTGGCGGAAGGAAGGAAG
>JAXCLO010000001.1:71634101-71669648 GCA_035583995.1 Arremon aurantiirostris
TACTCTGTTTTTCTGTTCTTCTCAAGGACTGTTTGTGAGAAAGATGTTTTTGTTAATTAGCCAATCAAGTAGAATGTATTGAACCTATCTGTAAAAGAAGAGAATTTTTGTATTAAAGTTTTTATTCTGTAAACCAGCCTTCTGGTGAATTTGTGTCATTTCTTGCTCAACAGTGACACCTGTGCAAAGAGAAAATGGATGGACTGCTAACAACTGAAAAGTTACTCTACTGTGTAAAAAATAAAATGCCATTAGTTCCTAATTTGGTAATCTTATGAAATCTCACCAGCTACTTTCTCCCCAAGTACCTTTACAATGATGCATTACTGTGCTGTGCTGTGCCTGAAATAACCAGCAGTCCTGGTAACCCAGTCAACCAGGACAAGGGACAGTAGACCACATCATAAAATCATGGAAATGTGAGGAGAAAAATAAGGGTAATGTGCTTTGCATTGAGCTGAAACGCCTTTTTTTTTTTCATTTAAAGCATGCTGTCCTATGTACCTGAAAAGTAATTTTAATCCTTTTTTGTCCTGAAATTTTATGCCCTGGTCAAGCTAATTTCCACTTGAGCTGAGACAGAAGAAGAGCACATTTCATTTCTCCAGCTTTCTTGTAAGCCCTGTTTAGGTACTGAAAAGATCCTAGAAGGTCATCATTCAGCTTTCTCAAAAATAAACAGATACGCTTCTCTTAGCCTGCCTTCCCAGGAGAGGTATCCAATCCTCTGAACATCTTCATGGGCCTATTAAGTCAAACAAGTCCATGTCCTCCTTTTTTCAGGGGCCCCAGACCTGGATGCAGTATTTCAGATGGAGTCTCATTACAGTGAAGCAGATTTATAGTCTCATTCTCTATATTGATGCAGAAGGGTTATTAGCTGGTTTTGTTTCTGTTAGATTTGCCAATATGTACCACAGAAGTGAGGTTGTTTGGTAAAAAGGAGCTTGCTGAACTAATCTGAACTAATATTAGCAACACTAGTAAATTTTTTTGTTTTGAAGCTGTATTTATTTGGGAATTTGTCTGTATTTACAGTTAGCAAAATTCCCGTAATTAATATTATTAAATATGCAGTTTATATTTTTTCCTACTATACCCAAATTATTTCTTGTCAAGATAAATCAGGCCATTGAAATCTGGTGATACATTTAAATTTTCTCTTGAGATATTATTCAGTGAATCAAAAGCCTGATGATTAGAACTAAACCCTCAAAATTAAAAAGTATCTGTTCTATTACACTTTGTATAATGGGAACAACTCTCCAATCTATCAGAATTGCTTCTAGCAATCGTAGCACACCTGACATTTAAGGACTTAAAATTATATCAGACTGCTTTGTCACACAATAAGAAAAGAAATCAAATTATCTTTAAAACGTCTTTGTTCCTTTATATAGAATTATCTTTTACATTATTGTGGTATTCCCTTCCATTTGAAATCCCTCTGTTTAGGCATTAGATGTATTTCTCTTCTTTCTGGTCATTTGCTCTCTTGTAGCTTTAACAGCTTAGAGAAATTTCTTTCTGTGAGATCTAATCAAATACACAATAATGAAGCTTAAGCTCCAAAAAATTATAGAGATGGAAAAGAGAGCAAGGTCTTTAACGCATGTCTCCATCAGTTCACCTAGGTTGTTCTTTTCCCTTGAAAAGCCTCAAAGAGTGCTCTTTCAAACCTAAATTTGACAGTCTTCCACCTGGCTTCTTTCTGGCATTGTGAACAAAAGCTAGGGGATAACTTTTGTACTCCCTTCAAAAATTCAATTGCTTGCTAAACTGCTTTCTAGGCATCAAGTCAAAATTCTTCTAGATTTGAGTTATATGCAGGAATAAAGCTTTCCTCAAAGTCATATGAGTGATGCTAGAAACTTCATGCAAACAAAGCAAATACCAGAGAATTATTTATCCCTGAGGATTTTGTAGTCTCATTTAGTCTCATTTAGTCTCATTTCTCCAAGTCAGGAGCAAATCTTTCTACTTCTACAATAATAAATCACCACATTTATGGGTGTCCGCTAACTCAGCAATGGAAATTAGTCCTTATTGCTATCCTAACAAAAATATTTCCTGTTTATGAGTTTGTACATGATGACTCATATTTACCAAAATATGGTAATAAGTGGACTATTCCAGATGTGAACCTCATATACATAATGAATTAATACCTTATTTGTGCATCTTGACCAAAGAATTACTAACCCTTGTCTTCTCATGCTTGCATAATGCAGCAGTTCCTACCTAGCATTATTTTAAAAAGCATACATAGCATACTCTGTGCACGGAAATTGCAGGAAAAGTTGAACATAATTAGAAAATTTTAATTATATTTTGGATTGTTTACATTCCAGATTCTTAAATTTTTGACTCTAGAGATAGACTTAAAGACTCTGGAAGTAATGACATGAGAAATGTGAAAATAGTTTTCAAATCAGGCAAGAATATCAGCCAATGATAATGTCTAGTAAGTATTATGACTGATGTACATTTCAATCAAAGTCCCAAGTCAAATAATTTGTGGACAAATCTGAAAGAGCCATATTAAAGTATGGAAAACTCCTCAGCTCATAAATTTACAGGGTATATCAATGGTAAGTCCTGATCAGCCAGTGCATAGTGACCACAAGAACACAAATCTTTGAAAATACCTCAGCATAATTATGCAGAAACAATAGGAACAACGCCACAGGGAAAAAAATGTTAACCAAACCAATCTTAGTAGATGTTATTTCTTTATCCAAATTTTGAATGTGTAAATGTTGCATCAATTCCTTGCTAATAACAGGGCTCTTCCAGTAAAGAATACAGGAGGTTTCAAAAGATAATTAATTATTACAATTTTAGATATCTATTTTATTATTATATTAACCATCCTCTAGAGATTCCATTTTCTTTCTGTTGACTACTGAGGCAGCATAAAATATTAGATTAGACTCTGTAAGGCATTTCAGAGGGCCAAATTTATGGGAAATTAATTCTGCCTCTTGGGTATAAAACGTACACCACAAATACCTAGAAGAAAGGCTGTAATGAAAATGGCTTGGACAACAGGAGTCTATTGAAGAACAATTATTTAGAAAGGCAAGGATGAGAAAGAAATAAACTAAAACAACCCACCCAAAAAGAAACCAAACCACAACTTCCTGCACTGTCCCATCACCACCAGTAAATCCTAAAATATTTGATGATATTTTCAGATTTTTTTCCTTCCTCTTTAATCAGTTGTACTGATTAAAAAATTGAGGCATCTAAGCTTCAAATCACATAAGCATAGAATAGTTCAGATTTGAAATGACTTGTGAGTGTCTGATTTCTGCTTAGATTAAAGTCAGCTCAGAGATCAGACCATGCTGCTCTGATTTTTTAGGTCTTGAAAACCTTGAAGGACAGACATTTCTGGGCAACCTATGGCATCTGCCTGGCTCTCTGAAGAGTCACTGGGGTAAAAATATAAAGATATCAGTTCTGTGTTGTGGTAGTATGCAGTGCTAAAGTATGGTAAATAATAAGTATATTTATGTATACTTATTCATAAGTATATGTATGTATATTATGTATATTCAAAAATGAAGGCTTTTTCTGGCTTGAATAAACTAAGAAACAATATATTTCCTAAGATTTGAAGTCAATCATCATAATTACAAATCAAGGCCTCCTCTTTTCCAAGGTGAAGTGGAAAATAAAAAAAAGAAAGTAATTTGAAGAAAATGTCATTTTAAAACAGAAAAATAAATCATGTAGATGTAGATATATAAAAAGCTTCTTCTGGTACATGAAAGGAACTGACTGATTTTACACCAAGGAAGATAAAAGTTGTTAAGCGAAAATGTGATTCAGTGAGAGAATATAGGAAAAAACGTGAAAAAGCTTTTATTTTTTTCTCTGTTCATGATGTGTTTATATTTTTCCTTATGTATTGCTTATTCAGTTTTCAGTTTATTAAAAAAGAGTAAAAAATAGAGGCACAGTATGTATATATCTAAATTGATAATAGGTGAAAATAGATTAATTATGAGGAGATATGAGTGGAGAATCATTCTGCATACATAAATGGAAATCATATAATAGAACCAGTATATAGAATATAGCAGATAAAAATTCACCTGAATGTCAACAATCACATATTTTAATGCATATGATATTTCTCTGAGAAATTCTTATCTTGATTAATCTTATATTTCAAATTTAAAAATAAATTAAATGACATCACAGCTAAAATCTAATAAAGCCATAATTATTATAATTGAGCATACTTGTTTGCTGAAAATTTAAACCATATTACTTTGACTACATTGTAAAGATTTCCTTTGAATAGACTTCCTTCTCTTTCAAGTTCATGTATTGAATTTCCCACTGTCCCTGCTGCCTACAAACAAGCAACTGCCTTTCTCTGAACTCACACATTATGGCTATTTAATGCATAGTGTTTAAATAATTCTCTCAATTCTCAATTTGTAATGAAAACTACAAGGACATAAAAATGAATAAAAAGCCCACCATAAATCTGCCAGAGCTCATTTTTCCTATAAATTAGACATAACTAATGATGGCATAACTAATGCTTGGTGTAGAATAAAGTTTACTATTTTAAAGTCATTATAATTCTTACAACTTTAATTGAAAACTGTGGAAATGAAGTGGAAAATGCATACAGAATGATTAATGAAAACAGTACAATTGTTAGATATATATTATGTGGAATATTTAACTGCTTCACACTCATCTCCCTTACAGTATGTCATTGCCAGTTTGGGAGATAAGCAGAGGAATAGTCAATATTAATGACATTCAATCTTATAAATCATGCTGTAATTTTATTTCAAGTCATAAAGAAAGTGTAGAAGTTCTAAAAAGTACTTTTTGATTAGGACCTCTTTGGAATTGTGCCATTTTAAGATAATTCTTCTGCAACGGGTTCTTGCCATAATACCTATGATTATAAGAATAATTAGGAGTTTTGAGTTCATAATAATCCCAAGAGTAAGTTAGCTGATATTAGGCAGCAGTAGAACAATAGCTCTACATAACCTCCATGATCAAGGCTGGAAATAAAAGCATCTCAAGTTATGAATAGAAATCCCTATGTAGCATATTTTTAATTGTATGTATTGATTGTGAAAAACAGATTTTGCATGGGGATATATTAGCTATTTAGTTTTGATAACACTAATAATAATAGCAATACTGTAACATCAGTCATAGCAAATGTCTGAAGAGTTTTAGCTGTAAGGATAACCAAATATGTGAGAAGATGGATCAACATCTTTGAAATCACTGAGAACTGTAAGAGAGGAATGCCCATATAAGTAGCTTCAGTCTTATTTTGTCAATATTTGCTCTTTACAAAGACCAAAAAAACCTCATTCACTTTCTCCAATAATTTGTCAAATAGATTAGTTCAATGTCCTTCCCTTGAGCCACAAGCTTTTCTACTTTGTTTTGTGACTTCTGGGGCAAGGGGAATTAAGAAAGAGAATGGTGTGTTGGGACCTGACCACCAGGCAAGATCAACAGACACAATACCATCTCCTTTAACCAACCCATGAATTTGTGAGCCTGAAGAATCAGTCCTTCTCTCTGGGTGGCAGGAGTCATGTTCTGAAGGCTCCTTTGATTGGGACTATGATTTAAGTGATTGGCAACTCATGCTTTATCTGTGTTTCTAATTGAATTCTGTGCTGATAGTTAATCTTGGCTGGAAAAGACCTAATACATGGTGTCCTTCAGGAGACTTAAAAATGTGAGTACTTAATTTCCAGGTCCGAAATTACTTCAGGGTAGATATAGATACTCAAGTAGGTATCTTTTCAAAGGTAATTGTTCTACTAAGAGTTCTAGTCATATAATTTAAAGTGACAAAGGAATATCAAAGTCTTAATCAGCTAAGAAGTTTAGAAAAGGATTTTCTAAATTATTTTATTGGACTATGTATATATTCACCTATGCTGGACTGCACTTGTTTGAATGTTTGATTTAACCTGGTGTAGTGGGTCTGGCTGGGGTGGAGTTCCTTTCCCTGCAGCAGCTCTCTCAGTGCTGTGCTTTGCACTGATAGCTGGAAAGGCATTATTGATAAACACACCAGTGCTTTGGCTGCTGCTGGGCAGCCCTGGCACAGCATCAGGGCTGTCCTACAACATTGCCCTGTCAGCAGTAGGTTGGAGATGGGCAAAGCCTTGGGAGACAACACAGCTGGGACAGCTGATCCAAATTAACCAAAGGGATATTCCAAAGGAATATTAACCAAAGGGGCACTGGTCAGCAGCAAAAGCTAAGAAAAAAGAGTGGGGAACCATCATTATGGTGTTTGTCTTCCACAGCAACCACTGTGTGTTCTGAAGTCCTGCTTCCAAGAAGTGCCCAAACTTCAACTCTTAATGAGAATTAAAGTACAATAAAAATACAATCTTCTGTTTTTCTTTGCTTCTTTGTGCAGCCCTTTCTTTCACTTTTTAAAACTGCCATTTTCTTGACTCACAAGTTTTTTTCCATCTTTTTTTCTTCTCTCTCATCTTACTGTGGAAGGGAATGAGAGAGGCTTGATGGTCAGCAAACATTCAACCAAGGTCAACCCACCACATTTTACACACTAGACATTTCAACTTTGTTTTTATTTTGGGGTTTGTTGTAGGGATGGTGATTTTTTCATTTATATAGCTAAATTTTTGAAAAGTATTTAATACCACATAAAGCTGTGACTGGAACAGTGTTTTGGGTACTAGAAGCCTTGGTATCATCACCTTAATAATTTGCAAAAACAATATCATTCGTACTTATATTTTTTCATAAATATACTAGTTCAATACTGAAAATTATACAGATCCCTCAGTATCATAAACTGATACTGAGGGATCAGTATCCAAATATTTGACAATGAGTTTTTGTAAACTAGGACTATAATATCTTTTGTTTTGATTAGTCACTTGCTACTGCAGCGCTACTACTTTTTCAAGCTATGATAGATTAGTAAGCAATGACTCTTTTGGAAACAGTTTGAAAAAGAAGATAGCATTTAACTATATTTTGGTTAATAAAATTACCAACTGAACCAGTGAAAATGTCAATTGTGAAAAGGAGCATATGAAAGGTTTTTGTAGCAGTCGCAGTATTAGCTGAGACTGAGATAGATAGAAAGCATGGAATAAATTTCTTTATTAATTTGTGTTGAATATCTGTGTTACTTCCCCAGGAAGCTTATCCAGTTATTACTGTAAAATAAAATCTACCAGCTTTCTTCTTCCCAGCAAAAATTGTGCATGCAGTAAGCTTTAATTAAGTTGCTAAGGTTTTATGAAACCATTTTTTTCTTTCTTTTTAATTCTCCTTATGCACTCCACAAACCCCAGCGGAAAACAAGTGTTTATAAAGATGAATCCCCTGTGGAGAGTGTCAGCTGTCACACTCACAGGCTTCCCTTCCTTTAATGAGACCATAAAATCTTTTCTGCTGCAGAAAGCCTTGCTTGCATAAACTAGTCTATTTTCTGAATGGGACTTTTGTAAAGGTTGTCAATTGGTCAGATAGACATTGAAGTTTCTTAGAGGGGCTTAATGGGTGTTTAGGTATGATCCCCACATTAGATTTCAAATTTATTTTTCTTGCTAATACAAAAGATTCTTGTTTATTACAAAAAAATTCTTCCAATCTATTGATTTAGGGTCTCATCTCAGAAGGTTTAAAATGCCTATCGTACAATTCAAAATGTCATAATTTTAATTTTCGTAATCCAGCTATTTTCTGGATCACAGTTAGAAGTGTACAAAAATCAGTATTTATCTTTAGAATGTTACCAGTGACTACTCACAAACTAATTCTGTTTCATGACTTTCACTGTTTTATATTTCTCCTTGATAATTATATATACGAATTAAAAACCCAACCAAGGAAAAATAAGGCACCACCATTTCAGTAGTAAGGGCCAAGAATGTGGTTTGTCTGTGAATGAGGGCTAAATTTATTCCAGAACACTTTATATGTCATAAAAAAGTTTAAGTAATTTTTCATTTTGGATGGATATCCTATTAAAAAGCATGATAAGCAAAGACTTGGTATATCTCTGATGAAGTCTTTCCATTGTAGATGTCTTAGAAAACCCTTGGACAAGAGATGAAGTTCAGCTCATCTAACTCTGACTGCAGTATCTACGGCTGCAACTGACACAGTCCTCTAGAAGGCTATTATGTTCTGTGGAGAGCGATAAGTGTTTCTACTGCACAATTCATTTTTTCTTGTAAGAAAAGAAACAAGTGAACCATCCATCTCAAAACTCCTGTTTGTCTCCATCTCCTGTGAATAGACACTAAAGCACACATGCTTCTGCTATAGGTGCTGGAAGCTCAGTGGATGATTTTTGCATGCAGTTGTTTTATATCATATAGGATTTCAGTTGTTTTACGTTGTATAGGATTTCATAATTTATAAACTTTAATGCAAAAATTCAAAATGACGTGCATGGTGAAAACATTTTGAGTGTCTTAACAAGAAGGATTACAAATTATATTTTAGTGCTCAATAAAAATACACCAAAGATATTTCTTTGAAAAGTAGAGAAAAATTCTTAGCTATATGAAAATTTTTTAAAAAAGCCAAAAAACCAACAGAACTGAATAAATCACTGCATAAATTCATGACACTGTAGTCTTTTTCCAGTTCTGATATGTAGTATGTATAGATCATATTAGAATTTTAAAAAATAAAACCCACCAATAACTGACCATGATTTCAGGAATGATGATGAATATTGAAATTTCTTAATGTGAGAAAAAGACAGAATATATTGCTTTGCCTCTAATTGTGAGAAAAAGTGATTGCTGAGAGTGAAGGATAATGAATTAAACTAGTATCAGTGGCAGCATAAGAAAGGTAAATTTGGAATTGTCATTGAACTTGTGTTTGCTTTCTTTTTGCTATTTATTTTATTTTCATGGCAGAACTATGAAACTTCCAGATAGAAATTTGTAGAAAATTTCTATTGGAGTTAGCTTGCTTTCCCACCCATATCCACACCCACTTCGCAGTCATAAATCTCCTTGCCTCAGAATGTCATATAGACAAACACTAAGAAAGAAAACCTAAAACATGATGGATACATCATCTGTTTCAATTATCTGGATGCAAACTTCTCTGCAATTGCTGGTAGAGATTTCCATGAAACTAAGATGTACTAGGCAAGAACTGCTGTGTAACTTGTTTTACAATTTTCTTAATGCTTCCACTGCTGGCAACTGTCATGAATAGAAGACTAAAATACAAGGACAGTTTTTCTAATTTAGTATTGTACTCATTATCTTATGAAAAGCAAACAACAAAAAATTGCAAGTGAACTCTTACTGTGAAGTATAGATGTGCAAGTCAGTGAAGGAGAAATTTCTCTACTTCCAAAATCTCCATCCAGATCTTAAGTGTTACTTGTGTTTTTTATTTTCTGAAAAAAAAAATCCAAATGTTCTATAGAATCTATTATTTAGCATCTGGTAAACTCAGAATCCACAGCATTTTGCAAAATATAACTTCTGTGTTATACATATGAAAACTCTTTGTTGTATAAGGACAAAACTCAATAAGGACAAAATTCATTTGTCCTAGAGTTACAATTGTGATGCAACCGAATATAAGGATGCGCATATTTTTATAGCCAGGGCATTTAGTCACCAATTCTCTGAGTGATCCAAAAACTCCCCAGCTAGTTTCTGCTTAGATGAGAAAATGGACAGGCTTAAGAACTGCTAGGACTTAAATCCTAGCAGACTTCACAATAAACTGTTTGACTAGCAATTGCATGAGGTCTCCAGGTGGTTCTTTGAACAATCCTCATGTACCTTCCTTCCTGCTGTGCACGGATCAACAGATAATTAGTACTGCTTAACTGTGTTCTTCAATATCTTAGAAAATCTGCAGAAAACCTGGTCATCCAGGAGACTTCCATAGTAGTTTCTACCGTACAATTAGCCAAATTATACAAATGTAATTTTGTTTTAAATATGCAGTAGAAGGGTGTTCCTGGAGATAAAGGATTGTCATGTAAATCAGCTATTTTTAATGCAGTTTAGACAGATTATGTTTTGTACATATCGTAAGACAACAATAATTCATGCATGCTATCATAATTGGACAGGTTTTGTGGGTTTTTTGAACATCTACTCATCATCTGACTGAATAAACGTATGAGGCTGATTTACGTTTGAAATATTATTATTATTAGGAGTTTTTTTCTTCTGTATATTATTGTTGACTGGGAAAGTCAAAGCTGCATGAACTTGTCTCCCTTCTAGGAACCCTCTAGTGCTCATTTGAATGTTGTGTTCTTTGTGACCCTATTATCTAGTTCTATCCTTGCAATGAAGATCCTTTGCTTCCCCTTCTGTTTTATATTCTTTGCTTCTCCCTCTTGTTTTGTGATCTTTGCTTCCCTCTGTTCTTCTAATCATTGATTCTAACTGAAGATTTTATAATAAGTTTGTAGGAAAGAAGGAATTGCAGTTGTTGTCTTCAGGACAAAGATAAACCTTCTCCTGGTCTAAACTTATTTTGAGTTAATTTTCGATTGTACTGCACAAACACACTCAATCATTTGTTACAGGATAAAACTTAAATAAATACTTAATACAAAAGACTGCATTTAATTGAGGTAATTCTTTTCTCTCAGATAGTTTATCATGTAGCAAGGTTTTAAAAAATCTATCAGCAACATGATCTAATATCAGCATTTTCAGTCTGAAATTGACACATTTTCCCTGTCTGGAATTTCAGTTTGGTTTAGGAAGAAAAAATCCGCTGTTTATTTCAACATCAGAATGATGTGTTCTCTTTCCTTTGTGTAAAAATCTTTCTCTCTCTGAAAATGTCTCATTCTTCTCAAAGAATGCCAGAACTGCAGTTTTCACACAAATAACCTTTTCCTTACACCTTCAGGGCCATAGACATTAAAGTAGAGGAGCTATTGAGGGTTTTATGCTTAATCAGAACACTTTCTTCTCACTGAGATTATCAACTTCAATCTCCAGAGAGTAAGATAATAGATCAGCTGCTTAAGAAATGAAGGAAATAGCAAGAAATATAAAGTCAGCTGGGTTTTTCTGAAAAGGTACCTTTCCACTCATTCTCTTTCTCTGAAAAGGCAAAAAAGAAAGACTGACAAGTAGACAACCTAAGCATGCATCATAAAACCTTGTCGAGATTGACCCAAATATCTTTAATGGATATAAAGTTACTTCTTCAGATGACAGCCAGAGCCTAGGTTATTTTATGTCTGTAGAACTTGAAGAGGAAGTATATGAAACATATGCATATATATATATGCATCCTTTTACCCCATTTACTTATGATTATGTTCAGCTCTAAACTTTATTGCTCTATTGTTGCATGAAGTTGTATATAAGAACAAGCATAAAATCATACTGTACTTTTCTTTTTATTGGAATGAACATCCAATAAATGCTTAAGGACACTTCAGATGAGTAAAGCTCTCATGGTTGTGCTTAGGTGCTTGAAGACATGTGTTAGCTGCATTATAATAACTTTATGTAAGAAGAGAACCTTAGACCTAATTTTACTATTTCTTGGAAGTGAAGTTCTTGGTCATTGCAAGCTTATTCATACATTCTTATTCTTTACATTGTTAAGGAGGTGATAACCATAGTATATTGAATACTGCTTGAGCATTAGCTAACCAAAGTTCATGACCTACAATGTAATAATTTAAATTGTAAGTGCAATGGATTGCTCTCTGTCCTAAAGATAGCTTGCGTCTTCCTATTTTGGCAAAACAAAAAAAAAGTTATTTTAGATAAAACAAAAAGAAAATGAAAAAAAAGGTCCAATAAGCAAAACAAAAATCAAACCAAACAAAACTAAATCCTTTCAATCTTTCTTTCCAGCAGTTTCACAAGAACCAAATAAAATCTCGTATAATGTCCTTTTTATTAATTATCTAAGTCATCCCTTTATATAAACTCCTATAATCTATAATAAAAAAATAAACTAATATCAGTTCATAGTGTAGGAAGTTAACTGAACCATATTTGACCCCTTCTCTATGGAAATTCATTCATTTAAAATTACTTCAATATCTCAGCCGCCACAGCTTCCTTCAGATTTCTTTTTTCCCCCTAAACCTATAAAACTTACTACTTACTGTTAATGTGTTTCCCAGCACAAATATTCCCATGGACCCCTGATTTATTTCTGTGAATTCCCCACTTGCAAACAGCAGAGTCCTCAAAGGATGGATGCTGTTCCCCTTTGCACAAATCTATTATTCTACATAGACATGAAAAACCATGCTGTCCTTTGCTACTCTGATAAGAGTTATCTGCTGATCAGACTACAGCAGGTCAGGTGTGTCCTTATTCAGTGAGTTACCAGAACAAGCAACTAATGACCCAAAAGATATATTCTCTGAAATTTGTACTTTCATTTAGGTAAATCTGTTGCATGTGTTAGTCACTGCAGGACCTGTTTGGTGGTTTGTTTTCTTCTCTGTCAAGCCACAGGAGAGCAAGAAGATAAGGAATATGGGAAGTGTATCGTCAGGTGAGAATCAAAACCCAGCCTGTCAAGACAGCTGTAACTGTGAATGCAGTCTACCTCAAAGATAGTTTAGTAGCTGAATAGCAGTAAGTGACTTGAAAATAACATCTAGCAGATAATGGTACATGAGCTTGAAAGTATCCCATCAAACTGTGGAAGAGTTGTGAAGAAATTTAGGTAGAATACAGAGCTCAAGAAACAAATTAATTCTTCCACAAACAGAGGCAGATCAAACAATAACTTCTGCAGTAGGACCTCAGCTCCACCCCACTAGGACTGAAAATAAAAAACTCCTTCTGCATGCCTAGAAACTGTCAGAAAATTTATCAGGAACCATTGCCATTGCCAAGAGTTGGAGACGACTCATTCATTTTGTGCTACTCATCCAAAATGCAACAGGTAGCACCAGGATTTGACCTACAGCATGAACTTGATTCAGGATTGCAGTGATAGCTCAGGTAACAAAAGTTGCTGAGGTTTATAGCTGACTCTGAGATCCCTAAAGCTATTCAAGGTCAGGTTGGATGGGGCTCTCAGCAACCTGATCTGGTAGAAAATGTCCCTGCTCGTGGAAGGGGGGTTCTACTAGACATCTGAATATAAGAAAAATTTATTCTGGTGATGACTTGAAGGAATGTGCATAAGATAAGTATGCACACTTGGAGTATTACTCTTAAAAAAAAGTCTCAGAAAGGAGCTAAGTTCTTAAAATTTATTTATTTTACATGGAAATTAACATGTAAATTAGAACCACTTCTCCCCTGAAAAAAAAAAAAGACCCAAAAAGCTAAAGCATCCCACAATGTTCATTGTTAATTAATTTGACACAAGTTAGTTACATTTTTTATGAGACTGTTATACTGTTTTACAATGCAACTGTCAAGGACCAATCTGACCCTGAAAATACAATGAACTCTCAATAGTTTCAAACCTTCCTCACAAAGCTGTTCTTTTCTGTGTCCACTTAAAACCCAGCTTCTCTTGTGCTAATTAGAGGGTGGGAGGGTTAACAAGACTGTATTTTTCCTATAGTGCTTCTACATGCTCTAAAGACTTGCAAAACACTTTCATTTAAATCCAGGATTTTTTTCCCTCTGATTTCTTCTAACAGCTACAACTATTTTTAGGTATTATACTGAAAACTGTTATTTCTGTGAACATTTCAGCCTTTTTAGTAGCGTATATACAGCTGTGATGTACACATTGACGCTGGTTACAGATACACACCATGAAGCATGAAGCATTGCTGGAAGAAAATAAAAATTGCTGTGCCATTTTGTTTGTTCTTTAACCTTTTGAGTGTCTGCAGATGGAGAGTGTTTCATATGACTGCATGTTGCAAAATAAAATAAAATCAAAAAAATATAGCTTCTGAAAAAATCTGTTAAAATAGGACAATTAAATAAAAAATATAATTTACATATTTTGGGAACACTACATATATTTTTCTAGAGAAGATAGAATTTTAGTGAGAGACTCAAAATCTAGAAAGAGTTTTCAGAGTACATACTTTGTGACAGGAATCGTTGCTTTGTGAAGTCATCTTTTCACAGATTTCAATGCTTTTTATTTTAGTGTTTCCTTAAAACATGACTAGTAAGTACCTCTACAACTTCAAAATATACATCAAAGGGTACTGGAAAAAAGTATAGTTTCACCTTCATTTGAGACTTGGTGAAATACAACATAGGTGGTGGGTAAGAATGCAAAAAAATCTACTTGGATGTCTTCACTTTCCTCAAGAGGTTTTAAAGCTCTATTGGAACAGTTATTAGCTGTTGGATCTTCTTATTAGATGTTGTAAATAAAGATTCAGAAATACTTTGGTTCCTAATAAATTCCGTGCTGTTGACCACAGCAGGTGTTCTGCAACTATTTTTAGCTACCTGTAAGGGCATAGTTTAAACACATTTTAGTACTTTCTTGGCCTTCACGTGGAAAATACTGTATTATTAATGACAGCGATGCCATACAAAGGAATTTTATATGACCAAATGTTGTTAAGAGAGTGATGTTTCAGTGAAGGTTTCTCTTGAGTGTCTGGACGTGAAAGATTTCACTGTATTCCCCTCACTAAAATTGCCTATGCCTCAGCAGAATATTACTAACTTTAATATGACAATGTCACATCCTGAGGTTTTGGAGAGGGAATGACACTAGAGACAGGGAGGGAAGATTATTTCTACTTCATTCATGCTGTTGAAGCAAAGACTGTGGTCCTGGAAAGTGAAAGGATATGAGCACAGAAAAAGCATACTTGGGACTGAGAGAATTCAGTGTGGCATGGCAAAAAATGTTTCTGTGGCTATTCTGGTAATGATGACACTAATTTTTATAGTCTTTTTACTCTGCAATACTGAATGAGGGGTCTGATTTGGTCACATAATATGATTCACCAAGATTTTCTGATCTACAGAAAGGAGTATTGTCTAAGGGCATCTAGGTGTCTAAACCAAGTGGAATGATTGATATGCCAAAGATGCTGTTCTTAGTTCATAGACTGTAGAAATATGTAGCTAAATGTACAAATTTAGGTAAAGTATTTTAGATATATTTTAATTTAAAGACATGAATGAAGTGAAAATAAAGTGATAGCTATCTACAAAATAATGTGTATATATGTAACCTATCTCTGTGGAAGCATTAGAATTTTTTCTCTAAGAATATATTTTTCTGTGCAAAATTAATTTTAAATTTATAGAATCCTTTAGCTTGAAGTACAATAGACTAAATTAATTTTTTTTTCTTGTATTATTTTGTGGAAAATCTGTTTGTGTGTTGGTTTGGGCTTTTTTTTTTTATGTTCATAGCTTAGTAGTGTTTTTGGCTCATCATCCAGGGAGGCTTTTTCATGTATTTCAAAAGCCTAACAGTAAAAACCTTGCCAAACATTCTCTTAACTATGGTCACTGCTGTTGATGTGCCAAGGCACCCAGCCAGTACAAGTCCCAATTATTTTTCTTCCCCAGGCAATAAACATTTTCACTAGCCTCCCTACTCTCTTCCAATTCATATAGTGAGCCATGCAAAGCCATCAAAGGTGAAGTGAAGGAAATGCTCACCAATTGCAGGCATTTGTCCAGGCAGTTGACAGCAGAGGCAGAGCCTGGACGCAGCCAAGTAACACTACACAAAATCAAGCCCACTTTTAACTCACTGCCTTCCAATCATAAGACACAAAAGCTGAGTCTCTTGGTGAGCTAAAGACTTGGGTGCAGGATGGTCAGAGATGGGGAAATGTAAAATGAATGAGCGGAGGATCAAGAGGAAGGGAGGGAGGGAGGAAGGGAGGAAGGGAGGGAGGGAGGGAGGAAGGAAGGAAGGAAGGAAGGAAGCAAGGTTGATTTTGACTAAGAAAGCCCTAATTTATCTAATTTCATGTCATTATCTGCCAACAGATTTCTGTGTTTAGATGAATTAACAACTGAATCTTGGAGCTTACTGATGATTAGAGGGATCAAGGACCTCTTCTATGAGAAAATAGGTATCTATAAACTTTAATTTGATTTTTTCTTTTTCCCCTCCATTCAGTTCTCCCATCCCTTTCTCCTATCTTTTTGAGGGACATCCCAAAGAAAGTTAAGATCGTGAGAGCAGACTGTTTTGCAGTTTGGTCTGTTTCTCAGTGGTTTTGATTTTGGTTTTTTCCAAAATGACTTGTAATTCAAAATTTCTTTTCATTGATTTCAATGGAATATATTAAGTTCTTTGACCCTTTCCTTTATTAATAAAGCCTATTATAAGAAATAAAATGTCCATATTAATTGATTCATTTACTATTTTGCAGGGAAAAAACTCCAAACATTCCCCTCTTTGCAAATCCTCCTATTACCCACAGTTCAACATACTTTTGGTAAAAGATTTTCTTTTTTTTTTTTTTGTTTTTTTTTTTTTTTTTTTTTTTTTTTTTTTTTTTTTGTTTGTTTTGGTTTTGTTTCTTTTTTGTTTCATGGAAAGATCTCTAATTCACTATGCAGAAATTGGCTTTATTATTGCCAGGATCCACTACCAAATTTTTTTGTTTTATTTATTGTTTAAATAAGATCTAAGATGGGCAGTTTGACTTAATCTTTTCATATATTTAAAGAAAATGAGTCCTTAGTGGCAAAATATTTGGTTTCAGAATTTTAAAATTAATGTTTTACTTTGTAATATTTAAAAGTTTTCATGGCTTGTCTTTAAGACAGACCAATGTACTCTGTCCTTATAGGAAGGTAAAATACTAAATTTCTGTTAATCAAAAAGACCAGAATGTGAGCAAAGCATTTAGACCACTTTTGCTGTTATTTTCATTAAAAGCATGGGGTTTTTTACCTTTTCGCATTTTTTTTCCTAATATCCTTTGGGATTCTCATGTTCTGCTAAATATGTAGCAGTGCAAGCACTAGGAAATAGAATGTTAAGAAAAGGTTAAGTCCAACTACTGTTAATTGGAAACTGTGCTGTTAATTAACAATTACAAGGACAATGTGTGCAAGTTGAAATGAGTCCCAGGCTTCTTACCTTGGAAAAGTCCCATGATGTGCAGATGTGAAGGGAACACATCTATTAAGGATTCAGGTAGACAAAATTGTCGTGCCTGATACAACTGTCCAGAATATAGATGAATTCTATTCCCTTCATTCTGCTCATAAAATGCTTTGCTATGTTGACATTTGGAACCCCGGAGGATAGCCACACTTCAGTGAGCTGATGTTAGATATTGGATCAGCTGTATCAGTTCTGCCGGAACCTATTTACTAGCTAACAAAATCTAAATTACATTTGGAAGCTTATTTGAAGAAAGCAATCCTTGTGCTTCATTGCCCTAGTTTAATGCACTGCTGATTCACTACACTTGTCTATCCATGTAATTCTTTAGAGAAACTTATTTTTAGCAACCACCAACAAAAATATACAAAAGAAAATCAAATTTTTTTCTGTTTTCTATCAGAAGTATTACTCATGTAATAGAAATTAAAATAATAGCACTGCTTTCATTATATGAACCCTTTAAAATTTCACTTGAAAATTTAAAACATACCCTGCCTGCCTGACAGCTGCTGCTTTTGAAGAGCACAGGTGTCCCAGAAGTCCCATGTCACTTCTGTCAGTCATTTGTTAATGACTGATATCCTATGCTCACTAAAAAATAGCTAAATTCAGATTTTAAGGAAATGGCTCAAGCTTTTGCTCAGAGTAAGATTAAGGAGATTTAGTTAGCTGACACTTCAGTTGGTAAACTAAATAGCTCTGCTGTCTCCACTGACCATAAAGACTAGATTTCAAATAGCTATCCATTAGCTCATTTGCATATATTTACATTTACATTGTTAAGTTATATGATAAAAGCTGGTCTGCACACCAACAGATAAATCCAAAGAGACAACGGCAGATGGGGAAGACCAAGCAATGCCTTGCTCTGGCTAGGACAGGCCCAGCACAGGAGAACCATCACAAGTCCAGAGGAGAACAGGAGTCAAAAATCAGGGAAAACCTCAAATTAAAATCTCAGAGGAAAGAGCACCATATACTGGCTGAACACCCTCTACTGGCTCTTCCCAGGGCTGTCTCAGACAATTCAGTCCAAGTGTGAAACCCATTCAAGATAAATCAACACTAAAGCTCCTGTAAAACTGACTGTGAGTGGGGCAGGGGTGCTGTCAGGGGATATGGGATGCAAAGGAGGACTAAATAAGGACTGAAATGCCAGGGACTTCTTCTGGGATTCTTCAGGAAGGAAATAAAAGTGAGAAAAGGAAATAATTTAGGTGATTTGGACAGGAACGAAGGTGAGGAAATTGAGGAATAAGATCATAAGAGGGGCTTGTCAGAAACAAAAAAAAGTATACTTGTGTTCCCTGTTCTTTTTCATCAGTGTCTGTACAGTTTTGTGTTTCTGGCTCCCAGCCTGGGTGAGGGGAAACTCCATTCTGTGTATATGTGTGTGCGTGTGTGTGTGTGTGTGTGTGTGCATGTGTGTGTATGGAGCTCTGAGTGCAGCAACTGGTGGGGGGCCTTGGGTCACAAGGTGTTCATGGTGCTGCATCTAGAACGAGAGTGAGTGTCTGGATATTGTGGCCCTGGGTCAGTGACTGGATAGACCAGGATAAGTTAGACCAGGCACCAGACACCAGGGTTGGACAGGCATTCTGTTTTTTGCAAGAGTAGGAGTCTCAGTTAACATGCCTCTATCTGAAATTTCTCTTTAATTAATGAAGATACTTGGGAAAATTAAGAATAAGACACAAGGATAAGCTTAAAAAGCAGGCTGAATCATTACCAAAGGAGAAAAGCCTTGCTTTTCCATCTCTTCAAGCATCAGATATGCAGAGTGTGAGCACCAACAGACGATTTATGGTCAGCCATTATACTGAAAATATGAAGTCTTTGCTTGCAGTAGTTAGGAAGTAAACTTGAAAAAAATGTTGTGTAACTTACAGGGTTCATTGGATAAGAGAAATAACAAAAATGTCCCTTCAACAATCCTGACATAATTCTTTAAATTTCAGAAAAAAATCAAGTAGTTCTAATTAAGAAATGACTAACCAAATTAGTGTCTTGCAATGCATATCCTAATAGCAGGAACCAGATGCTACTAAATCTTGATGAGTGTTATTTCAATGCCTGGAGCTACCACAGATAGACAGTGTATATTAATACCACATTCACTTAAATTGGATACCAGCACTGTCTGCCACAGGGACCACCTAAGGCAAAAAGCTTACTTACATACCCCTATTTCTATAAATATTTATGTAGTCATATACTGGCTCTGTGTTATTTAGTAGCTCACACAAGGAGGGAGACATTTCACTTTATTAATGTCCTCCTTTCATCTGGGACAGAATTCATTTTCCTCATAGTAGCTGGCACAATGCTGTGTTTCTTGGCTTTAGGATGAGGAGAATGTTGATAGCACCCTGATGTTTTGGTTGTTGCTAAGCAGTGATTACCCTCAGTCAAGGATTTTTCAGTGCCTCTGCTAGTGAGGACTCGCACTAAAAGCTGGGAGGCATCATGGCAAGGACAGATGACACAAACTGGCAAAATGTATATTCCATACTATAGAACATCATGCCCAACATAGAAAGTGTGGGAATTACCTGGAAGGAGGCTCATCACTTTTTGGAAATGAGCTGGGTATTGGTCAGTGGGTTGTGAGTAATGGTATTGTTCATTACTATTTCTTTTGGGTTCTGTTACTCTCTCCCCATCTCCTTATCATGACTATTATTATTATTATTGATAAAATATTTAGTAGTAATGATACTTTATTAGTAATAATATAATTATAATAATTATTATTATAACTAATTTTTGGTTTAGTTGTTAAACTGTTCTTATCTCAACCCACAAAGTTTATCTTTTCTTTCCAATTCTTTTCCCAGTTTGTTGGGTGTTACTTAGTTGTCATTTGGGGTTAAACTTAACAATTAAGTAAACCAATAAGATACTGTAGAAGTCAAATATTTCTTAACTAGAAACAGACTCACAGAATCAGAAAATTGTTTGTGTTGAAGGTGATGCTCAACAATCACCTAGTGCAACCTCCTGACCATGGGCAGGGACAGCTCCTACTAGACCAGATTGTTCTCAGCCCCATCCAAACTGGCCTTGAACACTTCAGGGACAGGGCACCCACAGTTTCTCTGGGCAACGTGTAAGCACTGTTCCAATGTCTCACAAACCTCGCAGTAACAGATCTTCCTTATGTGCAGGCTGAACCTACTCTCTTTCCATTTAAAACCATTGCCTTTGTTCTATCACTATGGGCCTTTATAAATTCTGTCTCCATCTGTCAGCCAAACAAACACACAAGCTATATCTCCAATACAAAAGTTCGAGTTAGTCCCAACACCAAGAGAGGATTTTTAACAGTGTATACTTCCCAGTACCTCAGAGGTGCTATTTTCTCTGGAGTCCACTCAAAGATTTCCACATTCTTAAATATGTCAACATAATGTCAAAAAGTCTTTAAATTGACTTAAATGCTTCTTGTCAAGGATTTCATTTCACCTGACTAGAGAAAACATGCATTTTAGAAAGGAAGCTTTTAAGCTTTGTTCATAAAAGTCCACTTGCAGACATTGTGAACTCAGGCTTTTGTTTGTTTGTTAAACCCCACAAATTGATAGGAAAGTTCAAAACTTTTAAGAGACATGTACAGAACTGAAATGACATTTCAGGAAATTGCATTAAATATGGATTCAAGAAAGGACAGAAGTTCCATACTTTCCTTTTTGTCTGAAAAGTGAAGCCCAAATTATAAGATAAAATTTTCTGTAGATGCATCTGTGATAAACTGCTTATAACCTTGGATATGTTATGCAAAAAGAGAACACAAATTTTTTTCAAAAGCTTTGTTAGGGAAGTTAATTAGGTAATGTCCTCACACTGCTACTGAAATGCAAAGCAGCATGTAAATTCAGAGCATTATTTTTATTAGTATTATTATATTACTCTTTAATCAGGTGCTTTTTCAGCAAAATTTGTCAAACTTTTGTTTAGACACATGCCCAAGAAATCTTTGAAACAAGCTGTTATACGTTTGAAGTACATAATTAAGATTGAACATTACAGATGACAAAACAGGGAGGTAAAATCTGCACTTCTCACATAGATTTCAGAGTTTGCTTATAAAAGCCATATATAATTTTCCATATGCTGTTGTGACACTTTAACTGAAGGCCAAAATCACACAGAGAGCTTTGGGATTTGTTGATCAAAGCAATTGCTTCCAGTTTGAAATGCATAATGAGACAACCCTTTAGCTGTAACTCGCCACACGTTTGGAAAAGGAAGTGTAATGAGGAACAGAGATTCACAGCAGATTTCTTTAGATTGGATAGAGGAGCATGCCCATGCCCCAGTGCTTCTGTAATGGCGAGCCACAGAATCACCCACTTCCTCAGGATTAGCCTTGGAAAGACTATCTAAAATCAGATTGACTGAATCACCTAGAAGTTCATGTTATTAGAGGGGAAAAGTACTGTAAAGTGCATATTAAGTAAATATACTGTGTGAAATGCAGGCATATTGAAGTTGTGAACGCTTAGAAGCCTCTTATGAGAGACTTCTCACATGTCACATATCAAAGAGTCAAAAATCCCTCAACCCATAGAGACATAAGCAAATAAAAAATTATGTTCTGCTGCATGTTTTGATTTCTCTTCTCAGCTTATTAAAGATTAATTTGTGTAGTTAAACTTTGCTTACATGAACCATTTAACTACAAAATCTCATTTGAAATAGTCATAATTTTAGTCATTTTAGTAAATGTAACCATGATTGCCCCATACTTCACTCTCTGAAGACTTGTTTATAATGCATTCAATAAAAAAAATTATGCTACTATGAAAAATTTTAACTCCTTACAGTTAATTAAATATTACTCAGCATGTTTTACACCAAATCCAGAAATCTGTAAATACAAAATTAGTTAATAAAAGTTTGGGGGGGGGGGGTGTATTAAATTTCAATCTATAGCCTGAAATAACTGCATCTTGTGTAAGAAAGCCAAATTTTGAATTTGTTTTGTTTAATGAGAATGATGGTTTTGCTATGGGTCTTGTAATGCAGCAATAATTCAAGATGTGTAGTCAACAATTTTAATTTTACTCCTGCGTCACCACAGAAGAAAATCATGACTGTAAATATATGTAAAGAAATAGACAAGTATTAATAATTTTAGAACACTATTGAATAGTTCAACATATTGAATGTTTTCATTCACTAAAAATCCATAAGCCATAATAATTAATCATTACTTTCACAAAGTGATTAATGTCATTAGTCTGATAATAAATCTAAACAGTCTAGGCACAGTGTATGTTAACAAGATGACTGTCTCAGACAGTTCACAATTAAAATCAACTTAAAGCATAATTTTGGAGAAAATAATAACATGGCACACAGTACAGACGTATCACCACATGAAATGAATCCCATTGTGGTGGTTAACCTTGGCTGGCGTTCTGACCCTCCTCTCTCCCCCAGTTACTCTCTTGCTCCCTGTCTTTGAAAAGGTAGGGAGAAAATAGGAGGGATGATGATAAGGGCAGGGAAATGTTGACCTATTTCTAATCGTCACAAATGGAGCAAATTCAGGGAAGATTAATCAATTAATTGCCAGTTAAAAAAAAGGTAGGATATAGGGTAGGATAAATTTGTGGTTATTTTGCTCACACTTTTCTCTGTCTCCCTTTTCTTCTCCCAGTTTTGCCATGCTCCAGCACAGGGTCCTTGACAGAGATTGCAGTCCTTCAGAAGCAGACTTCTCCAGTGTGGGTGCCTCACAGCGCGGAGCCACAGTTCTGGCCAGAAAATTGACTTCAGCATGTGCTTCTTTCCTCAAGCTGCAGGTCCTGCCACAATCCTGCTCTGGTGTGGGATCCTCAGTGGGCTGCAGGATGGATTGGTGCTCCACTGTGGTCCCCCAGCAGGGGCAGGGGCACAACCTGCTTTGCCATTGTCTTCTCCACAGACTTGAGGGAATCTCTGCTTCCATACCCGGAGCACCTCCTCCTCCTTCTTCTTCACTGATCTTGGTGTTTGCTGAGCTGTGGGAGCTCAGCACATCACTTTGGATGTTCAGAATTACCGAGACAACCCTTGGGAGGCTCGGAGGTCCTGGAATGTTGCCAAAAGCACCTGGTGGCTTGACTTTGACCCTGCAAGGACTGTGCCACCTGTGTGTAGGGACTTGGGAATCACTCGGGTTTGAATGGTGCAGGGATGACATATTTACAGGGTGAAATGTAGATTTTAGGGTTTTGGTACAGGGAGGTAATGGAGACAAGATGGCAGAATCAGGACCTGCCTCGTGGTTCTTCTTTCTTCTTCTTGTCATCCATCTTCTGTGGTGATGTTGGCACTTGTGGATTGGTTCATGGTGAAGGTGCACTTACTAACAAGGGTGCAAGGTATTGGGGATAAAAGGTAAATATGCTGTACGTAGTTTTTACTATAAAAAGACACGACCACCCCGTGGGTGGGCAGAGTGCCTTTGGCTGCCTTGCTAGTCAGATCCCAGCTGGGCAGAGAGAAAAACTCTGTAGATAAGAAATAATAAACAAGTCTGAAGATCGAATAACTGAAGAGTCCAGTCTCATCTTTTGAAGCGCGGGCTGCCCCAGAACCATCCTACATGTGTCTGGCAGAGACAGACAGCTGACCGGACAAGGAACTCTGAACCTTCTTAGGCATGGCAGGGTGGTGCCGGCTGTGAGTTTATAATTACGGACTGTTCGTCAGATAGAGATCTCCAGTGGACAAAGAAAGCCACATGGGCCTTTCACCAGCTAAAGAGTGCCCTCATGTCAGTTCCAGCTTTTGGACTTCCAGATGTAAGTAAACCATTCTTTCTATTTTCCCATGAAAGACAGGGAATTGCCCTAGGAATACTGGCTCAGGACTTGGGTCCATACTGGAGGGCAGTTGCTTACTTCTCCAAGCAACTAGATGCAACACCCAAAGGATGACCAGGTTGCCTCAGAGCTGTAGCAGCAGCGGTGCTGAATATTCAAGAGGCACGCAAGTTTACCCTGGGACAAAAAATGACTGTGCTAGTGTCCCACACAGTATCCGCAGTACTGGAAGTAAAGGACGGCCACTGGCTTTCACCACAGAGGTTCCTGAAATACCAGACCATCATGGTAGAGCAAGATGGTGTAGAGATAGTGGTGACTAATATTGTCAACCCAGCTTCTTTTCTCAGTGGAAATCAAGGAGAAGCAGTACACCACGATTGCTTGGAGACCATGGAAGCTACCTACTCCAGCCGCCCAGACTTAAAGGACACTCCTTTGGAAGATGCAGATACCTGGTTCACTGACGGGAGTAGCTACGTTGCCAGTGGAAAGCGACATGCTGGATACACAGTGATTACCTGCAGAGAGGTAATAGAGTCTAGACCCTTACCAACAAGTACCTCTGTGCAGAAGGCCAAGATAATTGCACTGACCCATGCCTTAGAAATGGCAAAAGGAAAAGAGAATAAACATCTATACAGACTCGAGGTATGCATTTGGAGTTGTGCATGCGCATGGAGCCATCTGGAGAGAGAGGGGATTGCTGACCTCAAAAGGAAAGAAGAGACAATCCGGCTGCTGGAAGCAGTTCAGCTGCCTGGAAAGGCATATTAAGGCACACCAGAGAGTGAGCTCAGAATTGGAGGAATGAAATGAGCTGGTGGACGGAGAAGCAAAGAAAGCAGCAAAAGGTGAGTTAATTATGGGCAGATTTCCTTCGAAGGTAAGCCAGAATATAGTAATACTAATCAAAAGGGACATACAACCACAAGGGGTGGACTACCATTGAAAGGGAGTTGGTAATCTCTTCCCATTTTTGTGGTCACTAGTGAAGGAGGAGCACCAGAAACTACACTGGGGCCTAACTAGTTAAAAACATTTATAAAGTGTGGCTCCTTTCCCAGAATGATCAAGGCTGCCAGTGTTACAGAGTGCATAGAAATGAAGTGTTGACTTTTAAGTAGTAGTTTCCACAGACTTTCTAGAACACATATCTGGTGGAAAGAATCGTTGCCAGGAATTTATATGCCACTATTACTCAGGTGAACCGACAGTGTGATCCTTGCCTCCAGACTAACCCTAAGAATACCCCCAGACCAAAACTAGGTCAGATTGGGAAGGGTCATGGACCTGGACGGCAGTGGCAAATTGACTTTTCAGAACTCCCGTGGAAAGGGGGGTGTCAGTATTTATGAGTATTGACAAATACATTTTCAGGGTGGCCAGAAGCATTCCCCACCAGAACTGTCAAGGCTTGAGAGGTGACCAGAGTAAACAATATTGCTTTCAGAGTTCCAGTCATAATACCTATATGGTGGCTTTAAGTAGACAGCTCAGAGAAAATGAAAAACATGTGGCTGGAACTCAGAGCAGGGAGCTAAGGGAACCAGTACATAACATACAGCCTGGGGAATTATATATACGTTACGTCTCTTACAGAAAAGACTTTGGAACCACAGTGGGAGGGATCATTCCGGGTGCTTCTCACCACCTTCACTGTAATCAAGATCAAGGAGCAGAATGCCTGGATCCACCACACTCGAATGAAGCAGGCCCCAGAAGCCCCTTGGAAACTGACACCAAGAGACAATGAACTGAGTCTAAAACTTCTTTGGGCAAAATGAGTGTATTGTGGAGGGGGAGAGGGGGTAGTTTGTAATTTTATTTATAGAATTGTTTTGTGTATAATTGTAATTGAAGTCCTGGACTACCTCTATCCAAAACAATTCTGAATTGCCTTGGTCCCAGGCTTTTAATCAGTATACTGGATCTATGAGAGAGCTGGCCACTGCAGTAGGTGGTCGAGCAAAATTGAAACAGCCTTTTCAGTCATCTCTATTGGCATTAGGAACTAACCAGTGGCAGATTTCAAAAGTACTGCCAAAGTGGGAAAAGGCCAGGGACCAAGACCACAAGTTAATAGTAGAAGCACTTAGTACAGTTCATGATAATGTGTCTTTAGCTTTCAGTTGTATACAAGCACAGTTATGGATGCAGGCAACAGCAGCTCTGATCATACGGTGTCCTGGGTTGACTATATGATGCTTTTATCCCCAGTTGTCTCATTTTGTTTATGCTGAATAATAAGTTTTGTAAATTTAAGACTTGTTCCAGAGAGTGAAGGGGGGAGAGAAGAAGCACAGAGTTTGTTTTCAGACACTGTACTCACTCCTCCACATTCCTGCTTCTGACTGTTGTTGTCTGCGGATGGACAGACAGCGGGACAGAGCTCTCTTTTGCTTTTAGTTAGTGTTAGCTAGCTGAGGCAAAGAAGTTCCCTGGACTTTTGGGTTTTTTTCCCTTTTCTTTGGACCTGTTTAAACCTGCTCTGGACTGAACCCCCAGGGGAGCACCGGCAGCTGCATCTGTGGCCCACCGGGCCAGACCTGGCCTGCAACATTTCCAGCACCGGAGGGACTGACAAGAGACTGAGTGAGCTGAACCGCAACCCAGGGACAGGGTTTTCTCAGTTTGTCATCTCTTTTGGAGTGGCAAGGGGTTTTATTGTTTGATATTGTTTAGGTTTTATTGTTTAATAAACAGTTTTTTTCCACCTTTCTCCAAGCAGATATTTTCTCCCGGACTGGTTGGGAGGAGGGGCCGATTGAATTTGCTTTACTACCGGAGCCCCTTTGGGGATTCTCTCCCAAATTTACTCTAAACCAGGACATATGGGAAGGGGGTAAAGGTAATTTTCCAGCTGAAATTCGAAAGTTGTCTGGGATAATGCAATTGATTTAGAAAGGAAGTTTCAATCCTGGTGGACTATGGTGAATTTCACCTATGATCCTGCTTCTAATGTAGCCACTGCATTTGTGCTTACCATACGTAATGCCACTGTTTACGTTATCCACCCCATCATTGCACTAGGATTAAATAATGAAAAAACAATGCTCTACCCTTCAGAACATAGAGTGTGGGCACGAAAAGTGAATGAAAAGTAGCAGACAGTAAACTTAGAATCCTGCATTACTAGAGAACAGCTAGGATTAATTTGTGAAAGCAATACCATTATTGCCCAAGATATGTGTCTAGACACTGAATAAAATATTTGCCACTTCGAGATTCATCCAGTCATTGATCAGAAAACTGTGCTTGTATATACTAGTAAAGAGTGTGTGTGCTTGAGAACTGCTTATGCTGCTGTAAAAATTGATAACAACACTGTTATTTTGTCTTGGAGAAATCATTCTAACTTTTGTATTTGTAATTTTAGGATTATCAGGTATGATTTTTCGTACTTGGCCCCAGTGACATCCCACCAGCTGATTAAAACCAATTACACAATGAATCACAGACTATCACCTACTCCTATTGGGATGGACCTTACATTAGTAAAACATTTAATTAAGCACCAAGATCTACTGGGGATCTGGAAGGAAATCTGAGAAAGCAGAAAGAAAATCTTAATTACTGTCCAACATGATACTAAAGAAATAACCAGAATTCTACATAGAATAAAACAAAATGCAGATCATCACTGGTGGGATGTGATATTTAGGTTTTTGCCAACTCCAAATAGAATATTTAATAAGTTGTGTCATCCCGTTGTAGTTTTGTTAATATTAGCTGAAATGAGTTTAGGATTATCCATTATATTGGTAATTTGGAATTGGAGAATACTACAGCTAGTAGCTGTGTTAACTTCTTTATCAAATGTGCATGGTAAAGCATTAAGAGACACTTATTGTCGTAGGGGTTTGCATTAAGTAAAAGAATTTACTTATTTTCTAGAAAAGGGGGGAAATGAGACAGAGTAGAAATTCTCCAGAGTAGAAACCCATTTTGATTTAGGTGAAATGTACATCTTCGAGTTCAGTCTGTAGTTTGAAAACATAGCTATTGAGCCTGACTGCAAAAACCCTAGGCTTAGAGAAACTGCTTCAGTGAAGGACAGAGACAAGGGGGCGGGGCAGGGGGAGAGTGAGAAGACAGAAGGTGATAAAGAGAGACAGAGACACTGCTGTGAGAGCAGATCAACCTGACCTAGGAATTCTTTCTGATAAAGAAGAACTAGCAGCAAATGTCACAAGAAATTTGTAAAAATGAATATGTATGAACATATTGTGAAATTGTATACATATGTATTTGAGAGGGAGATAAAAAGAGACCTGAAGTACCCAGAAGTACGCATGTCATTTTAGAGGAACGATTCCCACATGCGTCCAGTGCTGTAATAAACATACCGGCTTTACAAATTTCACAAAATTGTGCAGTTTTGTTTATCTCCGCAAAACACTACAGGGTATAAATTCTTTGTTATTGTCCTGGGTTGACTATATGATGCCTTTATCCCCAATCATCTCATTCTGTTTATGTTGAATAATAAGTTTTGCACCTTTAAGAGTGTTCCAGAGAGTGAAGAGGGGAGACAAGAAGCGCGCAGTTTGTTCTCAGACACTGTACTCACTCCTCCACATTCCTGCTTCTGGCTGTTGTTGTCTGCGGATGGACAGACAGCGGGACAGAGCTCTTTTTTGCTTTTTAGTTAGTGTTAGCTAGCTGAGGCAAAGAAATTCCCTGGACTTTGGGGTTTTTTTTCCTTTTCTTTGGACCTGTTTAAACCTGCTCTGGACTGAACCCCCGGGGGAGCACCGGCAGCTGCACCTGTGGCCCACCAGGCTGGGCCTGGCCTACGACATTCCCAGCGCCGGAGGGACTGACCAGAGACTGAGTGAGCTGAACTGCAACCCGGGGAGGGACTTTCTCAGCTTGTCATCTCTTTTGGAGTGGCAAGGGATTTTATTGTTTGATATTGTTTAGGTTTTATTGTTTAATAAACAGTTTTTTTCCACCTTTCTCCAAGGAGGTATTTTTTTCTCCTGGACCAGTTGGGAGGAGGGGCCAATTTGGATCTGTTTTCCCACCCGAGCTCCTGTGGGGAATTCTCCCCCAAATTTGTTCCAAACCTGGACAGCTTTCAATTTAGTACTATCAATTATTGGGCTGATTTCTTCTCTATCTTCTTTTCAGGGGGTACTGCCTAATTCTCACTGATTGTGTTCTTTCTTTAAGCTTGATTGCTATGTGGGGCATTCTTCACTTTCCCTGGTACAGCAGAGACCCATACCCTGAAAATACTTGTTCTAATACCTCTTCACTAATTTCCTTCTTAATTTCAATGACTGTTAATGTTACGCTTGTTAAGCCTAACATTTTTATATCATTTGCTTCTAGAGCAACTTCTACATTTGAGAATGTTTAACGAATTGGGCATATACAAAAGCTTCTCAGTACACGTTACTTTAAAGGTTTGCAAAAGAATGCTTTCTCAGACTGTCTAGTTGTTCTCTGCACTACAACATAATCATTCTCTAAAGGTACTAAAGCTTTATTTAAACGTGTATATATGGCCCCTGTATCAACTAAAATTCCACCCTTTTCCTTTCTTCTGGTCTCACTGCCTCTCACAGAGGGGCCTGTTACCTCCTAGTTCTGGATGAAATTAGACTGCCAGGAGGGGGATGGGTGCGAATGGGTATGCCTTTGGAGCCAGAGTCTTCTTCCCTTTTGGGGAGGTCTTCCTTAACCTCCCTTACCTTAGGAGGAGCTTTTAACAAATCATATGTACTCATTTTGGGAGTTGTAATTGCTTTGCGATTCAGCATGATAAACTGTTGGACTTCATACATTGCTATCTTATGCTGCATGCTGAACAACACGTTTGATTTGCCTTCTCTTTGCTTTGTTTTCTTTTTCAAGAGCTAACCCCAGTAGGTCAGAGGGAGCTCTGAATCCACAGTTACTCTGCCGTTCTGGGTGATTTCTCAAAGCAAAAAACACATCAGCATACGGGACCTTATCCTATTTACCTTCCCATTTTAAAACAGCATTAACTGCAATAAGGTATTATAAATCCTTTTATTTCCTGAGCTGCCCCTACTGGCAGCGTTCTCCCAGTGAGCCCCTCCCAAAGGATCATCCATAAGATGATCTGAAAGCTGGAGAGCCAGGGGGTGGTCAGCAAGAGCCACTCACCCTTCAACAGCCCCATTTGGCCTGTGCGTAAATCTGAAGGAGAATGGAGATTGACTGTGGACTACTGTACATTGAATGAAGTGACTCCACTGCTGAGTGCTGCCATGCCAGAGATATTAGAGCTCTAGTATGAGCTTGAGTCCAAGGCAGCAAAGTGGTATGCCACTATAGGCATTGCCAATGCATTTTTCTCCATTCCTCTGGCAGCAGAATGCAGGCCTCAGTTTGCTTTCACGTGGAGGGGAGTGCAGTATACCTGGAACCGACTGCCCCAGGGTTGGAAGCACAGTCTTGCCGTCTGCCATGGACTGATCCAGACTGCACTAGAAAAGGGTGAGGCTCCAGAACATCTACAGTGTATTGATGAGATCATTGTGTGGGGGAACACAGCCAGGGAAGTGTTTGAGAAAGGAGACAAAATCATCCAAATCCTCCTGGGAGCTGGTTTCACCATCAAAAAGAGCAAAGTAAAGGGACCAGCTTGTGAGATTCAGTTCCTAGGAGTAAAGTGGCAAGATGGATGCCGTCAGATTCCTACAAATGTCATCAACAAGATCACAGCTATGTCTCCACCAACCAATAAGAAGGAGACACAAGCTTTCCTAGGTGCCATAGGCTTTTGGAGGATGCACATTCCTGAGTACAGCCAGATTGTGAGCCCTCTTTACCTGGTCACCCGCAAGAAGAACAATTTCCAATGGGGCCCTGAGCAGCAACAAGCTTTTGCCCAGATCAAGCAGGAGATCGCTCATGAGGTAGCCATTGGCCCAGTCAGGACAGGACCAGATGTGAAGAACATGCTCTACTCTGCAGCCAGGAACCATGGTTTGTCCTGGAGCCTTTGGCAGAAGGTGCCTGGGGAGACTCGGGGTCGACCACTAGGATTTTGGAGTCGAAGCTACAGAGGGTTTGAAACCATCTACATCCCAACAGAGAAAGAAATCTTGGCTGCCTATGAAGGAGTATAAGCTGCCTCAGAGGTGATTGGTACGGAAGCTCAACTCCTCCTGGCACCTCGTCCACCGGTGCTGGGGTGGATGTTCAACGGCAAGGTTCCTCCCACTCACCATCCCACCAGTGCTACATGGAGCAAGTGGATTGCTCTTATCACACAGTGTGCCCGTATAGGTAAACTGAATCGCCCTGGGATTTTGGAGGTAATTACAAATTGGCCCGTAGGTGAGAATTTTGGTGTCACAGATGAAGAACAAGAACCAGTGACACGGGCTGAAGAAGCTCCTCCATATAACCAACCACCCCCAGAGGAAACACGCTATGCTCTTTTCACTGACGGTTCCTGTCGCATCATAGGGATGAATCGGAAGTGGAAAGCAGCCGTATGGAGCCCCACACGACAGGTTGCAGAGGCCACTGAAGGAGAAGGGGGATCAAGTCAACTTGCGAAACTCAAAGCCGTTCAACTGACCCTGGACATTGCCGAAAGAGAGAAGTAGCACTTGCCTTGGCGCGTCTGGGGCAGTGTGATGTAGTCAATCTGCCAGGCCTCCCCGTACCTGTACTTGGACCACTGCCCACCATACCATAGGAGCTTCACTCACTTGGCCTGCTTGATGGCAGCACACTCTCAAAGTCATTGATAACCTTTGAAATACTGTCCATGGTTAAATCCACCCCTCGGTCTCGTGCCCACTTGTCGCAGACATCTTTTCACTAAAAATCCTTTCTTAGGATTTCCTTTCCCTTCTGAGAAGCTGAAGCCTCAGAAACAAAATGTAAACAATGGTTATCTGCTGCTGTGGAATGCAACAGGTGGATCCGTGATTAGTCTCATGTGGATGTTTGGAATTAGTGACCACTCACAGCAGAGCTGGCTCTCACTCTCTGTCCGAGCCACAGACTTTTGTTTTCATTCCTTTCTATTCTTAGCTTAGCTAGCCTTCTGAGATGAACCTTTTCCTTCTATTCTTTTAGTATAGTTTTAATGTAATATATATATCATAAAATAATAAATCAAGCCTTCTGAAATATAAAGTCAGATCTACATCTCTTCCCTCATCCTGAAAACCTCTGTGACCACTGTCACACTTCAGGACAGGCCTTTGGCTCTGGGCCCTGCGGCAGCAGGGTGGCCTTTCACAAACTTGCCTTCTGCACAGGCCGAAAGAAAACGGAGCCTGACCGAAAGGCTCATGGACCTCCTGCTCAAGATGACCACCAGGATACTGGGCTATCTCTTCCTGGATGATGGTGCCGGGATACCCAGCCCCGTGGCCCTGGACCTGGCTAAGCTGTTCCTGCCACTCTTTGACAACGTAAGGCTCTATGCCCCCAGCCACAGGCACTGGCTGCTGCCCGGACACACGGTGCCCTGTGGAGATGCAGGCCTGCGCCAATGCGGGCCAGAATCAGCTGATGCTGAGCTCTTGCTGCCTTCCTGTTCTACAGGGTGATAGCCAGGTGCAGCAGCTCTCCATGATGGTCTTCCACACCTTGATGTCTGCTGTAGAAGAAGGAAAAAAGCCCCTGATGACACAAGTGTGGCAGAGTCTGCTCCCACTCTTCTTCCACTGTAATGATGAGAATCAGCGTGTGGCACAGGTGAGGACTCGTGGGCTGCTGCTGTCCCCCTGGCAGGGGCTCGGCTGCCTCCTGCCCTGCACCTGTTGGACCACAGCTTCCTCCAGGCTGCGGCTCCTGTGCCCTGGGCTGTGGGGCCATCTCCATGTCTCTGCTGCTCTCCAGACTTCTTGGCAAATGCTGCTTTGTGCGGTCAAGTTCCTGAAAAGGAAAGATCTTGAAAAAACTGTGAAGAAAGAGAAACACTTGAAGTTCACTGAGCTCCTGGTAAGGAGGGCCTGCATGCCCCAGCCTCACCCTGGAGAAGTCCCCTGAGGGCGGTGCACAGTGTGCGAGGCAGGCAGCTGTGCCCTTGCCTGCTGCTGCAGCCAGAGGCCGCGCGGGCTCTTCTCCAGGCTCCCGTAGGCCCGAGCCGGGTGCCCATGGAGCCCCGGCCCAGCAGGCTGCGGGGCAGGGGCAGCACCGCGGTTCCCCAGGCAGCAGCCGGCCCTCACCCCCTCCCCTCGGGAGCCCGGTGCCAGCGGCTGCTGGCGGCGCCTCAGGGCTGTGCGGGCAGGGGAGGCCGGGGCTGGACACAGGCAGGGCCCGGCCCAGGGGCTGAGCCCGAGCCAACCTTTCCCTCCTGCCGCTCTCTGCAGCTGGCAGAGGACAGGAGCAGAGCAGCCGAGCACCTGCGCCGGGCCCTGCGCTACCTGCAGAGCCCACAGGAGCCCCTGCGAGAGGCGACCATCAGGTTCATGGGTGAGTCACAAGCCCGGGCTGCCCTTCCCCTCCCCGGCCCGCCACAGATCGGTCCCAGCCCTGCCTGTTGCCCCAGCAGCGCCAGCCGGGCCCGGCACCGTGGAGTCCCGCCTGGCCTGGGCATTGCTGCTGCCGCCCTCTGACAGCCTTGCCCTGGGGCGACAGCGTGCTGCATGGGCTGAGCTGAGCCCTGCCGGGCCAGCAGCCCGTGTGGCCACAGCGCCGGCAGCGCCGCTGGCAGGGAGCTGTGCCGCTGGGGCCGTGACAGGCTCTGTGTTCACAGGCATGGCCGGGCGGCACCTGAGGGGGCAGCAGCAAGAGCTGCAGCTGATCTGCGCTGGTGAGTGAGGGCAGCGGGCTGATAGCGGGGGCTGCTGCGGGGAGCTGCAAGCCCTGCCCCGGCTGCGGAGGGCTCTGCTCCCGTGGGCAGAGCACACAGAAATCTCAGGGCCATGCGGGCCATTCATAGCCAGCAGCTTCGGGCTGATCCCCTTGCTCCCTTCTCCCTCCTGGCCATGGCAAGAGCCAGCTGGGATGGCCCTTGCAGAGGGCTCTCCTCGGCGCCCCGCAACTCCAGCTTCTGACTGTGCCTCTGTTCCTCTCTCTTGCAGCCCTGGAAGACAAAACAAATGACATCAGCCTCGCCGTCGGGAGCCTGACAATTTCAAACACTGTGCGTCCTGAAGTCAGGAGAGCGGGCTCCCATCTCCAGGTTCCAGTGGCTCCCAAATCACCTGCGCAGGGCGAGGAAGACACGGCCTCGTCTGTCACGGCTCGGCTGCCTGTCCTCCCAGAGCTCTGAGGAGAGCTGATCTCAGAAACTCTTTTTGCTGGGGCCACCTGAGTCAGGTGGAATTTTCTTTTTCTTCAAGAATGTTCTTTTCATTTTTTTGTTTTCGTTTACCATGTAAATACACACAGACTCCCAGGATCTTTCTTCTGCTGTCCAGGAGTCTGCAGGGCATAGGGGAGGAGGGGGAAAAGGGTGCTTGTGCTCAGCCAGCTGCCCAGGTGTGCAGTGGGCCAGGGGAAATGGCCAGAAGCCCCCTGGCTTTTGGTGGTTCTGCTGAAGTCTTTGTGCTGCCCACAGAGCGGCTGGGCAGGGGCTGGAGCTGCAGGGATCCCTGCAAGAGCAGTGCCTGGAGATGGCCACAAGCCCTGTGCCAGGCAGGAAGTGCCATCCGTGTCCTCCTGCCCATGTGCTGCTGGCTGCCTTGCTGAGGGCTCCCAGGTGCCTCTGGATGGGGCTGCTCTGGAGCTGCTGTGGGGCTGCGGCGCTGCTGCCGGGCAGCTTGGCCGGGCTGGGGCAGCCCCTGAGGGGCTGGGGCGCTGGCAAGCCCTGGGCAATGGGCTGTCAGAGGCCACAAGCAGCCCCCTGGCAGCCGCCTTGTTCCTGCCAGAGTTGACTTGCAAGAGGGATCCTGGGCACTGTGTAACTAACATCATTGGTGTTGTGGGAAACCCAAATGCAGGGAAATCTCAGACCTTTGGTCTTGTCAGCAAAGCTTAGAATTAAGCACAGGATTTGATCGGAGACCTTGGAAAGGGCTTCCAAACTTAGGTGCTAGAAGCGAGAATGCAGATTTCTAGTTTATAGCAGAGACACGGGGAGGAATGTTGAAGTGGAGGAAAGTTTAGAGTTTTAGAGTCCAAGATCTAGAAAAAATAAAAGTAGTTACAATGGAAAACAAGAAGCTTAGGATGCAGTGCTGTAGGTTTGTGTGTCATAACATGATTGGCTAAGGAAGCTTACACTGTAGCATGAGTCCCTAAGACGAAATATTGAAGGGTTGGCTCCAAACCACAAATATCTTTGTTGGCCGTGTCTTCTTGGCCAAGAAATCCTTCAAAGCTCTTGTAACTACAAGTCTTGCGGCCCTGTGAGCCATGCGGTGGAGATGTGAGCCAAACTCACCCTTCCTGTCTGTGTAGAAGTGAAGAAAATGCAATGGCATCATGTAAAAAACTCAGAGGTCCGCTCTCTAGCTCGTTCCAAACTTCTTCAACTCCTGCAGAGTGGGATTTAGCTACAAAGAGATGACAAGGACCCTTAGTGCTGCCTCTTTGACTCCAGAGCAGTTGCTTTAGAATCTTTCACATAAGCCTGTGTAGTCATGTGCCAGAAATGGATCATTGGAAGAAACTTTCCCAAGTGACTTGCATGGAGGTTTGTTTGAAGGGTATTTGAGGAGAAAGGCTCCCAGCAGAGGTCTGGGCTTTGGCCTAGCTGTGTCCCCTGCTGATTGTGAAG
>JAXCLO010000001.1:71669748-71734748 GCA_035583995.1 Arremon aurantiirostris
AAGGAAGGAAGGAAGAAAGAAAGAAAGAAAGAAAGAAAGAAAGAAAGAAAGAAAGAAAGAAAGAAAGAAAGAAAGAATAAGAGTAGAAAAATATTATTGCTCATGGATCCAAGACTTGATGTTGCAATTTCAATGTCCATTGGTTGAAGTGATGGTTGCACTCTAGGTCTGTTAGATACATATGTATCTAAGGAACTTGAAAAAAATTAAAGGAAAGGCAAAAATAACTGCATAGTACTTGTAGAATACTTCAGTAAGGATAATGAAGTTCTATTGGTTCTTTTGCTTTCCTTCTCCCATTTCTTCTCCCTCTCTACTCTCTACTTCTCATCCTCCTTCCTCCTATCACTCTTCACTTCTTTTTTCCTTCTCTCTCTCCCTTGAATTATGAAAGTAATAATATATCCAGATAAGTGAAAAATTAGGGCCAAGGTTCCCTAGAAAAATACTTTTTGAACATTTTATTTTCATGTTTCTTGAGTCTGAAGATGACAGTTGAAGCAAAATGTAGTACTTGAAATTTGTTCAGATTATTCACATATTTTTACATTATTCATGTATTTTAGCATAGATGAGAAAGTGAGGGGACAGTAAGAAGGGGGTAGAGAAAATGAAAAGAAAGCAGCATTATTAAAGTACTTCATGTTTGAATTTCCATAAATACTTAGTGTCGCACAATTTCCCTCAAAAAAAAAGAATTCCTGCTTATGAGGAGCAGCTTAGGGAGCTGGGGTTATTTAGTCTCGAAAAAGAAAGGCTGTGCAGAGCTTACTGCCCTCTATACCTTAAAGAGTGGTAGAGAAGTGGAGGTTGGTCTCCTCTCCCAAGTAACAAGCAATAGCTCAAAAGGAAACAGCTTCAAGTTGTGCCAGGAGAGGTTTAAATTGGATATCAGGGAAAATTTATTCACTGAAAGAGCCATCATGCAGAGGAACAAGCTGCCCAGGGAAGTTGTTAAGCCACCATCCCTGGAGGCATTTAAAAAATAGATGTGGTGCTTAGGGATGTGGTTCAGTAGTGAACTTGGCAATGTTAGGTTAATGGATGGACTCGATGATATTAAGAGGAATCTGCAACTGACATGAATCCACAAGTTCTGAAACAATATGAAATTTTCATTTAAGTTGTTAAAATGATTGCAGCCTGTCAGGGAGTGATGAATCCATCTTATGAAAAGGCCAAGAAAACCTCTGGCAGCAGGCTGGCCAGTTTGCTGAGATGGGCTCTAGAATGAAGGACTCAGAGGATGGAGTCCAGACTTTAAAAAGTATGCAAGGACCATAATGGATTTCTAAGTTTTTCTAGAGCATCAAATAGCAAAATTTACCTTTGTTAGCCATCTTAGTTGGTGAATATTCCTCTACAATGGGATGTGGTGATATTAACTGCATCTAAGTTCTAATTAACTGCATTTCTATCTACTTCGTTGAACATATAAGCTTTGCTGTGTGTTGGTTCATTTCTTTACAAGAAACAGCTAAAATTCACACTCTAATATAAAAAGAGTTGTTGCTAAATGTATGCTAAATGTGACTATCTTGTTTTAGACATTTTGTTTTATAAAGCCTAGCAGTCAGCTCCTTTCCTGTATTCAGCTATTTTTTCTTCCAAAACTTTTTGAAGAGATGTTAGAAGGGTCGTGAAGCAGATTATGCACTTCCCATTGACTTAATTGTTAACCTTGAGTAACTATTGCAAACAAAAGCATATTAGTGGAAGACTAAACATATTTATATCATATTCCTCTTTAAATTTCTGCCAAAATTGTTGTGACTGTTTTTTCTGTTGCTCTTTCTGGAGTCTTATTTACTCCCTCTAACATGTTTCACATGCCTTCACCTCTATATTTTGTCTCTATATGTGTCTATATTTTCTGATAATTTCCATTTACCCTTTCTCACTTCTATCTCACTATTAACAAATGTTTCAGCCTAAACTAGTTTCAGGAATCTATAATAATTTTGAATCTTTTGTGCATTTCATCCCCCAAAGCTTCATTTAGGCCATGCAAATTAATCCCTTATTTAGGGAATATAAGTCAGAAGTTTAGGTGTCTCGGAATTTCTCTTTAATGAAAAGGAAAAATGCATGTCTAGCCTACATGAAAGGAGAATCAATTTCTGTTGTTCTGATGCCTCTGCAGTGTGGGAAATGTGGCAATATTTTTATCTCAAAGAACAGAGGTTAATGTTTTGATTTGCATGGGAAGATCAAGGTGCTTTGTACATTTTATCCAGATATTTGATTTAGTAAATTAACATAATTGAAATTAGGGTATTAAAGATTGATTCTTATTTTGCTTTATACAAATCACCTTTGAAATCTGAAAGAAATGGAGAAAGAATACACCAGTGATAAACACATAATTAAAATTATTATTTGCTATAATATTAGGGAAGTATTTCAATGGCACAATTATCATGTGCATGTAGTTAATCTTTTCTGTTTTGTGTAGTAAAAAGCACTCAATGCCAATGTATTTGTCTTTGTTCTATTCTATTGTGATTTTTCCTCACAGAAGCCCTGATCCAACGACAAGTTTAATAGAAGTGTTCCTGTGACTTCAAAGGATTGACTCAAAGGGAGAGCAAAAAGCCAGCTGAAAATTCTGTGAATAAAAGTACATTATCTTCTCAACATGACCAGCATGAATGTGTCACAGAGAAAGATCATGAATAACTTATGATTCACTGGAAGCAAGAAGAGCAGACTTTCAACTCTAGTAATTGCATTTTGTCGAAGTTTGCACTTAGCAGTTATTAAACTTGCAATTGCAGATTTACTTTTCAGGTGTTATTAGATGTGTGAAGATTCACCATTCTTCAAACAACAGATAAAAAACATCAGACTATAGCACTTATAGCATGTTCATTTCTATAACGCATTATAGTGAGATATATATGTAGAAAAGCAGTAATGTGGAATAAGTTGTTGCAAATGAATGGAAGGAAGAAAAATATATGCAAAAGTTACATTACATGGCTTCATAAGAAGAGAGGGCTAGAAAAACATTTTGCCTGTTGTACAGTTCTTTTCAGTTTTCCAATAAATTGAAATAAAATGAAACCTTCTGCCTTTGAAGAGAAATATATCAGGAAGTTAAAGCATGGAAAATCATGAGCAGATATCAGATGTATCTGCTTTGAATGTTGGACCTTTCTGTTAGATCAAGATCAAGGTTGATATTTAGATTTGCTCCATATTTTTATCTCAACACTAATAAAATAATTTGCAAAGTTCTTCCCTCAGTTCTGTAAATACATTTAGCAAAATAGCATCTTAACAATGTTCACATAGGTTTAGACCGTTGCAGACTGAGAGACATGAGATACTTCTATGGATAGTTCTATAAAATGAAAATATTTTTTCCCATAGTAGTACATATTTGAATGTTTCTTTTAAAAACATGTTGAAGTCCTTTGGGGGAAAAAAGTAGCATCCCCCACAGAATTCAAGCTCTTTTTCTTTCCGTACTAGCTTCTTACCCATATTTACAAAAAAAAAAACAACACTGCAACCAAGGAAACTTTCTCAGGAGTCAGAAGAGGGTGAGAGAAGAGAAGGGAGAGAGGAAAAGGAAAATAAGCGGAATGGTAGGGGAAAGGAAAATAAAAGTACTAAATTGTCAGGCTTCCCTCAGGCACATGAGACAAGTATGCATTTACTTCAGAGATGTTCTTACTGAAAGTTTTTAACACCAGATCATTTTCATCACAGATGTGACTGTTTAGTTACCTTCTAAGCTTGGATCCCCAGCAGGACTGCAAGGAAATAGCTGTCAGCCTGGCAAAGAGTCTGTTTGAATCTCAGCATACAAATAAGCATATTATGCTTTTTGTGTGCAAGCCCTTGACGCCTGTTTTTTTTTCTGGTATGTGTGATCGATATTTTATTCACAATGTGAATCTCTGTATCACATACAACTTTATGTTGTCTGTAAAGTGCCCGCTGGTATCACTGCTAAGTGCTCTGTATATTAAAAGAATGAAGAATATGCAGCTGAACACCTGAAAATTAAGTAGTAAAAGTTAAATTCACTGATAACCTCTTAACACAGTTATTCTAAACCCTCTCTTGAGGTAGTTATTGAAATCCATAGAAAATGTTTCCATTCAATGTCAGGACACATATATTTATCTTTTCTTTCTCACACCTCATTTCAAGCTTGTTTAATAAACTTTCCCCTCTCTTTTGGAACAAAATTTTAAAAATTGAAAATTTACTTAAATTAATGGATAAAAAAACCAAATCAATAATATATTTTATTAGTATTTCACAGTTGAACTGAAAATACCCACTACTGCAATGGTCATTTGAAGCTTTAGGTAAATACAGTTTTGGTGCAACCATGCTTGCTGGTGTCCTTCAAACAAAACCCAAAAATAAAGGATGTGTTACCTGAGTACCTAAATTGCATAATAATTCTTATATTAAGCAGAACACAGCCAAGAGCAAGCTACTAGAAACTCTGCAAGAAAATATAAAACTATATATAAAGTCTCTCTTGTCAGAGGAGAAACCAGCCTCATTCAAATCCTTCTGTCTACAACTTCTGTAAAAATTGATGCTGAGGGAAAAGAACAAATTTCAATAAGATCTGAGTTTTGTTTTCTTAAATGTATTTTGGAGTCCTCAGTGTATTTCTCCTCAGTGTATTTCTCTTCTATTGTTTGTCCCAGTTTCACCCTGACCAAACCTCAGCAGAAACAACATGACAAACTGCTCCTTAGATGACTTTTACCTGTCATTTCATAGAATCATTTCATTTTTCTGGCCTCAACCTGTTTCCTAATTCCTTCAGGTAGTGTTCAACAATTCTTCTTATATTTGAAAAGACAGCCTTCTCCAGCCCCCCCTCCCCCAAAAAATATGATCATAATGATTTTTATATATCACAATTATTTTTTCCTTACTTTGCCTCCTTACTAGACCAGCTTATTTATTCACCCCTTCTGTGGAATCACTTGTTGGAACCCTGATTACTGAGAATTTTAGACTTTCTGAGCTGACAGGCACTGACCCACAAGAGAACACTGCGTTTGACCAGACGCCATGGAGAAAGCTTGCTAAATTGAATGATAGAACTGGGATTTTGGTTTGTAGTTGGAATTGAAGTGTGCAATATTACATGGTGAAGGACTTAGAGCTTAAGGTTTTAGAGTATAATAATATATATAAAGATAAGATGGAGGTTTTAAGGTGGTTGCTAGTCCTTCTTCTTAACCTTCATCCTCATGGGTTTGGGTGCTATTGTGTAATTGGATAGAAAAGTCCTCATTGCGGGCACAGGTGGTTGGTTATTGGGTTAAAAACAACAAAAAATTAGGTGTAATTTCTTAATTGGACAGTTTATCCTTAAAAGATTTTGTAGAGACAGAGATATGGCTCAATTTTGTAGATTTTTAGAGTGAAGTGCTGTAGAATTCACACTTTGTAAGACTGTAACATAGATAAGAACTAATGAACACCTGAGTCCAAACAAGAAAGACCGTCTCGAGTATTTAATCATGACTTTCACAGAGGAAAAAATAAGTGAAGAATCAACAATTAGCAATTTAATTTTTCTCAGTCTTTTAAAGTTCTAGTAGACTTTTTTGAGCCATAAGTACTATATCAGCACTTGCTATTTGATATCAAGGCTAATTTAGATGATAAAGAAATTATGACTATTGGTGGACTCATGGGGGTTTCCAGTCCTAAGGTCTACAAGGACATTACCACCAGCTTCAGAATACATTAACCTTAACCTTAGCCAAAATAAATTAAAGATTAAACATAATTAAGGATTAATACAAATTAAGGATTAAAGGGATACATGACAAAGTATGCCACTAGATTCTTCTGTTGGAGTGTTTTGATATGCTTAGGGTAAAATTTGCAAGGTCCTATAACAGTTCCTTCCAAGTGAGTCCTGCATACAGCCCTGCAGCCTAGGAAATATGCTGCTGCTTTTGCTTGTAAGAGACTGAGTGCTGTGGTAACCACGGAAGCCTCAAGATTTATAGGATTTTTCTGAACCTGACCTGCCTGGAACTTTATTAGTCTTCTTTACCTAACAACTGTTATCTAACAATCAGATGGCTAATAGTTACTTAGAGTCAGTAAAAAGTCACTAAAAGTGATGAAAATCTATTAGTTTTAGCTTTTGTTTACCTGTGTACAAAAGAATATTTATGAAAATATGACACCAGTAGTATAAGGAGCCACCATTGCTGAAAACTTTAAAGGGCTTATTTAATTTTCCTTGGTTATCTAACTTGTCACTTTGGCTGAACTAGATGTATTTTTAGATGCTTCTCTTGTATTTAATATTAATAAACAACTTTATGATTTAGAGCATGCATATATACACTTTCTAGGAACAAATTATCTTACTGTCCTGTATCTTTACAGGGTTACCCAGAATATGTTAATTTGTAGTAGAAGACAACGTGTAAATAAAACTGAAAAAACAGAAGACAGAGACTTGGAGAAGTATAATCAGCTTCCAGCTGCGTTTCAAACTAAACTATATGAAATTCAATATATGTAATCATTTCAAACATCGTCTTATTTTATTAAATTACATTCAAAGATAGATAATTGGGGTCTTCTCAGCATGACTCAAATGAAATATTCCTAGAAAACAAGGTAGGCTTCCATTCTTTTGGTGGTTAATTGCTCAATAAAGCATGAGGATATTTGTTTAAGTGGAAGTCAATAGACTGGAGTGATTGATCCTACTCCTGAACAAGATAAATCTGTTGGTGAAAAGTAGTGAATTTAACTTCACAGACTCTGCTTCTAGACCAATACCTTTGCTTCACCTGTTGAAAAAGCTCAGTAATTTATTTCTTTAGTTGAATTAAGTACCAAAAGCCTATCAAAAGTAAATTGAGAGAACTGAGCCATCCACAGGCAGACATTCCTTTCAGAAGCATATTAATGTCGAATGAACTGTTTTCGTTAAAATCTGTGAAAAAGTCCTGTAAGAAATAATTAAGAAATACATATTAATTAAATCTGGTAAGAAATAATGCTAGAATTAATATGCAAAAAGCAAGATATTGGACCATCTGATACTTTTCTTTCTAATGTTTTATAATAATCCTAGAGAAAAAAATGGTTCTTGCTATTTTGTAATTATCATTAAATTGTGATGTAAAAATAATAACAGGCTAATTTTGTCAGGATTCAAATTTTTAATTAAAAGCACTTTATTTAGATGGCTTTTGTGTAACCATAAAAAACACTTAAATATTCAGTCCCAAATCAATGTAACTGTATGAATTGAGCTGATGCATACACTCATATAAAAAAGAAAATGATAAAAAATCTAAAACACTTGGGTAATTACATATCTTGCTATTACATAACATTATTGGCATATCATATGCTCCAGTAATGAGTAATTACAAGTCATCATACATTAACTAATCAAAATCAAGATGGAAACTGTTTAATTTAAATATGATTGAATGCCACTGGTGTCGCGCATTTTCCTATCAATATGAGACTTAACAGCAAAAACTAATGACCTTTGATGTTTATCCTGTGGAGATTGGCAATGAAGACAAAATGGTTAGTTTTACTTTAGAAAGGAAGATGTCTGCATTGCTTTATAGAATTTCAGGCAACTAATTTCATTGCTTACTATACCCAATTCTTTTCACTTTCTGTTCACCTGTTCTCCATGGAAAAGATAATTTACTGAGGCAAAAGTCAAGAGGAAAAAAGAGTAAATTAAGCAAGAAAGGAATTAATTGGTATGTAGATAATGAGCCAAGGCCCGCTAATCCATATTTTTATAAGGGCAATAAGATAAACTGTGGCTGAAAAAAGAAACTCATAATGAAAATACTAGAAATGAATAGAAATCTTACTCATTTATAAAGATGTATTTTAACCTTAGACAAAAAGAAGCCTATTTAATTCAGCTCTGTTAAGTCTTAATTCAAATTCACTTTGAATGTCTTTCTGCTTTATCGGCATGTGATTTGGCATGCATGTCTCAATAATTCTCCTGAAGCTATTTGGAGATTCATATAGACAAAAAGCAAAAGGTTAAAGTTTAAGGTTTTCTTTGACATATTCTCATTCTTGAGTTTTACTTATTGCTCACTGTGCTTGTCATCAACCCTAGAGTTTTCTTTCCAGAGAAAACTGGAAAGTTTTCTAGAACCTAGAGTTCTTTTCTAAAACCTAGAGTTTTCTTAATGCTAAATAAAGAAGTATAGGCATTTTAAAGTGTGATTCAGCCAACCAGTTTTAGACACCTGCATTAAGACGAAACAGTGTTGCATATATGTCTTTTTCTTATCCTTACAATTACTAAGTCCTTTGTACTTGAAACCAGGCATTTTTAAGTACAAAACTAAAATTCAGAGTATATACTATTTATGTATAAAATATGAAACATAAATTTAATCAATCCCTATTGATTACATTCTTTAGTTATTTTTAAAATAATTGTGTTTTGTCTTAGAACCATCTTTTAATTTCAATAAAATATTGTTCAAAAAGAAAGGAAAAAAATAAAGACTAAGCTATATGAATGGAAGGAGAAATAGAAAGAGAGTGGTGCATGCAGACTGCTCTGGGATCGAAAAACATGTTTAAATCAAAGAGTCTACTTAAGGGGTTATTAAAGGAGCTTTAACTTACAAAAGACTGTAAAATTAATCCAGAAAGGACTTGACTACCTGAATTTAAATGCCCACTTCTTTATGGTCTTAGTTTCTAAAGTCCTTGTTCTGTTATTGCCCAAGAAAAGAACCTGAATTATCTACTTTTCTTGTCAAAGAATTTTATTTCCAGTTGTGAGAGACTGGACTGCTAATGAATAATGACTCAAACTATTCACCCATTGGTCAGGTGCCAATTTTGTACAAACACACTCACACAGGAAAGGAGGTGAGTTTTGGGTTTTTAAATGGATAGTTGGCATTAGACAGAGAGTGTGAACTGTCTGGAGACTACAAGACCAGAAGGTGCTTCTTGCCATGCTAATTACCCTCCTTTACCCAACTGCTCAGCTCTAAAAATCCGCTTTCTCCATCTCAGGGGAAGGTCTGCTGCGGCATTCCTGGCTCAGCTGTGCTGACTGAAGGGGCAGCTCTCATGTCTTTAGAGGATATTATAAACCATCAAAGTGCCCCCAGACTCATTCCTGAGGCTTTCCACCAGGGCACTGAGAGCTCCATCCCTATCTAGGGGCAGTACCTGAGCATTCCAGCAGAGACTCCAGAGATGTATTATAGTTTGCGCTTTGTGGGCTTCTTCTCCCACCTCCAACAGACCACGGCTTTGACCAAGGAGCATCTAAGCTGCAACAATCAAGTCCAGTCTCTGTGGGTGGTGGTTACAAATCTTTCTACTCTGAACCTTTCTCTCTCTTTCTTTCTTTTCCTTGTATGTTTTCTTAAGTGCTATTTTTATGCTTTCAAATTGCTATATTACTATAGATAATAATAACCCCAATGGCTGCAATATCTGTTATCCTTTGCAGCCAAATTTTTCTTAAATAAAAAATATATATATATATATATATATATATATATATATATATATATATATTTGCAAACACCAATTATTCACTCTGATCTACTCCAAGGGATCTGTGAACAAGAGTCTGGGGTACCTTTGCCTTTTGGGGTGAATCGTAACATCAGTTTACATGGCTTACCATCTTCACTATTGCCCTATGGCTGAGTACATGGTTTTAGACTTTATAAATGACGGAAAGAATGAGTACTTCCAGAATTTAAATACCTCATCCTAAAGTGATCAGGTAAAGTAGATCAGTGGATTCTGGAACATAACTATTAGCTAATTAGGAGGTTTACAGGAAAAATGAATATTTTCTCTGACCATTTATTTTTATCTTTTAAATTGGCTTTTTAAGGGAGGCAGCATCTATAGTTCTAACAAAAATATTAAAAGAGTTGATGCTTTGATTAGACAAACTTCACCTGGATATTTTAATATCTGCTTTAAGAGATGGCCATAGGCATCCAAGTTTTGACAGTACTGGAGCCTACTTCATAGCCAAGCTGCTATCATTTTCCTGTCTGATCCCAGATCTAGCAGAACTGCCCTTTCCATTCTGACAGGATTTGTACAACATACTACCAGAGAAAGATAAAGTCAACAAAAAGATGATCATGATGCACCAATGAATTTGCAATCACTCTACAATTAGTGAAGAAATAGGAAAATGCAGTTTCCATTATTCTCTAACAGGCTGCCTTGGATGAGTCATCAAAGAAATATTTGAGAAATTCTTTAAGTCAAATGATCAAATAATGAAAATTATGACAAGTGCTTTTTCTGACAGTATATTTAAATACGATTAATTAAGTCTAATTTATATAGCACATATCACTGCATAAATAATAAATGACACTGCATGAACACTAGAGAATCTTGAAACACTGTCTTTTCTCTTTATACATTTGCCACAAATTTTGAACATGATTTTTCAAACATTTAAGCACATGAGATCTTGTTTTCTGGGATCAATGCAAGTCAAAAATTATAAAGTCTTAAGCACGTTAATATGCACTTTTGCAGAGTGTTCTCAGACATTCAGTTTTGCACTTAATTGAAGGAGCCTCAGTGAACTTCATTGACAAAAACTTCACAGACACTGATTTTTTTTTGATGAATATTAAACTCCTCTATCTTCTCTTATGATTTAAGTCATACTTATTTGTAATCTGACTTTAAAACAGAATGTCCATTTTCAGTTTGTGAAGAGGAATATGCTAAATTACAGAATTGCAAAAGAATGAGAAAGAATACAGTAAAATATCCATATCGTAAACCTTTTAAATATGTACTTGTTTGAGTTTCTCATTTCTCCATTCTCTTAAGGTCCTGGAGTTATTAGGTTTTTTCCTAGGTTTAAAGAAAGAGCAATTTGTACTGTTACCAGTCCTATGGAAGAGAGTCATATCCATGTTTCTTAAAGATTCTTCTTCACCTGTTTAGTTTTTCATGTGAGAAATGTTCTTTGAATGAGGTCTGAGATAACTTTAAGTGTTAAATATTTCTTTGTACATTTGCCTGCTTTTGTAATTTGTTTTATTTAGCATGACATGCTTTATGCACAACAAAGACACTGTTTTACAAAGCTCTTTTTTGAGAATAGAGTGGAAAGAAATGGAATAGAGTGGAGTGGAATAGAGCAGGATAAAATAGAATAGAATACTGTAATAACTCAGTGGAGACATTTACATTTACCAAACAGTTGATTTAATTCTACTTTGAAGTTTTTCACCTATTTGTTTTTTGTCAAAGAAAATGTAGCACTTTTTTCAATACCATATATCTTACATACATACAGATTTATTCTATTTTTGACTTGTAATTTACATGGTTTCAATAGTAAGATTTAATGCATTTTAATACGTTATTGTTTCCACTTTTTTTTTTTTTTTAATGCTTCCTTTTTAAGGAGAAATTCTGAGTATTTAGTTAGCAGTTCACTACATATTATGTGTATCCTATTACTTATCTTTTATGATATACTTATGTACAGACTATTAAATGAACTGTAAGGAACAATGAGTTGAACCATTTGCAGAGTCATCCATTGAGAGTACAAGTTTCTAGTGAGCCCAGTTGAGAACAAACAACAGATGTTGTCTATTTTAGAAAGCCTGTTACTCTCAAAGCCAGTATATAGAATGCTCAGAGTCAGATAATAAAGTCAATCCAGAGCTGCATAAACACTCTTTTAACTTAAATATTACATTAATTATAAAAATCCAAACGGAAATATTGTTTTAGGGAGCAACCATCTTTAGCAAACTGTTAAGTGATATATTCTTTGAGAAGCCTCTGTTTCTGGGAGAAAACCAGTAAGTGAGCAGAATAATCTACCATGGCTGTAAAAATCAGTATTACTTCTGATACAGATTGACATTCCTCCATGATTAGTTATATGTCATTTTAATCAAAACTCAAGTATTAAGTAGAACTTGTCTGATCTTTGACAGCTTTAAAAAGTAGATGAACTCAGAGAAAATAGCTGAAGGATGATTTACAGGAATTTCTGGGCCTTGGAAATACACTCAGTTGGCCGCCTTAGCTGTCTAGCGCAAAACAACCAGCTCATGAGTAGGACAAACCAGTGGCATTTAATGAGCACAAAATATATTTAGTGTTATTGTTTCCACATGTTGTCTAGATACAATTTGTTCCTCTTCTAAGGTATTATTTACAGCTTCATTTGACTTTTCTTCTCTTTCAAGCTATCATGTAAATAAACCACAGAATTTTATTTTTAACAGACACTTAAAACAATTTCACAACATATGCATAACAAATTCCTTTTATTTTCTTCAGAAAAATGTACCTTTTATCCCTCAAGTTTCTCAGGTCAAGGAAGAGATGTAACAGGAAACAGAGTCTTTGAAGTCAGACTAAACAGATCAGAAATAGATTGATCTGCAAGAGAAAGCAAGGGAGGAAAATAAGAAGAAAATAAGTGGCAAGTACTCTTTAAAGTCATTCACAGTAAGGTTATAATGTATGGAACAAGTTCTAAAGAGATTTGAGATTCAGTTTTAAAATGAAATCTTGTCTCAGTTGATCAGGTAAGATGTCTGTCACAGTTACAGAAAGAAACTGTCACCTTCCTTTAACAAAAAGGATTTGTCAAGTTTTTAAATTGGTTTTATATCTTTAAAAAGAAACAATTATAAGCCAAATAAGAATTCCTGTAAAATTCTAATATCATCTGCATTAGAATTCTTATGATCAGGAAGAATGATGATTTTTACACATGTAAAAATTCATGTCAATGAATTTTACATCAACACTCAAGGCAGATTCAGAAATGAGATGTGAACAAAGAAATGAGACATACTCCCTAAAATATATCTCAAGTCTAAAATTAGTTTATTTTAGGCTTTATTCTATTTCATATTTACTACAGTTTTAGCAGAGAACAATTTATTTGAATTTAAGAAGTTCTAAAGGACTAAATGTGCTGCATAGTAAAAAACAAAATTGTGAATATAGGATAATACATCTCCTATGTGCTGTACCCTTCTAAAGTTCAGGATAAACTAAAATTAATAATAATATTTTCTAACAATATGTTAGCTTTTGGTTTGTTTTATTTTTCTTGGTTTTGGAATCAATTTCTCTTTTGTTTTCTTGTTTTGCCTGGTTTTTTTGGTTTTTTTTTTCAGAAAAACCTGCCTTTCTACTGTAAAACATCACATAGTAGTGAACTATATTATATTCTTTCAGACCAATTGAGACAATAGAATACAAAAACTGCAACATTATATAAATCAGACAACTAAATACCAAGGAAAGCTATTCTTATTTATAGTATATTTGAAAAAAATATTTTTACTTTCTCTCATACACATAGAGATAAACTCTGGTGCCCTTAACTTCTCCTTATAGTTGAGATACTCATTAGATATAGTAGACCTCTTTTTAAACTATCCAGAATCTTTGGTCAATCCTTGATTCATATTAAAGGCTACAGTTGAGAGACTCTGGAATTTGGAATAGTTGACATGAATTTCCTACCTGATGTAGGCAATTACAGTTATCTGAACCATACATGGATTGCCCAGCTGAAATAGAGTTAAATTTATTTTGATATAGAGGATCCAGACTCCTATTATTATAGGCAAGGTGTAAGTTTTCCTTGTTAACTCATCATTCCTAAAGCTATGAATAATTAAAGCAGGAAACTGACCAACAAATATAGCTCATAGGATCAAAGGACAATTAAGGCTGGAAGTGCCATCTTCACATAAATGGAAAATTGAAAAAAAAAATTATGTTACTAGGTCACGTAGTCCAATTATGAGCTCAAAATAGGCATAATATAAAATATCAAAGTCAGATCCAGCTTCAAAGACCATCAGAATAATCAACCACACACAATGATAATTACAGTATTTCCAGTGATAGATATTCCACAGTCTGTGCAGGAAATTTGCTTCAATCTTTGACTACTTGCATTATGATTTTTTCTCCTAGTATCTAACTGAAAGTTTTTTTGGTCTTGAAACTGGAAATTAAAAAACAAATAAAAAAAATAAAAACCAGACCCCACAAATAAACCAGGAAAAAAACCCAAAACCTGCAATGCATGATCAAAAAAAAAAAATAACAAACGCTGCATCCTTAGGGTTCTTCAGTGTTGATTGTGACTCACCTCACAGTAAAATTTCATCATCTCTGTGTCATTTTCATTGTGCACTCAGCATGTACAGAAATGTTTCTATGGCTCAGATGTGCAATACTTTTTAAATTGAGTGAAAAGTCTTTCCAAAGATTTGTGATAATATGGGATCAATTACATCTGTAATCTACATTCACAAATACACCAGGAATAAAATATGTTCTTTCTTTGAATCAAAAGTACATGTGGCTGGCATAACCTTTTCAGCTAATAAATTTGTTTGTCAGTATTCAAGACGTGTATTATTGGAGTGAAAACATAACGTCTTTTTTAAATGGAAAAAACAATATAAACATTTCTTAAAGATTTAGCTGTTTCCTGACAGGAACATGATATAGATTTTGGGGAAACAATTATATTTAATTATTCTGTATATTGTGGAAGATACATTTTACTGGCCCCAGTTAAGTGCTTGATACATGAGAGGTTGTGAACTGTTATGATTTTTTTTCCACCATGAATGTTTAGGTGGCCATAAAATCCACATCAGTGCCTGATGCTTCACCACATACCCTGGTTAATTAAAGGAAATGTAGAGTTAGAAAAGATGTTCTAGGTCATTAAGTTGACTGGTGTTGCAAGAAGCCAGATTTCATAGGTGTTTTTTAATAACAGGGTTAAGCTATTTTGCAGGGTGGTAAGAGTCATGGTTTTTCAAATGTTTTTAAAATGTTCAGTGGCTTTCCTTTGCTAGTCTGATTGCAAATCTGCTCCTGTACTTCCCTGCCCAAATGGTTAAAATCTTTTGCTAATTTGTAGCCTTAATAGACCTAATTTTATTCTATATGCATTAGGTTTTGAGCCCAAATTGTTTTTATTAGCTAGTTGTTATCTTTCTGTGCCATTTTCCATGGTACGTTTTAGAGATCATCTTTCTTCTCAGTACTCATTTTGACAGAATAAGCCATCCAAGCTCTTTCATTCTACATGAGATGAATTCTCCTCACTCTCTTAACTGTCCAAGAACTCTCCTCTGTTCTCTCCTTTGTTTGCATTGACCCTTTTTGAACTTTTATGTGAATGGTAAACAACTTTATAAAGTAGCTTTAATATCTCCTTGCCTCTATTAAGCAGGTTGTTCTAGTAAATTTTCACGTTGCTTTGTCATCTTAATGTTTAATGATTGTTTTGTATACATATTCTCTTTAAAAATTCCCCCTTGATAGAATTTTCTTTGGCTTTTTCCTTCTCAATGATACTTTATTTTGCATTTGTGGGTTTTTTTGATTGGTTGGTGTTGTTCAAGTGGGGATTTTTGGCTTTGGTTTTGCTTGTTTGTTTTCAGTTTCAGGAAATTATTTTTTAAAACCTTTAGTTTTTTATATATTAATCATCAAGACTGCAGTCTTTCAAAGAAGTCTGCCTCAAATTATTTTAGTAGGCAGATGATCAAACATTCCCTAAACTGTAGTCTTGTACGTAAGCTTTGTTTGAAGTCTTCTGAAGGAAGATTTCTATTTTAACATGTTTTCTGTAGATTGAATTTTCTCTTTCTAGAATAAGAAAACTTTGTCCCAGGTTGCAATATTGTAACTGACATTCAGAGTAATAAAGATAAATTCCAATGCTTACTAAAATATATACAAAGTAACACTAATATTTCAAGTTAAAAATATTTAAATATTACATCTCGATAGGTAGTCTTGAATTGGAAGAAAATTCACTCTTCCCAAAAAAAAAAAAACTGTGAGAAGAATATTATCTTCCAAAAGCATGATTCAGAAAAGAGTAATATACAATGCTTGTTCTAAGAAAGCATTTTCATAGCATGTTCTACAGCCCTAGCAAAAATTACTTGACATTTTATTTAATGAGTAGGGAAGTCCAGCTATTTCAAAAACTTGTGATGAAAAGTATCAAATAATTAATTAGTTTTTTGATCAGAGTGAAGAACACTCATCAAAGTCCAACAGATAACATGGGGTGAACATAGGCATATCATGACTGAAAATTTAAGCACCAGATATACAGCATCATAGGAAATAAGGAGTTGGTGCAAATGACAAATAAGAAATGATGGATGGTAACCATCTGTAAAAGGCAATGATGACAAGCAATTTGTGTTTGATATAAAAAGAGGAACTGAATTGAGTGTTCCTCCAACCTTTTGGCTGAGATTCTCACAGAGATGGATGCCTTAGGGCCTTTTCACAGATTTCACTACCAATTTATTTTAGTACATGGCAACACTTGATACGTTGCATTCGTTTCTCTTCTGTCCAGTAAGTTTATAATGGTTTTGCTGCATATGCCACTTGAATTTCTTGTATGAAATGAAAGCTATTCAAACAGTGTGTTAGACATTTTAAAAGTCATGTCACCTTTATTGCTGGGTTTTTTTAAATTTTTTGTTTGCAGAGTATTTAGTGGAATGTAATAATCAATTCCTTGTTTGTGTTTGCATTTAGCCTTTACAATTCGCTTTAAGAATCATCTTTATGAAATAATCACTTCTGAAATTTCCATTATAATTTTGTCAGCTTCATTTGTTAAGTGAAGTTAACTTAAGTTCACTTGTCTTCGAGTACCAATTTTCACCTAGTCCTTGGGTTTCTGCCTAAAGTTGTTTTGACCACTTTTAGTCACTTTTAACTTTAAGATGCTATTAAGAGAATCCTTTTTTCTGGAATAAAGAATACCATTAAGAATCTACAACTTCAGAAAAATGGAAATCACAAGGTAGTATTTATTACCTGACTGCCTCAGTAATGTCAGCATTAATACAGCATGAAGTATGAGTGTCTGGAGATAACACAACTTCTTCATGACCACATGAGAAAGAAAAACATTTGGATTAGGAGCTTGGAAAAGGTGGAACTATTAATATGATGAATCATGATATAATTGCTAAAAACCCTCATATTTTGTACTTTACTACTTCAAAATACCTTGGAGACACAATTTGTTTGACATAGATATTTTATTCCTTCCAGGAATTTAAAAAAAAAATCATAAGCTCCTTGGCTTTTGCAGCCAGGAATGTGTTGTTTCTGACAAAAATAGTTATGATGTCATAAGGATTTTTTGCTTCAGATACATTGAGCTGCATAAAAACTTTTCATTTCAAAAACTAATGAACTGAATAAAGAGTTAGGGATTTTGTAAATACAGATTTCTTTTTGCTCCAGAGAGTAATGGATCTAAGCAAAAATTCTTGGGTCTGCCTGAATTTTGTAGACACGAACTGTGATTACATGTATATTTAATGTGAAATAATAATCTCAGTATTTATTAGGATGATAGGGAGTTCTTTTTACAACAAATACACGCACAGTGTTAAGATTGCTAAAGTCTTTGAAAGAAAATTACAACATTATCTGGCACTGTGTGTGTGTAAAAATATGCCGCATTTCTTGACAATTATGCTTTTTTTTTAAAACATCATGTTAGAATGCCTAAGGCTTTGTTCTTGTCTGTCTCTTGCCCTCATCTTACTTCCTCTAAGATGTTTTACTGAAAATTTTGTTACTGATCATCACATATATGGATGCCATCCTCCTTCAAATGACATCTCACATATTTTTCTATGTTTTAATTAGTGTTAACACCTTTGCACACAATTAGCTTCTTATTTGTTGCTAAAACAAATGAAATGCATCTTTGCTAGGTGAAATATCATTAACTTCTCTGTGTACTTACTAAATATTTAAGAAATGTGAAGCCTGATCAATACTTTACTTGAATACCTCTGTGACTATTTTACAGCCCTTTCCATTTCCCAATAAATATTCACTCATTAACTGTCTTATATTTAAAGATACTTAGAATGTGGTTTTTCATGCAATTGAGAGTGTTTATATGATTAATTTTGAAAAACCTTGTAAGAATTTTTCTCAACAATGCACCCGTTAAGATTAATGTTTATATGCAAACATCTAAACTTAGGTATTGTTGCAGTTGTAGTGGAAAACTTATACTATGAAACCAAAACCATGACACATATCAATGACAGAAGTGTCTTACCTCTGTTTCAGTTTGCATCCTCATTTTTGAGCCTGTTTGAACCAAAGGACATCAGGGAAATATTGTCCAGGGCACTACACCACTGACCATTACGCTGCTGTCCAGAAATAGTTCTGGTTTAGAATAAAATGAATGGTTGTCTGTATTGGCTAAAAGCCTGCAGTCATCTTGCCTGCAGAGAGTCTGCTTCCAGCTGGAAGGTAAGAAACTTCCTGGGGGAGACTTCTGCCTTCCGGAATAAAGATTGCATGTTCAAAAAATTATTTAGAAGACCATAAATGCTAATAAACGTTTGTGAAAGAGTGAATAAATTGAGCTCTAGATCACTGCTGCTTCTTATGGATACATGTGTGTGTATGTATGTGTCTGTGCGTGTGACAGAGAATGGCAGAAAAAAATATCTCTGTAATTAAATACATTATCTAGGCTTAAGAGGAAAATATTGTGGCTGACACTCGAGATCTTTTTTCTTCTCCATCTTTTAAACCTTGTTCTTTCTCTGGTGTTACCATTCAAATCAAAATTTACTTCAAAATATAGAAAAGTACTGTTTTTCTTACTATATTTCAAAGCAGCCTTACGTGTCTTTACCTCCTTTGATACTAACATTCCTGTAAATACATTTTTATATATATACATTATGCAATTGTCTTCTTTGAGAAGGAGACCTAGACCTAGATGGAGGCTCATTATAAGTGCAGAATAAATGTAAACTCGATTTCCTAATCCATGATACATTTGCATTTGACATAAAATTTCTGAGTATTCATAACTATCTATAAAATGTGTCTAATTACCTCAAAGTATGAGTACACAATTACATGAGATTTAGCTGCAAAACAAAAATTCAGACTTACAAATAAAATGCAGCTATTATAATTATAATACAAGAACATAATAGGAGATACTATTTTGTTGAGAACAATAGTTTAGATTTTGAATAAGAAATAATAGAATAGGATTTTTTTGATAGAAAATAAAGTGCATGAGTTGTAAGCATTTCAGATAAATTTTCAACATGATAAAATCCATTGGTGAAGCAGAATACAGTTTTGCAACTTCTTTCAAGGACAGAAGGAGTCAAGTAAAAATTCTTATTGTTAGGAATTTTGTTAAACCTAATATTGTGGGACCTAAAGAGAAATCAAAACATATTTGGATTGAGGAAAGGGGTTTTTGGTGCCTACAGTGTCTTATCAAGTAAGTGTGTGGTGCTAGCCTAATAATGCCACATCCAGTGTGAAGCAGTAAGAAGTGCAAGGCCAGTGCTTTGTAGTGACTCTATAATACTTCAAGGACATAACACTGCAGAAACATTCATTACATTTTGCATAAAAGTCATCCTTTCCTCTTACTTTTTCTTGCACCCGTTAGATTAAAACTGCAAGACTTAAAGGCCACTAGTGATGCATGTCACACGATCATAAGCCCATTTTGAGTTGGGAAGACTTCCAGGGAAGTTTCCTGAGGTCATTATCAGATATTTTATATACCTGCATATAAAGAACTGAGTAACAGATACTGGTTTTTGTCAAAGGTGTCCTTGCTGCTCCTGCCCAAATGACACAGAATGTCTTACATCCCCACACAAGACAGACATGTCCAAAAGGTACAATATTGAACCTCATTTTTCCCAGGACTCCATGTGAGATGCCTCAAATAGGCTCGGTGTTTTATTCAAAAACAAAAGTTCGGCAATATTTTGAGGGCTATACTGAAGTGGTTTTTGGGGTTTTTTTACAGTGTGAAAACACTGTTATGTGCTTTACTCTCCAATGAGTTGCCTCTGGGCTTGTTGCAGTTTTTAAGACTGTAAGGGCTACTGAGACAGAGATGAGGGATTATGTAGAATGCAAAGACTCATTATATAGAATGTAAAGACTTCTGTCTGTGTTTGAGGTCTTGGCAACTAGACTCTTGAAGGGGGCTGTATAGAAATGGCTGAAAATAGAGTAAAGAGAGAGAGCTAACAGTTAAGAATAAGGGATGATCCAAGATCCTGTACTCAAAATCACAGTTTTATTTACAATGTAGATCTACTCAGGTATTTCTTTGCATAATACTCTGTGATCAAACAGCTTTTAAATGTTGGCATTAAAATATGATACTAAGGAAAAAACATAAGTTTTAAAGACAAAGGAAACTCCAGACATAAAATATAAATATATCTATATAAAATATCAACAGCACTCTGTAAGGGTGCCCTGTTTGAAGTAAGAATTGCTGCCAAGAGTGAATAGAGAGCTTGGTAACTTCATTTATTTATGTAAGGGAGGCTCCAAGGACTGACTCCCCCACAAGCACTGTATTAATAAGAGCACAAACACAGACTGGACAAGCAATATGCCTACTCAGAACTTTCAGGAGCCTTTCTCAGAGATACACATGATATGAAATACAAGAATTCTGCACTTAAACACCAACCTAATATTTACAGATTTAAAAAATTCAGCTCAGGTTTTAAGGCATGTAGTAGAATCTTAAATCTTATAGTAATTTTCATAGCTATTTAATCTGTCAGTGTAAGAGTAGCCTTTCTTAAGCACGCTGGATACCATTCTCTGTAAGTTCTGGCCCTATGGGTTTTTCAGGAGTAAGGAAAATGGCATAATTAACTTCACACCAATGCCCAGTGGTCCCAGAGAGTAAAACTGGGGAGCACATATCTCCTAAGGCATTCTTATGTGGGCAAATAATATTCTTTACCACAATTTAGTGACTGGTGAACTATAAAAATGCTTTTGAAATCTTGCTTCTATTCTGATAACATAGAAATTTACTGGAATCTTACTTCACACTGACTGGAACAATAGACAGTATCCAGTGCCTATGAAGATTTAACTTTAAAAATTGGAGAGGAATGAACCAAGGAAAGGAAAAACAGAGTATCTGTGTCAATATTTTCGTTTTGAGACACAGTAACCTGAAATAATATTTTTACAAGGAAAGAGGAGGGGAAAAATGATGGTTTTAAATGAAACAAGAGTGTAGGGAAATTAAATATTTTGTTTATTATGTAGTTTAAAAATTGTCTCTTTTCCAAGAAACACTCATCATTTATATTAGAAATATTTTCTAAATCTCCTAGATAAAGAAGAACTAGTCCTCAGAAAGAAGTAGTAATTAACTGTACTAATTAGTTGAAGCTATAGTCTTCCAAATGTAGTGCTTTTCTGTAGATGCTGAAGTTTCCCACTGGTTTTCAAAAAAGATGACACGTTGTAGCAGGACATTCTCACTGATTTTTAGAAGGCAGAAGGAGACATCAGTCTATTTTTAGGTTATATTACTACAGGTTTACAGAATAGCTCTAAATTACTCCAGTGGAGGATCCATCGTGCCTGTCTCATTTATTGTTGCATGAGGTCGATTGTCCTCTGCAGTGCCTATTTCTGTTGACAACTTTTAGGTGTTTTAGGTTAAACAGGTTGCCTACTTTTTCAGTGCTTGAAATCTGATGAATCATACAATATCCTGATTTGGAGGGATCCACAAGATCATCATGACCAATGAGACAAGCCCAGTATTTTTATACATGGAGTAAAAATAATATTTGACTACGGAGTCTAATGGGAAGGATTCTATTCCAACTTTAGGTATCTAATGCTGGTTTAGATATTGTGGATTATGGGTATCAGCTGTTTGGCTTGTCTTTAGGGGAGGGTTGTTGGCTTGTTTGAGATTGGTTTCTTTTGTTTGTGTTTTTCCCATGAAAATTCAGGTCTTTAGAAATTCTAGTAGTATACCTGCCAAATTCACCTAGAGTTACTGCACAGCCTAAGATTTATTAAGAACTTTGTCTTTAGCAGTGAAATCACATTTTTGCTAAAATTTCCTCAATATAGTTTTCTAGATGATAGACTCCAGTGCTAATTTAGGTATTAAGACATCTTAGATATCTTAATGCAGTCACATATGACATGACATGAAGATTTCTATTGATCATGATGAGAATTTGAAAGCCTAGTTCAAATATATGTACTTATTTTTACAAGTTTATTTGGGTATGAGGTCTGTTGCTAAATCCTCCCAAAAAATTAACAAACACACAAAAAAATCCAAAAGAAACCCAGCACATTCTAATCATTAAGAAACAACAAACCCACTAAAATTTTATGATACCTTTGAGTTATTTTCTATTAATAGGGCTAAAATTGCTTATTTCCTTTGTTACATCTTTTTGTGAGTACAATTACCAAGTCTAAACAAAATAATATCACATGAGAACTGCAGAAGCAGACCCTGAGCTTCCTGAAATCAGTGTAATTTCTCTTTGATAATGTAACTAATTTTCTCAAGAGTGTGTTGCAATTTGTTAACACACTGATTTATTTTCGATTTATTTTCCTTAAGGGAAAGCTCCAATTTTCAGTTCTGGTAATTTGTCACCTAGCCACTACAAGAATAACACCTATAAATTTTCTGAGAGACCTTCTCAGTCTAAGCACAGAAAAGTCATTTAGCAACCATAACTTACACTCAGAGGAGCTGCTATGTCAAAAAAATGCCACAGGTACTTCTCCAAAATACCTGGCTAACAATTCTTCCTAATAGTTGTACAGCATGTAAACAAAAGTGCTCCTGCATTCTACATGTTTGTGACAACATAATGCTACTGAATGTCACTTACAATGCTTTCTCATTTCTTTTATTCTTTTGTTTTCCCAGAAATTCAAAAGGTTCAACTGACTTGCCTCATTTCAAAGCAGAAATAAAAGAAAAAATGAGAAATTCTATCTATGGAAATCCACATTTCTATGAAGTTTGTGGTAAGAGGTGCTAAAACAAAACACAGCTTCTTAATGTTGAAGTTTATATCCTTCTTCATAAATTATTATCCTTTCAAAATAAAGGTAAACTGAAATCATTATACTGAGATTATACCCTGAAATAAATATACTGAGAGTCATTTATTTCCTTGTCAATCTGCCCTCCAAGCTATCTTTTGTATTGGTGTCTTGCTGCTTTAAAGAAGTAGATACATGACTATTCTAATAAGAATGTAAACCAATGAAAGCTAAATTGATAAAAATGAAAGATGTCTTCTTTTTAGCACTCATTTTTTCCTGATAAAATTAACAAAATGACAAATGTGATGATTCCAATTCTTTTTGGATTATATTGGAAAGCAAGGAAATTGGTGGGAAAAAATTGAGGAAAGGTTGGCAGTCAAACCCCAATACGGGCACTCTCTCTCCCCCTTCCTCCCTGACACACTCCAAAAATCCATGGGAAAAAAATAGGAAAGGGGGGGGGGGGGAAAGAAAAAGAAAAAAGAAAAGAGAAAAATCATGGGTTGAGATAAAGACAGTTCAATAGAGGAAAGGCAAACCAGCAAAACAAAAGAAATCACTCATTCATTCCCATCAGTGCCCAGCCTTTGTCTAAACCATTTCCAACTTGGAACACACTTCCCTTTCCCTGATTCTTCTTTCTTTACTTCTATGGATGAGAGTGACGTTGTGGTGAGAATATCCCTTTGGTCAGTTTGGGTCATTTTTGCATTCTGTGTCCTGTCACAGCCTTTTGCTCACCCCTATTCTCAGGACAGACAGACTGAATGAAAAAGGACACTAAGTAACTCTTAATGGCTTCCAAAACTGAGTCAGGGTGAAGAGAAAGACACTCTCAGCCCCTGAAACCTAGAAAAACCCGTATTCACCATCTATATAGGGTCACCAAGTTGGTGTCTGCCATACACTGGACAAATGCAAAAAAACTCCAGGACAAATGTGCATGGATGTAAAATGTCCCCACGTCCACAAGCTGGACAAACCCCCTGCATCAACATGTCTTGGTGTTAGCAAGTATGTGAGTATATGGGAGACTGTGTGCGAGTGTTCTGAAATAAAATTATCTTCCTCTTACATTGTGCTTTGCTGAACTGTTGCAAAATAATATCCTACACAAAGACTGAAATAATTTTATTCAAAATTATGGTCCTAAATAACAATTGATGCTGTGCTTCCAAAGTGCAAGCAAAGAATTGAACAGGATCAGAAGAAATCTTCTGTTACAAAGGTTTTCCAAAGTAGATGTCCCTTTTCTGAAACTGATAACTTGCGTAGGTCATTTGATTAAAAAAAATAGAAGAGATACTATTCTATATTGTGAGATTAAAAAGCAATTAAGATATTTATCATCATTCCTCATATTCTCCTGTGAGTGCTCGTGAAGCTTCTCCATTTCCTTCACCTCCACGGCAATTATCAGTTTGACACTTCTCCCTCAGGCAGAAGATGCAATTGCATTTACAAATTTCCTGTTCAAGAAACTGAACAATTATTTTACTTTTTTTTTTCCTTCTTGCAAAATACTCATCCTGCTTTCAATAACAACATTTTCTAGTAGGTAATCATTTAAATTTTTATTTTAATCTAGTTATGATGCTATCAGCAAGGCTGAACCCAAATGGTTTTAAAATCAGAAATATTTTCTACTGCTTGAAGAAATGCACCCATAACAACTGTAAATAGAACAGTTTTTTCCTGTTCAGTTCTTAGACTGTTCAGGAAACACTCATCCACACTTAGTGGGAGAAAATAAATTCACATTCTGAAAATCTGCATGGAAATTCAGCCTTATCTCATCAAAGCAGGAAAAGAAGTCCTGAAGTAATAAAATTTCTTTGTTTATACAAATGCTCTACATCTTTGTAGATGTAGAAAAAGTAGATATAAATTATGGGTATCGTGACAACAACACTCAAAACCCCCACAAAGTTATTATTGCCAACTGAACTTTCAAATTGAAAAAGAAAAATGCAACAGAGCTTGTGATTTATCCAAGATGACTCCTCACATGTATGGTAAGCTTTTTGCTCAGAGTTCACTTGTATTATATCAGAGATGTACAGTTCACTCTTGCTCATGAACTATGATCAAAGTATTTCCCCAGAAACAGATGGTCCAGCTGCCTCCGTTTGTAATGCTTGTCTTTCCCTGTCTCATCTCAGCCCAGAAACCAGAATTGAAGAAAAATTCACCTGGCCACTCAGGATAGTAATATGGTAAGTTAGCCATTAAAAGAATTCAGAAGAAATTTCATATTTCATGGCAGCTATAAATGCTACAACAAAATAATGTCAGAGAAAATTTGTAGGATTGACAATTTTATCTCAGGAGAATTTCCCTCTTTATATTCAAAATATTGTGATGGATAAAGTAGAGAATATCACTTCTGTGAATGAAATCAAGGATTTGTTACTACCCTAAATAAAATATTAGCAACCTAAGAAACCTCTAATTTTTTCTAATTTACTAGTGTTCCAATTACACTCTACTGCTCTAACTTAATACAGAAAAGTCATTATAACACATTTAAAATTCATACACAAGAAAATGTACTTGGTACCTACATCTTTACTTCAATCTTATTGTCACCCTTTCAATGTCCTCTGATAAGATGGACTTTGTCTTCCTTGTGCAGAAAGGAGATGATTTCTGTGCTATGAAGAGTCCCAAGTCCACACAAGAAGTTTGACATTGGAGAAGAGGATCATTTAATCCTCATTCTTATAGTCTGACTGGGATTATTTTTACAAGTTTTCTAACTCCAACCTTCCTGATGGTCATTGGGATCAAGATAAACTTCAAAGGTTGTCCAAAAGTGTCCCCCAACTTCAACAGACATTGAGGCTGTCAGTTGCTATGACCATTTTGCTTGGCCAGGCCTTTAATCTGTGTAGTATTCCTCGAACTGAAGGCGAAGCAGGATGGAAAACAGTTATTTCAGTGGTACACAGTTGTTAACAGCAGGGTAAACCACATTTTGTCCGAAGTGAACTTTGACTAATCCTGAGACTCTTCATAGTAAAACCAATATGAAGCCTCTCTCCTTGCAATAAAAAATAAACAGATAAGTAATATTTCATGAGTTATGAGCCCATGCACGATAGTTTACATAATTCTTCACTCCTGGACTCAAATCTGGAATGAGAACAGCAGTTTTCTTGGCGAAGAAGCCTAATTTGGAGCAGAGAACAGATTGAATCAGAACCTCAGATGTGCTGACACCAAGGATGCTAATTAATCTGAACCGCTTGGGTTAGTACAATTTGTTCTTAACTGCAAAAACAACGTATACATTTTGTCTATGGCATGAAGAGCATTTAAAAAGCTGCTATCTCTTAATGTTTTAGCTGAGATTCTTTCAGAAGATTTGTTTTTAATGCAAAAGCTGCCCCTTGTTAATTGTCAAGTCCTTTTGTTCACAACATGTGGGGACTAAAGTAATTATAACATGAAAACAGAAAAAAAAATAAGAAAGCAAATCCATTCAATTATTCAATTTCCCTTTATTCAGAAAAAGTAAATAATATTTTAGAATAATGTAGAAAATTAAATATATATTAGTGACAGTCAGACAGAATGATAGTTAAGTTCCAACAAACTCATTACTTAAATAATTGGGAAGAAAATCCTAAAATAAGAAACTCAGATCAAGATAATTAAGAGTCAGAAACATAAGTATTTTTTCCAGTTGTTAAAAATAATGCTTCAAAACCTCATACTTTCTTCATCACAATATATCAAGCTTCTTTCATGTTTTTATGGGCTGAGATTCCTAATATCCTTGTTTGGTAATCACTGTCACTTACAGTAGCAGATGTTTGATTTCAGGAGGCAATTCGTTAAATTCTGAGCAGCAAATTACAGTCGTACCGTGCAGCTTGTTAAATGATTAGTATAATCATATGCTTATTCTTAGATGTTTCGCTTTTGGAAGAGGTGAAATGTTTTGAAACTATTTTTTAACATGGACATGTAAAGCTGTAACACAGCATAATGAACAGATCAAACTTATTTTTAAATTATTAGTGATCAATTAATTTCCCAGTCAATGTGATCATGCAAACATTTCTGAACTTTATAGTAAAATACTTCAAGAATGTATATTTATTGCAGGAATGTTGTTTAAAATCCCAAGTATTTCTGAATTTTTTTCAGTATTTTTAGTTACTCATATGAAACATGAATAACCAAAAATAGCTGAATAACTGTTTTCTTTAAGAGAATAACTGAAGATAAAAATACATATGTAAAAGTATGAAACATGTCTGTCCAAATGTATCTTTTTTTGCAGGTAAAAGACAAGAGGGTTAAGAGGTACCTCTACATCAGTTTTGTAGACACCAATGAATCATCTAGATACTTATAAGAGCTTCATGGACACATTAATGTAGTTCTAGCAGCTAATTCCTAAAACTGTAGAGTGTGTATTTCTCATCAGAAGTGGCATTTCTTTCTCTCTAGAACCTGTAGGATTTCAGCCTTTCTTAGAACATTAGAGACATAGAAACTGAAAAAAAATGTTTGAAATCATAAGAGATCATTTGAATTTTCTGGCAATACCAGCTGTGTTAATTGTATTATTTTTAAAAAGCACAGGGAAAAAATAAGTACAAACACACAGAAAGAAGCACTGCTAATCTTCACTCAGTGAAACAAATAAATAAATATAACAGACTTATAGCCTTTATCTTGGAATACAATTTCCTTTTAAACTCATACCTTCATGTTCTTATTCATTTCCTTTGCATGTATGCGTATATTTGAAGGAGAGGCATAGATATTAGTAAGATTGTGAGAACAGATTTCATAAAAGTAGTATCTTATAAAGCCAATTTAAAAAATATTTTTAAAAAATTAAGATTTTATACTTGATTCTTTATCTGGTTCATGTCCCCATGATGTGTAAAATCAATTACTCTGAACATGAAAGTAACTTATCTCATGTGCCTATTATTAAAATTATTGTATGGTAATTACAACATTACTTAGAAAAAGTTTGTTTCCAATTTAATTTAAACAAGAAAAAGGCTTAACTACTCTCCCTCCACATGATTCAACTCACATATATGACTTTCAAAGATGTAAAATTAAAATCTGATGATAATTATGAAGCAGAGGAACAAATTCATCTACAAATTAAAAAATCAGTCAGTCTTGTCAAGTCAGGGAAATCAAAAGAGCATTGAAAATAGAAGAACATCGTGTATCTTGCAATAAAATAAGAACAAATATTAAGAAAACACATTGATTACAAGACAAAACAAGTTAATTGTATGCATTTCATTCTATAAAGAGAAAAATTATTTACTTAAGAAATCAATTGTACTGCTCTTGAGACAAATGCTTGTTGTGACTTAATCAACTTTCAAGTTCTACACTTCTAATTAGAATTTCCCCAGAACATTCAGAAACATCCTCTGAGCATTCTGTATATTATACCTTCAAAAATTTTTTTCTCTTTGTAATCCATTCTGGAAGGCTGCAGAGAGCTTGTGCAACTATACCATAAAAAAAATTCTAAAAAATTCCCATCTAATTAATAGATATAAGACCAATTTTAAACAAAAAAATGTTTGTTTCATCCAAAATTTACACTTCCCATAAGTGGATGAAGCATTTACAGCTTTCACAGAAAAGTAAAGAAAATCATTCATGATCAAAGAGTTAATTTCATCAGCTGTATTAATGATCACAAACAATAAAAACAGAAAAAAATTGTCCTAAAATCCCTCTTATCATCTGTTTTGCAAACTTCCAAATATGTTCAAACAATTTTGCTATGTTTTGTTTTGCTATTATGCACTATATAAGAAAAAAAACCAGCAAAAACTTCACTAGGTATTTATTTAAATTTCCTTTTTGAGTAATGGCGGAGTACCTATTGAGAGAATCCACAAATCCTTGCTTGATGTTTTTCCAAAAGAGAAACATCCAGTTAAAGGGTTTTTTCCCCTGTGTCTCATCTTGGGGGTATCATGATTGCCAAACTCATGTAGACTATTCAATTTTCATGTTATTATAGAGCACAATTACCTCATTAAAATATAAAAATCTAGACTGAAGTTAAATTAGTAGAACTGTTCTGTTCAATTTTTATGTTGTTGGCATTCTTGTGCCAGCGTTCTTGCAGGGCCTAATTTGTCTGAGCTTTGGGTTTGTTTCCTGTTTTTTTATTAATTTTTTGTTTTTCTGATATTTAAACCTCACCTGCTTCACTTCCTTTCGTCATGAATTCTTTTTCCAAATGCCATGTAGCATGTAAGCCATAGTAGATATTTTTACAAAGAGTTTATTGTTTTAAGTATTTCATTTTCCTTAGGACAATATTGAAAACCTTTCTGAAACAAAAATAAGTAAATAAACATAATAAGTATAATTATTCATAAAGCCCTTAAATCAGTAGTGGGCATGCCCCACCACTTAAAAGTTTTTCTGAACTGTCATTTTTAATTAAAAGTATTTCAAATGGCCCAGAATTACTGAACTTTACTTTCAGATTTGGGGATTCACAGACACAGTGTGCATCACAAACAAAGGTACTTATTGGATCATGGCACAATCAGTTTATAGAGGACATTCATATACAAGCACCTGCTTTCCTATGCAGGTCTTCTATGCATTATTGTAGCAGTCTGTGAGTTTACATGGTAATGTCAGTGAGGGCAGATGGATGTATGCCAAACTATGAATTAAAAATGTATTTTATCTGACTACTGATCAAGAAATCTTTAACATATACACATTATAAGAAATATACTTCTAAAGAAAAAGATGCATTTCAAATCTCAGAGATTTGTAGTACTCAAGACATTCACTAGTAAAGCCAAGCTGTCAGGAGAAGAGTATTTGCAAATTAAGCAATATAGGCAAATTATCAGAATTTTCCTCCTTCTTAACACAATATTGTTTCTTTTGTGATTACACGTTAATGAACCTTCCTTGGTATTATTATCTATTTACTCCTCGACTACTATTCTTCATCAGTCCACTTTTTCCTAAGTCACATTGTCCAAATCTGTATTTTCAATCTCTCTCTCTCCCCAGTCTCTTGGGGGTTTTTTGTTTTGTTTTGGTTTTGGTTTTTTTGGGGTTTTTTTGGGTTTTTTTGCTTGGTTTTTTTTTTCTTTTTAACTCACACAACATAATCCAAGGAAAATGAGCAGGGTGACATCTGGGTGCATGTCAAATACTCTATTTAATGACAGTAGAGAAAGAAAAATATATGTTTCCGAAGATACTGTAGATCTCCCCAAATTCTTTTTAATGCACAAAGATGTCTGTCTTCAAGTTAATGTATTTCACTGAAGTTCTGTAGAACCACATAAACCTAAAATCTGTATAAGTTCAGTATGATTTCACTAATTAATGGAAAAAAGAATCACATACAGCAACAGAGCAGAAATTCTCAATAACTAGACTAATTAAAAAATAAAAATTAAAAAGCCTCTACCAGTACAGGAAGTCAGGAGTTGGGAGAATTTAGGAGGTTTAGGAGGTTATCGTTTGGGAAAATATTTTGTACCCCTTTTAATTTCCTTCACTTCATTTCTACTACCAGTTGCTCTTCACAATAAGTTGTCAGCCAGCCCAGATGCAGATCACTCTTTTGTGCATCCTTAAGTTATCAGAAAGGCCATGAAACTGTAACCAACATTCCAAGCTAGTTTTGACAGAAACATATTATTAACTATTGATTGTTCACATTATTATGATCTTTTGGATACCTCTTCCTTTGGTCTTAATGTAGGTCCCTTCAAGTTACAGGGGAGATAAAAGGGATTTAGAAATGGCATGCTACTTTAATACTCCAAGTGTTCCTTACAGTTTTTCGGAATGATTACCAGTGACTTTGATCAACTTAAAACTCACCAGATGTAATATTAATAATGCTGGCCTGCTTTGCTATTAAAAACTACAATTTAAAAATTTCTATGTTCAGAATGCTGAATATCCCAGTTTATTGCAGGAAGGAAATTTTGTGATTATATGTTCCTCTTTAGTTCCAAGAAATTAGACTCAAAGAGTTTTTACTGAATAAAATATGCTAAGAAAATTGGCAGATTATTGCAATAAAATGAAAGCAATTTTATAGTACAACTAAAATAATCAGATAAATTCTTTATGTGCTTATAGAAGGTTAAGGGGAGAGTTAAGGTTTTTTTTCTAGCCAAATCCCCCAGTGATATGGTACTCTGAATACACCCTTGCTCACCAGCCACATGAAAGTTCCCTATAACAATTTTAGCAGTGACCATTAAAGGTAAATTCTACCCCTAGCTAATTTGATAGCTTACTATCAAGATAAGGAATATAGTGGAGGGATGGATCTGATAACACTCATCATTTCCATACTTCAGTTAAATAACTAACTTCCCACGAAGAATATTAGTATTCCTCAAGCCATAAATATTCAGGTATCTGTCTATTCATGAAAAATCCCAGACATCAGATCTTGAAAGCAGGGAGAGATTTTAAAAATATCTAGTATGGGACTACCACAGAGCCAACTACAACCCAAACAGTGAGTGGGCTGTGGCCAAACATGGCAATGCAGAGAGAGCCTGAACCACACCTGATCCTTGGCAGGGGTGATGAATCAACAGACAACTGAAGAGCAATATCTGCAAGTGCTTGAGAGATGTAGCAGGTTATCAATCTATTTGGTTGCCAACCTTTGCTGATATCTGGCCTTGAAGCCCACCAAATCACACAGCACTGTCAAGCTGCTGTACAACAAGCAGAGTGAGGCAGGGAGGGCAGAGGTGTCAGATACCTGCCCAGAGCTTTACATGGACATGCAGTGCTGCGTCTCCTCCTCCACATGGAGGCTGCGCTATTTCCATTCGCTGGTGTGGTCTCAGATAATTATATCTCTGTGTGAGTATGTGTGCGGTTGTAAAACTTTCACAGCTTCTCTGTTGCTTGGTCCACTTAATAAATTGAGTTTAGTAGTACCACATTATTTGGTGTTCCTTTTTCCCTCCATGTCAGAATAAACTATCACTCATATTCCCACTGCCCTTCCTTCAGCTTCTGGGAGTTGCTGTGCACCTCTGCAATAAATAAGACAGTCCTACAGTTAATTTAAGATGAAACTAGAACTCCTAATGAAATGTTGTCCTATTATCGATTTAATTTAGGCTTAGAGACAGTTTTATACTTGCTGTATAAATGAGTTATACAAATTCCTATGTTTCTCTGGATGGTTTGACGCATGGCGTATCTTCCATTTCTTCAATATCATTCCAGTCAAGTTGGAATGCAGCCTCCCTTTGTGTCAGCATTGTTTTGCTCTGGCAGCCAGAGAAGACTAAGAATTAACAGACATCTCCCACAGATGACCTCCATTTTTAAAAACAAATGTAAATGAAGCAGAATATTGGACTTGTTCATCCTCAGGTCACTTTAGTAATGTCCTCAAATATTCATTATTAAGATGAAAATAGGTTTACATGTGTTAGCATCAACAGGGCACTTTCAGTTGGATACTCTGATACTGTGTATGAACAAGGACATGAGGTTTCCCAGGATTAATTCCAGTTTCACACACAATAACTGTGAATGAACTATTTCATATCAATCATTGGAGTTTCTGGTGTTTCAAGAAGATATTTGACAATGAGAAGGGAAGATATCCTGATCATTTTCAAGAAGGAGAAGTAAGAGAATTTTGAAAACTACAGGTTGGTAGGTTTATTTTAAATTAACAAATTATTCTGGGAAATATATTCAGATATTTCAAGGACAAAAAGGTGTTTGGGAGAAGTCAACATGAAATTACCAAAGGCAAATTGTGCTAGACCAAATGGATTTCCTTCAATGGTGAAAAAAATGGTTTAGTGGAGAAAGAAAGAAAAGTGGATATTGTCAACTTTGACTTTACCCAGACTTTTGATATGAACGCCCATCCTCGCATCAGCCCTGGAGACACACTGGAGACATGTTCTGGCCAGATGCACTAGTAACTTAAGTGTGGAAGTGGCTAAATATTTTTCTCATATAATTCTGATTAGTGGTATAGAAACCTACTGATGGTAAGTTATTAACCACCCTAAGAGACTCATATTGATTAACTTTTTCTTCATGATCTGGACAATGGGATGGAATGCACTCCCAGGAAACCTGTGGATCATACTACAAGGTGCGAGGATGGTTATCTGTCAAAGTTGTGGTGTTGAGGAAGTTGAGTTTCTTATGATTTAAGGGAAAATCTTACTCATCTACCTGATGAGAAGTAGTTTTCCTGGAGGTGCACAGGAAATGGACTAGAAGCAAGAAAGCCAATTTGCATCATTCTAATTAGATATATGGGGGAAAATCCACATCTTTGATAGCCAGATATTGCCCAGGGAGGATGTGCATATTCTTTCCATGGAAATACTTTAAATTTTACCTTAATCAACCTTGTATAACATCTATGCCACCCCTGCTTTGATCAGAATATCAGAGTGATGTAGCAAATGACCTGCAGATGTTTCTATCTACCTAAATTATCTTATGATTCTGTGATGGTTTTATATAAAACAGCTTTAAGGGGCAAGGAAAGATGCTTTAATTTTTTGACCATTACCAGTCTTTCACAACCTATGGGAAATTATAACTGAATAAAGCTGCCTTTCTTGTAACTTCATGTTATTTAGATTTCTCTTCTTGCTTTCAGTGCTAACAGAAACTAAACCATAGTCAAATTTCTGCTTTCTTTCTGCTTTCCATATGGTACAAACTGTGCTAATACTTTTCTTTCAAAAGGTAAGTTAAGGTACATTCTTGCATACGCTGTTAACTGTCTGTTCAACTTTTCTATTACCTTTACTATTCTAGTGACTTTTTCTCCCGATTCCTTCTTAAAGTTTTGTAGTGCTGGCACAAAAACCAACCAAAACACTTGAATGAAAATTGTGCTGTAGTCCAATAAAAGGATAATGCTTTCCTTTTGTTGCTGTTTTTCTACTATAAACTCAAAACCAGGAATATAGTTACTTTTAGACAGGATGTTTGCCCAACAGGTGAAGATATATGAGTTACAAAATCTGTTTCAAGATCTTTTTGGGTATTTTAATCCTATTGAAATATAATTAGATACAGAGTCATCGGGACTGTTCTGTAGTTTCTGTTCCAGTAAAATATCAAACAGCTAGCCAAGATTTCTCAACAGGATGGAATGTTTGGTCATTGAATTATTATTATTATTCCTTCTTCTTCCAGAAACAACATCACTTGAAATGTGAATAATGAATAACAGCTTTTTAAAATAATTTTTAATATTTGCATGTTAGAGTAGCTGCTTTGTGACAAATGAACTACATTCATCTAAGGTTTGACAGTGTTTTACACATCTATGTCATTTCCATAGTGTGAAAGGACAAGAAGAAAAAAAGAGAAGGAAATTACACTGTGCAGGTTGAGTGGGAATGAAGGGAAAACCTACGAAAAAAGCCCAAACCACATGGTTTTCAGTTTCCAGTTGTATTTCTCAGACCCTTTTCTCCCACACTGAGAGCCTCAGAGGTGTAACACTAGATGAAGAGAGAAGGCAGTTTTTTAAGTGATAATCAGTATTGCCAAGACATGACACCATCCTGGGGATGAAAAGAATCAGAAATACTGTTTAGCAAAGTACCCATCATATCTGCAGTGATCCTGCAGCTGAGCCAACTTTACACAGTCCCAAAAAGCTATCAGGATTTTATCAGGCCACAAGTAGAGGTTTTTTACTGAAACTTCTCTAGCTCTAAAAGACTCTATCTTATGCTTATTTTCATGACACTTCCAAATTTTTCTGCCATCATCATATATGCATTTCTTCAATCAGGTAACCTCTTTTTCACCATTCATAGTACTTGAAAAATGGGGGCCTTTGGTGTTTTTTTTTTAAACTTTTTTATATCAAAGAGTTATATGAAGCAATAACTAAAAACCCCACTAGTTTTTAGAACACTTCTTTTGAGGAATTGCTGTGATTTGGCAAGATCATGCGTCTTAGCATTTCTTGAAGTGATCCATGAAAGTGGATGCTACAGAAACCTTGATCTTTTAAGAATCCTAGCTTCCAACTCATCATGTGTTTTCTCACCCAGGAACTTGTTTCTAAGATGTGCATGAGAGCCCACACATGGCTGTACATGTTATCATCTCTTCTGAGCTGTATCTTTTAGTCCACAGAAAGGAGTTGCATTCATTTATTGATGCAATGCTCCATGGTTGAGCTATTCCTTCAGATTTCTAAGGTGGATGATCTGATTATATCTCATCTTATCTTTCCCCACAAGATACTTTGTTATAAGTGTGTTCTTTTACTGACAGTAACAACTTTTTACACTTGTCCTGGGATGTAGTTCCATTTCTTTCTATTTTTTTCATAATTCAAGACTGTCAAATACCGATTTAGAGGGTCCTATTTAATATTTGAAATTTCTCCCCTCTCTCTCCCACTTTGTCAATTCAAATTAATTTGCCATAATTGTTCTACAGAACACTGGTGCTTTAATTAGATTTTGGGATGTGTCAGTTAACAAATTATTATTTTTAATTAAGCAGATGTTATTTCAGTATTGTTTATCGTTTCCCTGTCTAACGTATGCTTTCTAGTATGAGATTTAGTATTTGCTCACAAGGCACAGGCAGTTCATCCTGAAATTTCTTGTCTCCTTTTTCATGTGCTTTAGAAATTCTGGCTACAATTTGATAAATTGTCAAAGATTGATCCAGAAGTGAACATCATCTATTGTCTGCTCGAGCTGGTGTTATCCTACACCTTCTTTGCCTTCTTAGTATCTATCGAAATATTAATTTCTTAATTCATTTCTAATTTCTAATTTCTTAATTAATTCATTTATCAAAAATGAAACTTCCTTTCCTGAAGACTTGCCATGCTGCATGTAGTATTCATTTTCCTAATCAAGCCTGCATAAACTTTGGGGATGCCTGAGTGACTCCCAAATGCATGACATTGATCATCTTTGAAGCAGGACTCTGCCAGTTGTTTCATTGGTCACTTTCTGGGCTCACTTCTGGGGTCAGTTTCATTTGTCCTCCCACTTCTGGAATGGTTGTTGTCCTGTTCTGGCATGGTTTCAGAAGCACATCTGCTTTTATATTATCAAAAAGTTTGTTTTGCTAGTAATAAGTTTGCAATCTGTGATATTATGTATTATATATTGCTGGTTCTTTGGATGTTGTTACCATAGATTGTTTCTATAATTAATTGTTTGCTGCTATACTATTGATCTCAACTACTATTGATTGCTGGTAAGAATTTGTAATAGCATGATATACACATGCATTTTATTAATCATAGGTATAATTGCTAATGATTTTTGTGTCAACACAGTACAGAAATTTATATGATAAAGTCTCCCTGTTCTTTTGTATTATAGAATTTTACTGACCCTTTCTCTTGATCTCTTACACACCCAAATGCCAGGCAAAGCTTTAGGTCATGACAGGCCAGGTTAACATCTACAAAGCATGGTAATTAATGACACAATGCTGCTGGATGATTCCCCCTGTTTCGAGAACACACAGGAAAAAAAATCATATCCCTGGAAACATACCCATCTCCCACTAGTTTAGATATCCTAGCCTATCACTAGGCTGTGGCCTTACCAGCCAGTAAGGGAGGGCAATGTTGAGCAATGCTCTGCTGAGTCAGATCAGGCCTGGACAGCACGGTTTTTTGAAAGGCAGGTCCTACTTGACCAACCAGATCTTCTTCTATGAGAAGGTGACCCTCCAGCTCCTGATGAGGATTAGTGTATGAGTTTATATCATGCTTTTCTATGCAGTGGTGTCTGTACTGTTCATTTGGAAGCTTTTTTTGATAGCTTTGGGGCCCTTGGAAGGATCACAATATTCTTAAACACAGAATTTCCAAACCGCTTAAGATTTTGTCTTTTTCTTGTCTTAGTATGTAGTCCTTTGATCTTTACTTTTTCATGCTGGTATGTGTCCAAAGTCTCATTCTAGTTGGTAATCCATGAGCAAAAAAGGCAAACCACAGAACTTTTTCATATAACACAAGATGGAATTATTCTGACCAAACATAAAGATGCACATTGAACTTTTCACTCCATCTTTCTTGGCACATAATACAGAAATAAAACAGAACCACAGTCTCTCTTATCATGAGACAGACCCTCCAGTCCTTTGTTATTTCATCATGTAAGCTAATTTATTTTAAATATTAAATCAAGCTAAAGCTTTTCAAAAGCCTTGCTGCAACAATGAGTTACTACTCATAGCAAACTTCAGAGTTTCTCATGGCTTAGAGGGTATTAGATGCTAAGTAACAGTTACTGGTCCTCACAGAGATTTAGCTGACAATGTTGTCATGCACATATATGATGAATTTATTACTTAAATACACCCTTAAACATTTAATACTAACTACCTGTTAGATGCTAATGCAGCAGAAATTTCACAAACAGGTGGAAGATATATAGACCCTGACAGAATTTCTCTCCATCAATGCAAAGGCAGACTAAAAAACTCTCCAGTTTTTCCTCTACCAATGCCATACATTCTTAAAGAAAAATGATACTGGAAAACTTTTAAATATAAAAAGCATGCAGTTATTTAGCATTCAAGAAAAATGTGGAAAAAAATTAAATTTCGCCCTAAAAACCTCTGTAAAATAAATCTGCTTTTGAATGTCCAAGAGTGGTTACCTAGAAATCTCTTGGTCAAAACAGCCATTTGAGTTATATACATTCCCACTTCACATTCACTCACTGTAAGCAAACTCAGAACATTTCCCAGTACCTGAAAAATCTTCCTTCTTCAGAGTTAAAATTCTTAGATATGACTTAGTTTCAGTGAAGCAGCTGTTTTGTCTTGTACACTAAAATTAGGCATTTATATTCATAACTTACTGTTTTGAGCCCTTATGTGAATCATTAAAGACTCAGGGCTCCTGACTTATGCCATATTATTCACAGTATGAACAATATCAGAAAATCACTGCAACCTACTTGGTGTTGTGCTGAGTTAGGGCCTCTTGGGCATCAACATCAGCTGCATGTAGCAGATGATCTTAGCACTTCACCAAATCAACAGCAATCCTCCTTGTCCTGGCAGTTTTCTTGATGAGTTCTGGAAGTATCTATACCTGTGAACAATCAATGGACTTGCTTTCTCCTTGCTAAAGTGTCAAAATAGCAGATTTCATCATGTACAGGCTTCTGCCTTAACAGTAAATACATTTATAGATAGTCCCCAGAACTATTTTGCAGTTAAATGAAAATATATGATTAACGCAAATCTAGTAGACCTGATGAAACATAGTACTGTTTTACACTGTAAAATTATGAGTGAGATAAGATCAAGAGTTCCCTACATATGAAATGAAATAATCTGTGAAAGGGAACATCAGTTCCTGTCGAAGCTGAACCAACTCAATCAGTCCTTATTGAAATAGGCAGATATTTAAGGGATCACTTAGAAATATACAGTCTAAAAAGACATGTTTAACAAAAGGAGCAATCCAATCTGGATGTGTAAAGGAAAATGTAATCCCGTAAAAACTTTGACAGAATCCAATCTGCATTATTTGAGCTTTATTTTCAGAAGGATTATATACTCTAAATCTTTTCTGAGTTGTAATTTCCAAACATCCTTCAAAAGCTTGTTCTATGTATAAAAAATGATTTAGTTATGAGTATTAAGCAATAATTGATGTGAACATGTTTCAAAGAGTAATAAAGGATATTTTGACAAAATATAATTCTTGGCAGAATTTCTATGAAGTCAACAGTATTTTTTTATTATGAAATATCAAAGTTTGCCTATCCTTCACTGAATGACACATAACATCCTAACACAAACTCACTATTTGTATCTCGAGAGAAGATTTGAGGCCAGTACCTGAAAAAGTGGCCTAGTTGCATCCTGATTCTGTCACTACAAAGTGTCTGATCTTTGCTACCAGTAACTTTACATAATTTCTGTAACTGCAGCTGCTTGTACATTCTTTGCTGATGAAGTGTTCTATACTACTGAGAGACAGATCTGCAAAAGCGTTCAAATTGCTTCTAGTTTTTGTTATTCTAGTTTGGTAGCTGTTATAGCAACCAAATGAGCAAAAATACAGTGCATATAGAACTTAAATGCTTCTTGAAAGATACAGACTCTACATTGCTATTTTCAGGTAGCACCTACCTAGCTTTGCTCAGACTTTTGCCTTGTTAAAGTTCTGGCAATACCCAAGAGTTCTCTCTAATGCGGTTTTGAGGTTCTATATAATTATAATTATGTGTATATATATATATATGTGTATATATATATATGGGTAAATCTAATAGCTAATTAATTTACTGTGAGCAAACAGATTTCATAGCAAATGAATTTACTCTCCCTGCTGCTTTCTCAAGCTAGATATCAGGTACAAACAAAGATGACAGATGATGAACAACATACTGATTCTTTAAATACTGAAAAGTGCTGCCACATGAACAAAGCCTTCAGGGAAACCATCATGAAGTTTGTCAAAGAGTTGGTTTTGTTGCCAAGATACCTACTCCAGCTTCACTATTACTGAGAATTATACTGTCAAAGCAGGGGAAAATTCACATTTTTCAAGATGTCAAGCAAAACACTTTCCCACTAGACAGTTTATGCTTGAATAAAAATACAGTAAATGTAACTCTTCACTGATTTCTGCTTGTTCTGTATACATAGTCAATGCTAAAACCTGTTTACAGGAATTGTGAGAAGATATAAAAAGGACTTTTTTACCTCAATCCAAATACTTTTTCAAAGGGAATATTTGCTTTAAAATATTCTTAAAATATGTTGCTTTAAATTCCTGCAAAAACCTCTGAGTGAGTATGGTGTTCAGTTCACTGTTTTCTTGAGGCTCAAGGGCTACTAGGATATAAACCCATAGTTTAAGTATCCATGAAACATTTTCTAATAACAATCTCTTTTCCCTTTTCAGCTTTTGAGGAGCTCCATAAAAATAATAATAACAAAAGGACTTTTATCATTTAATACTAACAAGGCTTTTGGTTTTGCCTTACCTGAAAAACAGTGCAAAAAAATAAAGAAGCATCCTGACAGTTTGGAAAATATTGCTGGAATTTATAGAATGAACTTGGACAAAATTTATAGACTAGTTCCTTGTGTACCTGGCAAGCTCAGTATCCAGAGACAGAACAACTCACTTGGCTTTCCAAGTAGACTTTCTAAAATCAGTATTCTCAATGTTTCTTAGGAATAGTTTTGCAAATGACATTCAGGAAAAGCTTTTTCCTCAGTTGTATTTTTTAAAGTCTACTTAAAATGCACCTAAAGCACTCTACTTTGAGCCATCATAGATCTTCTGAAATGCTGAAAGGTCATTGTTTCCACCACTGTTGTCATTAAGACTTGACAATTTTGAAATGGACTTGTTTTGGCGGTGTTTATAATGACATAATTCTGTGCACTATGAGCTCCAGATATTTTAGGACTTGATTTAACATATTTTTGTGTGAAACAAAACAGAAAGAATTTGGAAGATGTTTAAATTTCATCAAAAATGTGAAATCTTTTCAGAGGTATCAAATTTTACTGTGCGATTGCATACTAAACATTTTTTTTTATACGTGTTTTTCAAGATGTTTTAAAATGCATGTGTGTGTGTGTTAAGAGATTTGATGTACAGTGGGTGTGTCTCAAAAAGTTCACTTTGTTTAATGGATTGATTTACCTTTATAAGCAGTGATGTAACTTACTGTGCTGAGTTTAGCTGGGGTAAAGATTGTTTTCTTTATAGTAGCTAGTAAGGAGACGTGTTTTGGAATTTTGCGGTATTGTTAATTTTGTGGTTGTTGAGAGGTGCTTACAGGAACCCAAGGCCTTTTCTGCTCCTCACCCCTTCCCACCAGCGAGGAGGCTGGGGGTACGCAAGGTGTTGGGAGGGGACACAGCTGGAGTAGCTGACCTTAGCACACACAAGGGATATTCCATTCCACATGGCAGCATGCTCTGCGTGTAAAGAGAAGGTGAGAAGAATGTAGGTGGGGGATGTTTGCTTTGATGCCATTATCTTACCGAATAAAGTCTCTGAAAAGTTGCCCTGCTCAAAAACAAAAACGCAAACAGACCAAGAGTTATAAATGTCCCTTTTCTATGCCACTTGGGAATTACAATGAACCAATTCCATGTGCCACATAGCTGGATGTAGAAGAATTTTCCTACAAATTCAATATATCAAAAATGTGATTAGCGGTCAAAAGGTTAATAGCTTCTTCCCTTCAAGGAACTCAGCCAGAGTAATAAGGCTACTACGGAATTTCATTCTCTAACTTCATCAGTGATAAATCACAACAGACTTATATATCAGTCTTACTCATTTATTAAATCTAAATGGTTGTAGATATAAAATGACCACATTAGCACCTAAACTAGTGGTCTGCAAATCATGGTATACAACAGAGACTGGTGAACTTTAGGCAACTAATATACTTTTCTGACATTGAAAAAGCAAGCAGACAAGCAAACGACAAAACTGAGTAAAAAAAACAAAAGAGCCAAAGAAAAGGTAAGTAGTATAAACATCAGGAGTTATAGGTTTTCAAGTGCAACTTATCTTACATCCAGGAACCAAAGTTTTGCCTAATGGCTTTCTGAAACACAGCTGTTGTGGTCTGATCTTGCTTCTTACGTCCAAAATCTAAATTAATATCATTTATGGACAGAAAATGTATTATATCTCAAATCACTTTCCCTGAAAATCCAAAAAAGTGGGAAACAATTAATACATTTGTTGTGTTGTTCCACATAGACCCTGAAGTTTATTTGCCAATGCTTTCAGTCCAGGTTGCTTCATACTATAGAGCAATGAATAAGGAGTAAGGTGAGCTAAAGTATATCCAATGCTAATTCCAATCAGTTTCAATTTCCATAAACTTGAAAATAATTGTGTCACCCTATACAGAAGCCTTCAGTACAACTGATTGCAAATGTAGCCAGAAAGCATTACATTACCTTTAAAAAGCAAAAGCAATAAAAATGTCAATTATTAGAATGATAAATATATAAATAATGAATGTTATTTGCAAGTTTCTTAATATTTCTTCCTCCTAATTTTGTCAGTGTGCTGATTTGCATGTATGACCCAGGATCCAGAAATCTGAGCAAATGAGTAGACCAGCAGAGTATATTATTGAGCTTATGTGAAAAGAAAGCAAGGAGAAAAGCAAGCCAATCATGAGTAATAAAACCAAGAGAGCATTTTGAAACACTACAGATGAAAATCACACCTTAAACTTTGCTAAGCCTCAATGACAGCATGAGGAAAGAGTCTGAAGGAATGATAGGATGAACTTTTTTGATGAACAAATCGATTGCTCCATAAATTGTTCCGTTTCTGGAGTTAATTGCAAATTACATGTAAACATTGTCTACTGCATCTCTTAAGTAACTCTTCAAACGCTAAATAACTCTTCAGAAATAGTTCAAGCAGTTCAAATAGTAGGACTTTTGAAGACAAAAGATTTTGTTCAGTCAATGGCCAATATAAAGTAGTTACAAATGAAAGCTACTGAAATTTTTTTTTCCTGTAAAAATGTGCAAGTCACAGCATGTGCTGCTATTTGGTCATAAAAACCAATAAAATGAGGAAAGATATATATTACATAACAAAGAAGAAGGGAAACTGAATACAAAGGAAAGAAATAAGAAGTAAGTGGCTAAGATTCCCGGGGAAATCAGGTTTTATCACTGGCATTTTTCAGGTGTTACCAATTCTATCAAACAAGGAAAAATAACTTTCTTATATGATAATCAAATAAGAGCATCTTCATGCATATGAGTTCTTCTTTTTTCTTCGTTTAAGCTAGACTATATTTGTTTTTTCATATATGCATATGTGATATCTAATATTTTGAAGATTTCTGTACTTTCTCAGATAAAATATGCAAACTCTATCTTAACTTATTTCCATTTTCTCTCATTTTGCCTTTTTTTCTTAGCACAAAGCATCATCACTATCTTTGAGAAATAGGTATAATTTTTTTCTTTTTCAATTTTAGCTTTGTTGAAATTCCAGATTGTGTATTATCCTGTGTGCAAGAAAACATGGAAACATGCTCAGAAACACTCTTGTTTGCTTACCCCTTGTCACTGTGGGGGAAAGAAAAACATGACACGTGGGACAAATGGGAGATGTTCTATATCAGCAAAACTTGGCACATGTCCTGCCACACCCTCCTATATGCATGCACACGTACATAACAAATTGAGACAAGCCCCAATAACAACATCGGTACTTGATCATGGCCCAGAATGGAAAAACATAATATCCACTCCCTCCAGTGTCTGTGTTAGATCTGGACAGGGCTCGGCATTGACTCCTCAAGATTTTTACTTCTGTAAGTACTGGATGTCTGTGTGACAATGTTTTCCCAGGGTCTGTCACTGTGGGTTTGTATCCAGGTGTTGACAGAGGCTGTCAACCAAATCAGTTCATTCCAATATCAGGGTGCATCTTTCCTTCCATGGTACTTCCGCTACAGATCTTTAGTGAAGATACAATGGTTCAAGGAAAATGCTATAGCTATAGCTCTGTGATAGTCTGAGGAATTCACACTGTAGTTTTAGAAACTGTTTTATGTTTCCAAACTCGTGGCAAGATTAATAGAGGTTTTCTCAGTCTTTTACTAAGCCATTAGGCCCACGCACGCTGCTTTGATGAAGGTTCAATTTTATATCTCAGTCATATCTTTGGTAGAGCGTTTGCAGAATTACCTATAAACATGGTTATATGTGGTTTTAGATTCTGCAGAAAGCATGTAGATTTTATACTTTAATCATGGATACATTGACATCTTGTGGCAAGCTAATGCAGGTAATCTCTACACAATTATATCAGAACTTGAATAGTTCAAGGGATAGATGTTTATAGAGTTACTGGAGCTTATCAGTTTGCCTGTTTGGATTTTTTCTTCATTTAGACCATATTGTCACTTCTTTTCAGGGGATAACTGTAGAAACATGCTTTGGATGATGGTATATTTAACCTTCAGTAACTGAGTGTTATTAACTCAATAACACTCAGTAGTAATTCCCTCAGAGTAGTTGTCCATTCGACCAGAATGAGTATTTGATTATGATAATATGTAAACTGAGGAGTTCTTTAATAAGGGAAGTAAAACAAACAAGCAAACAACAACAAAGAAACAAAACCACAAACAAACAAAAAACCCACAGACAAACAAAAAGTCCCTCACACACAACTTAATTAGTAAGGACAAAAGGAATGAAACTCAGCACACTAAAATCAGATATCTATATCTGAGATAGCCTCTCTGGGTGGAGTTCAATTGGCTTAATATTAATATTAATTGTAATTTCTTTACTCTCCGCAATATTTTACCTGGGTTCCATCATTACTTCAGCTGATCTCATCTTTCACAGACTTACTTGCCACCCACATGAAGGTATTTCAGATGCACCAAACTCTGAAGCTTCAGTAACATCAAAGTATCCCCTCCTTTTAATTTTTTTTTGATAGCTATCAGAACATTATGTCCATTTTAGAGGGATAATTCTTTTGAATTATTATAGATATTTCCTTGAGAATAATGACATTACAAAGGCCATTTTTTGACTAAGACAGCTCTAGTTTTTAATTTTCATAAACATGCATGAAAAAATAATCCATAATTCACTTCCTCAACCTCTCATGTAAAAACTACACCTGTCTTGTCTTCAAGAATTTCATGCTAACTTAGTTTAGCAATAATATTAGAAAGATATATTTTATATGTGTTTAAAGATGGAACTATTGTATTTCTAAAGCCTTCTTGCAGAAACATATCATTACTTAACTCTGATAAGGAACCCAAAATTTTGAAAGTCTGCTTTTTAATCTGTTGAAGTCTTTATGTAAGCATTCTTATGAAAAACAATTTTTTAGTTTTTCAAAAGCCAGGTATAGTTATTAGGAGAATTTTATAAACAATCAAGTAACTCTAAATCATATGATATTTCTTTCCATTAACTATCAGTGATAAAAATGTTTTAAAAGTAGATGTTATCTCTTCTTTAACTTCTTTCCTATTTTATCAGTTGCATGTAAATTAGGAAATGACCACTAATGGCATTTTTAAAAGGGCATAATTGTCCCATTTCCCCTAGGTTTATGCTATTTTTCCCTTTTGTCAGAAATATGGCTTGGTTATAATTATAGAATCTCCCATTTCAACATTCTCTCCTTGGAAATGAAGATTGGTCTCTAAATCCTTGGAAAATAAACACATTAGTAATGATTCAGCATGAATGAATAAGAAAATTAGAAGATCATTCCACTGAAACAATAGAAGAGTTGCTATCTGTAATTGCTGTTTCAGATTATGTCTGGAACTTTTCACATAATTCCCTTGAAGCTGCCTTACATTATTTTCTTCCTTCACATTTCAGAGCAGCTGAATCTCTTTGCTGTTAATGCTGTCTATGCAAATGTCCAAACTTTACTCTGCAACTTTGTAAGTTCCCTACTTATTCCTCAATTAAGAGATGTCAAGAATATTCCTAATTAATTCAAAGATATTCTCAAATTTTCCTATCATCCTTCCACATATTTTTTGAGTAATAGCATAATCTAAGCAAAAAAATCTTAATTCAAACTAAATGACATGAAAAGAGCACGTTAAAAACTTAAATTTCAAAGCGCTTTCAGTCATAGCAAAAAGAAACCAAGCCATATATGACAAAAAGCAAGAAATATTTTTTCTCTTGTGTTACTACAGAAGCTCAGGGAGTAAAAATCTTGGTCCATGTGAAAGCATTAATAGAACAAGAATTGCATTGTCTTTTACCTCAGGTAGAAGATAAACCAGTTTTTCCCATCTGTGATGGCAGTGCAGCAGAATTCATGAATGCAGTTGTAAGATTCAATTTATGAATGAATCTGCAGTGTTACTTCAGGCAATGAAGTATTTTAACTTTTGGATGTTCTTCCTAAGAAAGCACAGTGCTAAAACCTGGAAAGTGTACTTGAATTAAAAGTACTAAGAGATTAAACCTTACTGACACTATACAATAGCTTTTATTTCCAGGTTCTAGTAAACATACTGTTCATTTTGAATAATCCATTTAGCATATAATCCATAGGCATAGCTGGCCTATGTCCATTATTCTGATTTCTGTGCATGCTGTTTCTTTCTCTGTAAAACAGTGATTATATCTACATCTACCTATATCTGTATCTATATCTCTATCAATATACATGGCTGTATCTAGATCTAATTTAGCTATGTCTATAGCTATATCTAGATCTACCTATATATATATATATATTATTTTTAAAAAAGGTGGTAATGGATTCTTCTCAATTCAGGGCAATGAATACTGTTAGAGGAACGGAACATGTCCAATGAGGAAAGGCTGAGGCAGCTTGTGTTTTTCAGTCTAGAGAGGAGCAAGTTGCCTGGTGGCCTTGCACTATCTGGAAAGCCTACAAGAAAGATGGACAGGTTGTTTTTACAGGGGCATTTAGTGAAGGGGAAAGGGATAACAGCTTTAAACTGAAAGAGGGTAGGGTTTGATAAAATATTAGGAAGAGCTTATTTCCTGTGAAAATGGTGAGGTTTTGGAAGAAGTTGCCAAAAAAAACAGTGGATGCCCATTCATTGGGAGTGTTCAAGGCCAGGTTGGATGGGGCTTTGAATAATCTGCTCTAATGGAAGGTGTCCCTGCCCATTGTGGGAGGGGTTGGAACTAGATTGTCTTTTAAATTCCTTCCAACCCAAACTATAATATGATTATATGATTAACCTTTGTACATAGATAACATTCACCAAAAACCCCCTCATAGTTCTTCTTTTTTTTCCTTCTTCCTTTCTTGTCAGTAAATATCTGGGCAGGGGGAATGTGTGTGTGTTTGCCTGTTTGTTTGTTTTCTTGTTTGAAATATCATTGTTCTTTAGTAATTCAAATAAATGTGGGAAGAACATGTTAGCAATTACAAAGTAAAGTCAGATGCCAGGAACGCTCTACTACCTGCCCTTCCTCAGTTTTTACTTTTTCCTTTAAAAATAAATTGCTTTAAGACCAGCCTTTTCCAATAAGTAAACACATTTTGAAAGATCTATTGCTTTCCTCTGCTCTATTATAGGGCTTTCTTGTCCCTGTTTAACACTTGTTCTTTGACAGAAGAGTAAATAACTTCTTGGTGCTTCAGAGGAGTAGACACAAAGAGAGAGTGCCGTCTCTCTAATTCCCAAAGCCATTTATTGCTTTTCCAGTCCTTTCAGGAAATGCATAATGCCCAAAAATAGTTGTTTCTTTATTTTTTAGTGTTATGCTTGCACAATGAAACAAACATAAAAAATATACGCAAGCCCAGAAACTGCTGTGTGGGAATTGCTTTTTAGATTTATCAGTTGTTATGAAAGCTAATTAGATTCTTCTTTTCACTTAAAATGGATATATTAACTGTCCATTTCCTTTCTTTAGCGCTTTGTCTCTGACCAAGATTTGATTGATTGATTAATTTCTCATCAATCTCAGTCTGTTCTAGATTGAATTCTGCATTAAATACAAATTAAAGCTTCATCTGTCACAGGTTATGAGGTTAAGAAGTTGTTGCATTTATTAATGAGCTGAACTAGATTGTTATCCTTGTTATCCTCTCTACAGTTAAGAGGGGGAAAGGAGAATTTCATGGTAAATATACCATGAGTACTTTTTTCTGCTACTGACTTCTGTTTAGTCAGTGTTTCTTTTCTCTGGAAAAATTCTTCTTTTTCTTTCTTGTGATATGTTTGGCAAAAGCTCTGCTTGAATTAAATTTTTCAGTTAATTTTAGTGCAAGTAAGAGAGAAATTGTTTGTTGCCTACCTCAAAATGGGACAAGTTCAGGTAAAGCACTGCCCAGATTGACCTTGCACTGCCCAAATTTGGTTTGGTGGTGGAACCAGATGAGAAGAGCTGTTGAGAGGATTGCATTTGTAGCTGTTTAATGTTTAACCCATTTGATGATTAAATAAAAAAGGTCAGCCACTAGTAGAAAAGTAGAAATTGAGTAGGAGTCATGTGTCCTAATGTTCATGGGGGAAAATACCTTAACATGTAATTTTCTGTGCATTTTCTAGGCAGAACTGTTCTGCTTCTCTCTTTTTCAGCATGAACACCTACCAACAGCAGTAGTAGGTTTTATGTGTATGTATATATATATACATATATATATACATATATATATATATATTTGGTTAGCATAACTGAAGAATCTTCCTTCTTCTGAACTAAGTAGAGACTTGTTCAGTAAAATATTTGACCTGTTCCAAATTTGGTTTGGTTACAATTAAGATTCTTGATTACAATTAAATTTCTTTTCTGACTATTGCAGAACAAAGACTTTTGATTAACTATTATAGGAAGAGAACTAAGCATGATGTCTAGTACAGTGAAGTATCATAATAACAGGAAAAGCAGAAACTTTGATCACATCATGTTCAGTTATATATCTCAATTAATAATATCCCAGATACTGATAGAGTCATACTGCAAAAATTAGACGGTTTATTCCATTACACTACATTTACATGCTACATTTATAGTCATTAATCTTAATGGATAGTAATGTGACATTATTGTAGTAGAAATAAAGGAAATAAGTGCAGAATAAACAAAATAGAGAATTTATCCTTTGAAGAAGATGTCTGATTTTAGAAAAAAGTGGATTGTTTTCTTTTTTTTATGTGTTTACCTGAAGGAACAGATATTATCTTCCTCAACAAAAGCTATCAAATCCAGTAGAAAGTCAAAGGGGGCATAGTTCTAGTTGTTCAAAACATTGATGGCTAATAAATAAATCTACCTTCAGTACAGACTATGTGCATGCTTTCAAATCTTATTTTGTGTGGCAACTACAAGATTAAGGTCATTAAAACTAAGCAAAAGTCCTGCAAAATTTAGTTCTGAAGTTTACTGTTGGCATGAATTACAGGATCAGCAGCCAATTGAATGAGTTTACAGCTTCTCTGAGGCAATAGCAGCATCCAGAGGCCAGTTAGGCTCAGCCGAGTTGTGTTCCTTGTGGATTGTTCATGTAGAATAGAATAGTGTTTTTAAGTATTCTCAGTTTTTATACTATGTGAAAGTTGCACATAGGTTTTAAGATGGCACTATCAGCAGGTTTAGAATGTCTTCACATAAATTATTTCTAGATTTTAACTTTTACTTTCCTCTGTGGTACATATAACATTGACAGAACTGAAAGAAATCATTCAGGACAGCTTTGTGACTTTCAGCCTTGCTTCATTTAGTGTCTGTTTATTGACACAAACACAGGTGAGCAACAATATATTCAGTCCATTGTTTGGTATACATAACCTGTGGGGTCTTCAGGCTGAATCCCATACATAGATGCTGTATAAGATGCAGTCTCCATCTATTAGACATCTGCCAGATGAGCTTGACAAGTTATTTACAAGTTATCAATACTGACTGTAGATAGAATTGCAATAGTCACCACAGAACATAAATGATGTTTGACGGTTTGTCCACAGAGTGGTGAGAAATTTTTTCCTTCCAAACCTGTAAAAGAAGCATAGAAATATCTTATTCTGCATAGAAAAAAATCTGAATATTAACTATGCACAAGACTCATTATGGAATTAAAGAATTTAGCTCATGTTTCAAAATCTTGTTAAGAATGTTACTCCAGGTAAATGGAAGTGGCTGAAGCATTATTAGTGATTCCTTTTCTTTGCTTTAGCGGTATTTAATCTTCAGATACTTTTTTTCTCCAACTTTATATATGCAAGTTTATATATGCAACATCCATGAGCTGCATACCTTCTCTGCAAAATACAGTTATCTATAGTATATTTTTGGACATGTCTTGGAAAAATTGTTTTCACATGTCAAAGACAGCTTTTGCAGAGTGTGTTTGATTCACTGGCATAAGCTCTATGGCAATGACAGTCCATGTGTTTTATACTTGCAGAAGTAGGATTTTTTTCACACACAGAAAGATATGGTGAGAATTTTAAGGCTAGAAAGATGAAACCTGAAATAAAACTTCATTAAAAACTCATTTAGTGAGAATATTGTGAATGCATTCTTATCTATGGACTACAATAATCATATTAATTTGTATAGTATTGAATGAAGAAACAGTATAGTGAAGGGTCATGAGAACCAGGAGCCATGTGTACTAGGCAGGCATGAGATATGACAACATTTTGTCATGGTCACTTTCAGCAAATCACTCCAGTCCTCTCACATGTCAGGATAGGCGTGATGCTCTGTAGTTAGAAGCATGATTCTCTCTAGAACCAAACCAAGATTGAAGACAAAAGAATTTTGGAATATACACAACAATTACACAACAATTACAATATACAAATGTAGATATGCAATCATATTGAATTGATCATAAAATTTTCTCTTTTCAATAAGACCTGTTGCTTCCTTTTAAGACCTTTCCTCCCATACTTAGTTATATTTTCCTCCATTGTGTAATGATCTTAGTTAAAACATTATGTAACAGAGTCTAAACAGTTAAATATTTTTTAGGGTTCTGTGAGTAAGTGACGCTCTGCTGTGTGCAATTAAGATTTATGGGGAGTAGGATTGATGAATAGAGGACAGTGGGAGACTGTTTTGGGAAGGAACTAAATGGATGAAAGAGATTCATTTTCAGGTACCTGAGTTGGAGAGTTTTATAGCTACTTTAATTTCTTAAAATATAAGCATAAGTTTGTTGCATGAAGACATAGGCCAGTTTGCCCACATTTAGCTTGCGTGAGCCGAATAATACATACCAAGTAGTAAATTAATGGGTAAATCACAACTTTCTAGCAGAGAGATCAAAGACAAGGTTTTATTCAATCATTAGTACTCTGCTAATTCGTATTGAAACATTTGGGGTTTTTCTCTTCAGCTTTAGATTGCTCCAACTTCTCCATTTCATGATCACAAATTTTCTCACCATCTTGGTAATTTTTCCATGTCAAGTGCATATTATGTCTTAATATTGTCACTGGAAAAGAGAAAGGGAAAGAAGCTAGAAAATCTGTATGAGAATTTAGATGTGAAATAAACAAGATCAGGAATATTTATATAATATCCATGTCACAAAAAGTTTTTAATGAGATTACTGGTGTTTGTTTTAAAGCACAGGTACTCTTACTGAAACATCTCTAGGGTAAATTATTCTCCTGTTTAGCTGTATCTAAATCTGCTGTATTTATTTAGAAAGGTCTATATATAACTTAGCTTCAGCCATCTTTGGTGTATCCCATATTACTACCCATAAAAATTTATTTTAGATGTAATTTAAACATAGATATTAATTCTTTATGAGATTAATGACATTTACCTTCAAAATAATTTTTATCTCTCTCTTGCTACAACACAAAGAGAATGTTGCTATGAGCAGGATACAAATCCTCTAGGGGAAAACAGTCTCTTTGTTTGATCACCCTTACAAGGAACAAACTATTTTTTTGATGTTTAAACAGAGTTTCTTGAAATTCAATTTTTGCCCTTTACCTCCCTTCTTTTTACTGAATGAATACCAATGAGAAGAGTCTGGCTCTGCTTCCTTAACTTCCCTCCGAGAAGTATTTCACATTCTGTTAAGTTCCCATAAGTCTGCTCTTCTCCATCCAGACCAATTCCAAGTCTCTCAGATTTTTCTGATACATCACAATCTGTAATACATTAAAATGATCACCAATATTTTTAAGGCAATTCAATGTATCTTTTAATTAATAAAACCAATGTAATTTTCCGATACTTACCAATGATTACTATTGGTGAAATTACTAGCACTTCAAAGGGTTTAATTATATCTATCAGAATCAAATAAGTATTAATATTCAGGTAAAAATATTAATTATAAGTGTATTCTATAGCAAGTATGTCAATACTATAGCCAGTGTGTCACATGTATACTAAAAATGTATATAAAAGTATAAAATGTAAGTGCATTAAAAAATTCATCTTGAGGTATAATTTATTGACAATATGCACTAGTTTTAAGTTGCATTTTATTCTGGTGGATCTGAAAGTTTTTATTGTGTTCTTATCTGAATGGAACTTTCCACAAATTATTATTTGTGGAAAGCTCCATTAAAATCATTAGAATCAAATTTTTATTATTCTGCAATAACATGAAATATGGATGAACTTAGAAATTTTCCATCAGAATTTCTGTTTGAAATTGGAAAATTGTATTATGGTAAATAATAACTCCAAAGAGTGAAATGTTCCTGTCTATGGGGGCAATGTAGCTGTTACCAGTACCATACAGTAACAAATGACAAGCTACTGATCTAATGTGTCTGAAATGAGTCAAGACAGACCAGAAGATTTTATTTTGAATTTATCAGCAATGTCAGTTATATTACAAAATAATAATTTGGAAATCCACAATAAAATGCATGAAATTACATAATTGTTTGCATAAAATATAGTTTAAAATATTTTGAATCTTTATAAAGCTGTCTTTATAATGAAGCTACTGTATAATTAAGGAAAATGTATTGCACTTGTATTTTTTTTACTCCACTTACATTCTTTTTGGTTTTATTTTCTTGGGTATGTCTTCTCCCTTTTGATGAAATATATGCATTACACGAACAATTCGTCTTCCCTGTTTTCCAGTAGACAAGAAAAATTGCCCCAGAGTATTCATTGCCAAATTACTACTGTTTATTAAACCATTTAAATTATTCTCTATAATTGCTGTTATCTCTTTGTCTCCTCCCCAGATTTATACCTAATGTGCTTTGTTGCATAATACTGAAAAACAGCCTGGAACACTTGACTGTCTTCCACATAAGCAGGTTTTCATTTGACTAAAACTGACCCTTAGTCTGGCCATGACAACCATCCTGCCCAATTAAAATTAGCCTGCAATTGATTTTGATGTTTCTTCTTCTTCTTCTTCTCTGGGAGATCTTGTAACTAATATTTCCTAGTATTTTGTCATTTTTCAGCAATTATTCGAATGCTTTCCTTTATGTTTTTTTATGTTTTTCTTTGAGTTAGTCTTTTGTACAATTTTTTTCTACTTTGTCAGCACCATCAAGTGGCAGTCACTTCACCTATATATCCCTAAGATTATACCACCAAACGCCTTCTCCTCATTTATCTTGCTTTCTCTTCATGCATTTTCATATTCTAGATTTAGTATCTTCTCCAGATGAGCCCTCTTCAGCTTTCCCTAGTATGAAACCAACATTTTCATTAGGTAGTTACTCACATACACACTGAAAATTTACCCTGTGATTCATTCAGAAAAAAAAAATCAATATTAACTTTTTCTTTACTTCTTTGCTTTGTGTACTTCAAAGTAAGCACTCTGAAAATCTTGGCATTTTACTTATTGTAATGTCTGAATTACGGTGCTTTTTACTCTCCATTGTCACCAGATGTGTGATGTACCACAAATGGATTTACATTCAGAAAAGAACAAGAATGCTGAAATTAGTGTTCTTTATTCTGTACACTCACAAATCTCACAGCAAAGGGAAGCCCTGGGACCACCCTGCAGGGCAGCAGCAGGGAAGACCCAGGCCTAGCAGGTCATCTACTCATGCCTGGGGCTTCCAGTTTGGGTTTGCATCATCTGTGGAAGAGGCATTCAATGATGAAGCAATTTATGGATATACCAAACACAGGCACTAAATATTGTCTATTTTATACTTATTCCACACATCTGTGCATAGCAATATTATCTGGGTTTTGTTTTTTCTGCATGCCAAGCCCTCAAGCAGCTGGGCATCCATCTGCGAACATTTTTCTAGAGAGCTGAGTTAAGCAGTCAACATGACCTACTCCTTCTCATCTTTTTTCTTTCATATTACAGTACATCAATGTAACCCTTAAACCAGCTTTTTGCCTATATTCATTGTTTTATTACCAATTACTAAAATTACTACATTTTCTGATTCTTTTCCAGTAAATTATAAATTAAATATTCACTTTCAAAATGCCAGAGGTGCTCAGAACATTTAATTCTCCATCTTTAATCTGCTGTTTAAAATTGAGGTCATACTTATTGGCAGAAAGATTGATTGTTTTATTATCATGTACAAAGTACTCTCTTTCCTCAAATTCATCTACTACTGTTTTCATACCTTAAATAATCTATTGTGTTGCAGATATTATGTTTTGTTTTTCCCATGTTTTCAAAAGCTTTGAATTCTGCCATTTTGAATTTTAACAACATAGATAGAGTAGAGGAAAATATAAATGTTTACAAAAACAAAGCCTTTCTAACTGAAGAGTTTCTTACTACACAGGCACAAAAACTAGTTCAGAAGTCTCCGAACCAGCGTTCATTTCTCTACATACGCACATATGAATGCTTATCTGTATGCGTGACTTCATCCCTTTTTTTTCCTTTCTTTTACAAAGAACAACAAAAGAAGTTATCAAAATTAATGTAAAAATATTTTGAAGGTATGTTTGAGTTTTGGTTTTTTTTTTTCAAATTTAACATATGCTGTGATCTGCTTTGTAATAATAAAATACATCACCTTACTATGCTGTAAACCGAAAGACACTCATTTTTCCTGTGACTAAACCCATCCTTTCTATCTATCATAAAATTTTCAGAAAACCCTTCTAAATGCCGGTGTTAAATGTGATTTTATTCTTGTATTTGAATAGAAAATTCATTCATATGTTCCTACATTCTCTTCCAAGTGTTTTTTTACTGTCAATGCAACATAAAATGGGTCTATACAACAATTTTCATGGTAATCTATTCTATATTCAGTCCACACTCTTCATTCTAATAAAACTTAATTTTCATTTGGCTTGTGAGAGTATTCATCCCTTTTTCAATTCTAAGAAAACTTGGATATTAAGATACAATTTCTATTACCTTTGTCTATAACTATAAAAGAAGCTAGCATATCTTTGAAATAATAATGTTTCAATTTGATCCACTGCTTCTATTACTCTATTCAAGAAGTATCACAATATATGTAGTTTGCAGTTTTGTATTTCTCAAAGAAGTATGCATTGCTACTATTGCAAAATCAAAATTAAAGAGAAAAACTCATATAGAGTATATTAGATAAAAAGAAACTAGAAGGTCTGTGATGAAGTGCTATAATTTTAGGTACGTTTTTATTAGTCATTTTCAAATATTACCTCCAAGTACTAAAGACCATGTTTTTCTAATCACAGAGGATGTTATACTGCAAGGAACATTACTGAATTCTATGATGTGTATATATGCAGAAGAATGTCCTACATCCCTGCAAGTTCATTTTATTCTGATCATCATATTACTAAAAAAAAGTGTGATTGTGGAGAAGGGGGAGAAAGTTCACTACTAGTAAAATGGCTAAGATAACTTTGAGAAATAATGAAAAATAATTTTACAGATATTACTTGGCTGAAAGATTGAGAACTATATGAACAGATCTGACTTTTGGTTCAGCTCTCCAATCAATTTTTTTTTTAAACAGAATGAACAATGCCACTATAGTTTTTATTCTTCTTTGAAATATAAAGCATGATATGCCATATAATTGATGCAGTGATATACTTGAAGCAAAAGTATATAGCTTGTACTTCAACACTTCATTGTGGATATTCTTTTGCTGTTCTCCAATTATCATTACTGTTTTTACATCTTCAGTCACTCTCATATATATCCTTATAGAGTGCTACTGTTCTATTTACAAAATTAAAAAAAGGAAAATACTCTTAAAAAGTCAAGACAGTTTCCCATTGTTTTCCAAGTGTATAGAGGTTACACAGTCACACAGGTTCTGTCAGTGTTTCATGTGCAATTCTGCTGATCTATACTATCTGCTTACACAAATATATCCTTTGCATATTTATATCCTTTATAAACGTTTTTTGAAATCTCTTGAATTATCCAACCAAATTTTAACTCATCCTGCAGCAGGGCTCTTATATAAGTATCTTATTTTCTTCAGTACTTTTCTGTGCTGAAGAATCAAACACTCACTGTCTCCAGAAGGGATCAAAAGGCATCCGGATTTGACACTTGAGGATATGGTTTAGGGGTCATTGTGGTCGTGTTAGGCTGGTGATTCTGGGATTTCCTTTCCTTTCCTTTGTGTTTTGAAGTTCCTAAGTGAGAATTATTTATGAAAAATACTTTAATGACCAGGGAAAAGATTTCTAAAATTCTGTATCAGTAAAAATCTGAGTAAAAACAAGAGTAGCTTGGGATTTTCATTGAGTTAGATGAATATGGATTTGAGCTGCTTGCATTAATCTGCCTCAGAGCAGCAATATTATTAGATGAATATTATATTATGAACATGGAAAGATGTCATTTAAAAAAGCATCCTTAAATTAGGGAAAGTTTGTAACACCAAAAAATTTAAAAAAATAAAGCATATGATTTTCCATTTTGTGGTCTTCAGTGGAAATAAGCTCTAAATGTAGATTTAATACTAAGCTGACATTTATGTATCTAAAAGGCTGATGTCCAAATCTGATAAAGTTACTCAAGGATATTTCTATTGCTAAAGAACAAAAATAGCTTCTTACACATAATAACCTGATTGACTGGGCTTTGCTTGTCCTAAGATTGAATTAATTTCCTTTTCAAAGTATTTATTTCTCCTCAGAGATTATAATAAGGACTTGGGGTGACTGGCTCAGGCTTTGAGATACAACTTGAAGGTATTTTATTTAAGGCAGATGAATCATGCATCTTTTTAGGAGAAAAAAGCCCAAAACACAGGTAAGCAGTGAAGACACTCAGTACTTGAGAAAATCGGTCAGCTACTTATTTACAGACAAAAATTTACTTCTGAGCTTCTGTCATTGCAAATGCCCGGTGTCATTTATTTAGGCCAAGATTTAAGTCAGAGATTTTCAAGTTACATTTACTCAGAAAGGAAACATTTGGTATTTCTTGGGTATATACCCTAGCTATAATATATGCAAGGGAAAGGAGGGTAAAACATTGGCTTTACTTACAGTGTACCCCAATTTTTTTAGACATAGACAAGCAAATTCGTAAAAAATATTTAAAAATTAGAGGAATACTTAATGTATTGATACAGCAAGGGATCATGAAGCTCAAAAAGGCCAAGTGCAAGGTCCTGCATATGGATGGGGCAATCTCAAGCACAAACCAAAGCTGGCTGGGGAATGGATTGAGAGCAGCCCTGAGGAGAACTGAGAGGTGTTAGTGGATGAAAAGCTGGACATGATCTGACAATGAATGCCCAGAAAGCCAATAATATCATGGGCTGCATCAAAAGAAGCATGGCCAGAAGTTTGAGTGAGGTGATTCTTCCCCTCTACTCTCGTAAGATCCCACCTGGAGTGCTGCATCCGCTTCTGGGAAACCCAACATGAGAAGAACATGGACCTGTTTGAACCTAGCCCAGAAGAAGACCACTAAGCTGATCACAGAGCTCTCTGACACTGAGGGAGTTAATGTTGCCTAGCCTGGAAAAGGGAATGCTTCTGGACACCTTCTAGCTGCCTTCCAGTACCTGAAGGGGGGCTACAAGACATCTGGAAAGGGATTTTTACAAGGGACGATGACTTCAAACTGAAAGAGGGCAGATTGAGGTTAAATACCAGAAAGAAATCCTCTTCTGTGGAGGCAATGAGATACTGGAACAGGTTTCCCAGAGAAATGGTGGATGTCCCATCCTTGAAAGTACCCAAGGACAGATAAACTGGGGGTTTGAGCAAACTGGTCTACTGGTTGGTGTCCCTGCCCACTGCAGGAGACTTCAAACTAGATGATCTTTAAGATTCTTTCTAAACCTGATGATTCTGTGATTCTGTGAAAACAGAAGACTTAAAAATCTGAACCTGTCTTGTAAGTATTGTGTATCAGTGAACAGATTATACAGAACAGAATTCATACACCAGTTATTTAATTGTGGGCAAGCACTCAGAAAGAAGAGGGAAACAGAAACAATGTCCTTCATCCCCATTATGTTTCTAGATCAGATTTTTTTGTATTTAGCTAAATCTAATTCAGAATCTATATGCTGTGGGGTACTTTTTGCTATCTTTCGTATCTCTGGTCCTGTCTTTTGCCGTTGTCCCCTCCTTTGCCCCCATTTTCTCTTTTCTGAACCTGCTAACATTTAAGGACAGCATAACCCTCTTCTAAATTCTTGTCCAGATAAATTATAATATGTGCTCAGAACTGACATGCTCTGGGCAGGCACAGTTCTTTAGCTGCCAGATGAGCTATAGTAAGACATCTATAGATTTCACATCCATGTAGAACAATGCAAATACTGCTGGGAATTTGGGGATTTTTTAGATTTTTGTGTTCATACACAAATAGGAGAGAGTAGCTTTATATGTTTTGCATTTTTTTAATGGAACTGGCTGAAAGTATTTAAAAAGTGTATTCTAGCACTCAAAGAATTACTAACATTGAGATCTCAAGATTATTAGAACAATTTTTTTGCATCTTCAGTTTAGAAATAAAACATTTAAAAAATTAAAGCTTGTAATCTACCAAAATAAACCACAATATTCTACTGACAACTCCATTTTACTTTACTGCTAATAATGAATTTTTGTGCTAGCCATGGAAAGGAACAGACACATGGAAACTGCAAGACTAAGGATTTTTATGTTCTATCTGTAGTTTTCAAGTGTAATGCAGGAAAATTGTTTTTAAAGGTAGATTAGTTTCAAGCAAGTTATGGTAGGTTTTAGGCAATAAAGAACTACAGGGAAAACTGATAACCAATATCCTTGTAATTCCTCTGAGTTTAAATTTTAGCAGTACCCTGTGAAGGTTGAACTTCAAATAGTGTTTGAAACTGTTAAAGGAAGCTACACTTATTCACATCATTGGTGGATGTTACATCAGAAATAAAATATCTGCTTATGAAATGTTTTCAATTCATCTATAACATGAATTTACTTCATACAATTTATAGGCATTCAAAGTGACATTCTTTTTAGCTAATCTAAAATTCTTAATCACTGTGCCCTTTGTAGATAATATAGACATTCCTCTAACCTATTTAAGGATTATTCTTGTGTTCTGATTTATATGTGAGGATTTTGTTTAATTAATTATACCTTGGAGATGATAACAGCGGTCAGTTAAGCTAATACTCCTTGTATAATTACTTTGATATCCAAATGCTTAGGATCTTAGAAGTGGATTCAATTTTAAGAAGCTGATACTAAATAAAAGTAACAGACACTTAGAAACAGAAGACAATCTGGGAAAGAGGGAAAGTACTGAGTAGAATTAAGATGTGTTTGAGAAACACTCTGAATTGCCAATTATCTCTGCTTTTCAGAATTGTGGCCTACAGGGACTGTATTACTCAACTGGGCACCCCCAGTAGATGTCTGCACAGTTAGATGTTAAAACTCCAGACATTCTCTGTCAGCTGGTTCTTCAGAAGCTAACAGCCCAATAAGAAAACAGGAGATAATATGACCTTGTGAAGGTCTCATCCAGCATTCTAAAAGTAACAGGAGAAGATTATTGAGTGGAGAGAAGGAATAAAGAAATGAAGTAAGGAAGGCAGAGAAAATAGGGAAATTAGGAAAAAAAAGAAGCACAAAGACAGTGGGGATTTTGGCCATAGATTATTACATACTTTATTAGGGGGAATATTAAGGAATTACACTAACAAATTGAGACTAAACTTTTTTTTTCCTTAACCTCAGTGAATTGCTTTTGGTCGTAATGAACTCAAACCAGGTACCACCTAAAGTCCCCCAGGCTTCAGTTTCTGCTTTAAATCCACTCAAAGGTTTACATTAGACATTAGAAGTGCAGACACTTAGAGGATTTGTGCTCGAACAAATATGTCTTTGTTTATTTAAAAGACTCATCTGTCTGAGTAAGTGCCTTTGACACCTTATCTCTGAGCCCAGATTTCAACACTCCTTTATGTTCACAACAGCATCACGTCTTCTCTGCTGTTTTTTGACAATTCTTTTAAGAATTTTATCACTCTTTAGCACCAGAATGAAGATGAGCAAAAATGTATCAATAATTAGCTGTAAAACTACCCATGCAAGACATGTATTAATTGATGCTCTGTCACTGTTGCGGAATCAGACTTCCATCTTAATGATAGGCCCTGCTCTGCTGATATATGGTGTAACTATTTTGATTGATTTTATATGAATACAGTTACAGAATACTTTAATAACTTTTGCTCAGTTACTATTCCTTTTTGTTTAAAAATTTCAGTCTTAAAAACAAATCCTATTGAAGGTCAAGCAAATACATACTGAAAAGTTCACAAGAATCTTACTTGCGTACCTCAGGATCGTTTGAGACAATATGATACAGAAGCACCACGTACAAAACTGTTCACAAAATCATAGGACATTTGGTTGTTGGAAGAATATTACTCCTTGTTAAGGAAATAGAAACTATTGTAATTACCCCTCTCTTTCCATTTTTCTAACACAGTCTAATAATGAGAATCAGGCTACAGGAGTTGCAATCATAATCTAGTCCTCACTAGATTATGGACTTGGGTTATCTAGAATAAGAATAGAAATCACAAACATTAACTGCTTTTTCAGGTATTTTGTAGAAAGCTTCTTTTTTTGGTCAGCGAAAAATGACAACAAGCTAAATACACAAAACTGAAATAAGTATTTTATCTGTTAATTAGATGATCCCATGTTCAAACTTAAGAGTTGATTTTAAACTTTGTTTTTAACTAAAAAGGTACTATGCTAGCATATTTAACCTTAAAACATTCAGTGTTCTAAAGATAAAGTTGAAAAAAACTTCCAGTTAACATGGTTGACATGTTGACACAGTATTGAGAGACAGAAAATGGAAGTAATAATAACTATGAAAAATTGAACAATAGAATGTGAAGCCAAATTCAAATACTCGTTAATGCTGCTTTGCTAGAAAAAGGATAGCACCAAATAGTTTATACTAATCTGTCTATTCTTTGAAAATTTGTGTCTTCTTTTTTATAGTAATTTACGTTAGACCTGGGGTTTTTGATTGGTTATTTTATTAAATATTTTGATAAAATGAAAATATTAGCCTTCACATTTGAATATGAGTCATGAAAACGCTGATCTTAAACTTTGTCAAATAGATTGAGCATCCCAATGGGAATGAAATATTCCCGCAAACTCAATGGAAATAACAATGCCTCGAGTATACCTGTGTTACAGTTTGAGAAGTAGAGTGAAGATTGTTTCAGAGCTGACATTTTTGGAAGGATCGAGTAAATTCTGTGGATAAGGAGTTCTTACAGCACTCAAAATTAAAAAGGCCAAAAGTACAATCCTTAGCATTGTTTTACATTTTTTTTTTTCTGGATTTCCAACATAAGACAAATGCTGCAGTGACAGATGCTTCTGCTGCTTCTTCCACTCCCCTTGCAGCAGCTGCACGGCCTCTCACAGCTGCCCTGCATCTTGACATAGTACCCACTGTACATCAGCTGCAGAGGAGGCACAGCATGTTTTCAGTTTGAGCTGTCAAAAAAGACAAAACAGAAAGGAAACCATTCTGAAGGAAAAGGGCACACATTTTGTTTCTGTTTCATCGGTCAGTCTAAACGCCTATGAAAATCTTGATAGTGGATGAGTCATGCCCATGCATCCACGTCAACTTCAAATAGTGAGCTTCATGGATGAATCCTCTTAGAGAATCATACTATCCCAAATTAATTGTATTTATTATATTTTGATATTTAGTATCTGGTGGCTACGGTTGTCTTCAGGAAGGACTGCAGCTAAGTTGATTTTACTGGCAGAAACAATGGCACAGTATGCATTAACAGACAGGAGACCTAATATCCTTTTTAACTTTTTACATTATTTATTTCTTCAGTTTAAAGCAGCCTTGGGAATAGGAAATATCTGCTATTAAATCTGGATTAAACAAAATGTACTTCTGTTTGTCACTGAATTTAAAACAAAGTGAAATAGTAGGAGATAGGGACCAGGAGCAGGTTTTTTTAACATGGCCATTGTTTACAAATTCTATTTTGTAGATGCACCATACGTCTTAGGTTTGAAATTATTGTGTTAAGCAGAAGACTTAGATATTTACAAATAGGTAAATTTTTTGAAGTGTAAAATGCTAAAACTCAAAAATTCACTAGCTAGTTCTCCTTTTTCTGCCCCACTACTGGTCCTTGAAGTACCAAGTGGAACTTGGAACTAGTGAGGAGGCAGAAATGAAAAAATAGCCCTGTTTCAAAGTTTTCTTATCAGTTAAGAAAAAGAAAGTATTCTGCACCCAACCCAGAATTCCGAGGTGAATAATTTGATAATTTGGAACAAATTTTGTTTTTAATTTCAGCACATGGAGAAAACCGTACCACATTTTTATTTTATATTAAATAGACAATGCCAGAGCATAATAGTATTTTGATCCTCCGTGCTGCAGTGAGTTTCTTTCTCTAACTGCAGTTTCTTAAACATTGCAATATTGTGTAAAAAGAAAAAAGTAGCAATCCATATTTTCATCAACTTTACCATTTCGTACTTAGCTGTTTGTCATATTAATGATGATACCATTAACATCACATTCCCAGTGTTCAAGAGCTGGTTTTTATTAGTTCCTATGTAGGAGCAGATGTGAAGTATCTCCTGAGTAGCCTGATGAGGTTTTTGTGACTAAAATGTGGTTCTTCTCTGGAGAATTTCTTGTCTCTCTGAAGACTTAGAAGGATAGCAAATGCTACTACACTGTGGGTTTTTACACTAATGTTATCCATATCCAATCTTTTCTCAGAAGGAAATAAGTAGGCATATTCTCAGAGATATTATCAAAGTCTGATTATCCTTTAGAGTCCAGGGAACCACCTTATCAAAATTAAAAAATCTCAAGGAAGATATAGTGCTATGCTGTCTTTTCATGGCAAATTCACCCATTTCATGTGTCAGATAGACACCTAAAATTTCATGTGTTATGTGCTATCCCAACTGGAAGTAGCAAAGCTCTGTGTGAGACCTTAACCTTGTGGGGGTTTGTCCTCCAGTTAGACCACTTGCTCACAAAGTTGAGTATTTCTGTCACACCAAGTTCCATCTGCTGATGCAGTAATATCCACCAACATACGCCTTGCAAAACAGGCGGAGGAGTAAAAAAGAAGAATGAACAAAGAAGCAGGTGATTCATGGAGCTTTATTTCTATAACAATTTTTTTTCAGTTTGGGGTTTTCTAACAATGGAGTGGGAAGGGTCTGTTTTTTATTTTTTGTTTTCTAATCTGAGAAGAAAGAATCTTGTTAACTATTTCTTCTCCCTTATTTTGGGTGTTCTCTTTTCTTAGTCTTTAATTAATTGTTATTTTTATTGCTTTTTAAAAACCTTTTTCTATTTTACAATTCTCTAAGCATTGTATAAAACCAAATATGCTTTGCAATTAGTGATTAATCTTTTAGGCAGAATTAGTGCAACTCATTCAAAAAGCACTATTCAAAAGCCAAGTCTCAAGTGCTTCAATTCATCACAGGGAAATCAACAAGGCCCTAAACAAAAGGTAGTGATGTCACAGTTATTTCTGGCCTTTGGCAAAACCAAGTGATTAATTATTTATGGTACTGAGGATACTGAGCATTACTATTCTTACTTTGCTGAATCAGTCAGAAAACAGACCACATCAAAAGTCTCAGTTTCCCTGCCTTACTCCATGATCTTTTCCCTGGGATCAAGCGAGATTCATTGCTTCACTCTGTTGTGGATGCATTGAGCAATGATGTTCCACTGGCCAGGAACTGTATGGTGAACAGAAACATCTCAGGCCATCCCTGTATCTCTCTACTTTGTTCTCATCCTCTTTAAGAAGCAGAGTTTCAAGGAAAGTAGCAGAATGCTTGTTTGTCAGAAGAGAGCAAGAAATTTCAGATGAGACAAGGAGGGTGAGAGGTAATGCAGATAATTGTTAAAACATCAGTGAAAGCAGCAGATCAAGACACATGTTATTAGCTTTCTTTTTTATAAATAAAGAAGAAGATAACAGTTTTCTCCCAGCAGCTCACTCCCTTACTCAGGTGTATTACATTCAACAAAGCTTTGGTCTGTGGACAGATCTGTTACTGAGATTTCAAGAGCAGCAAGAACTTCAAGTACAGCCAGCTCAAAATGTGGGACAAATGGTCTGCATTGAATGCAGGTGAACTGAAAACTAGGAATTACGCTACAGGTTTAGTCACACAAATGCTGAAGTTAATGAAAAAACACACACTCTTAAATGATAAGTCTTCTGTTTTAACCTTCCTGCAGTTCTCCATCTATACTATAGGCCTGCTATAGCCTTGTGATATCATTTCTTTTAAACAAGTATAGCCATTTTATTGATTCATGAGATTCAATTTGGAAGATTATTGAAAAATTACTTTCAGAATGAATTCTCACAACTTTTCTTCTTTATTGGCATTGGAGAAATAATGGGTTTTTACAGTACCTAAAATGAATAGTTGTAGTGAAAGACACCAAGTCCTATTATCCTGATTTGGTGTAATCATTCCTTTTAATTAATGTAAACACATTTGACATTCAATTTTATTATTACTTGAATTCTTATTCAATTCATTTATATTATGTGATATGACATATCACTATTTTTGGTTTGTTTCTTAACTATCAATCTGGTAAACTTGGTCCACTAACTGTTGTGTAGAAGAAGTAATGAATTTTCCCCCCTTATTTCCTTGTTTCTGTTTCACAACCTATAATTTTTAATTTCGAGAATTCCTTATGTGAATTCATATTAATCTTATCTCATAGAGAATTCATTATATACATCCAAAATATCTTTGTTTCCCCTAATTAATAACTTCAGGTTTGTTAAATTACTTTTAAGAGAAGTTGCCTTGAATGAAAAATGGAATTAAAGGATAACGCAGGAAAATAGACTCACAGAGCTATTAGCCTAATACTTAATGAATAACTCTTGCCTCTTACTTTTATTGTGCTGCCAACAATTAAGCATTTGCTTTTATAGAACTCTTGGATATTTGTAAGATTTTTTTTTTTCAGATTAATATAAACCAACTTAGACCATATCTATATTGCTGAAGGAATTGGAGCAACATTCCTAGCTTCAAAGATAAATAATATAGAACCTAATACATTTACAATGTTTGAAATGTAAAACTATTAATGT
>JAXCLO010000001.1:71736401-71760278 GCA_035583995.1 Arremon aurantiirostris
AATCTCCTTCACTAAGCATGTAACTGCTTCAACTTTTCCTTCTCTTTCTTTCTTTCTTTCTTTCTTTCTTCCTTCCTTCCTTCCTTCCTTCCTTCCTTCCTTGCTTCCTTCCTTCCTTCCTTCTCAGCCCTTTAAAGTCATTGCTACCTAATTACTTTAAAAATCTCTAGACTGTCTCTTGAAATTCCTTTAATTTCTAAACTTATTCTATTGAATTTCTATTTCTGTTCTTATCTGTGTTAACTGAATCCTAAAGAAGATTCCCTTATTAAGCTTAAGGATTCTCTGAAATAAATACCTAAATTCTCAGCAGGCAATAAACAGTATTATACTTCAGGAAAATTGTTGATACTTAAAGGAGCATAGACAACAAAGTACTGTGAACTAAGTGCATCTGAAATGAAGCAGCTTTTAAAAAGGGTCCGCAAATTATTCTGAACACTATTATGTAAAAAGAGGGTAGAAATATATAGTGAGAAATTAATAATTGCAACCAGAAAATCTTGGAGTGCAGCAGATGAGAGTTTGTACTTGTTACAATCAACACTTATTAGCTATGCTTATGGCAAGCAGAAATACCTTGGCAGATGGCAACACCATTGAACATCACAAATATGAAATGCAGTTACTAATATTTACATTTCAGTACTCACAATTCCTTCCTATCTCGTGCAGATGGAGAAAACTATTAGTTCCCATTCTTTCCCTCTGAATTTAGGGACTTCAAGTTAAGAACTGTTTTAACAAAATTTGTATGACTTAAAGCATTTAAATTTGAGAAAAGTGTCTAAAACAAATGAAACTATCTTTGCCCAGAGTTTTAAGTTTTAGCACATTTTTCCTTACTATCAGTCATGTAAGCTGCTCTGATTTTCGCTGGGTGGCTGCCCAAGGAAGGCCTCAGCTGTTTCTGGCAACATTGCAGAATCTCACAAGAGCATTCAGTCAGTGAAGATGTGGCGCACAGTGTAGCAGCAGAGATTTCTTCCTGACTTCTGGAGATCCCTTGATACATTATTTGGTTAATAAGTGACCAGCCTTGTGTCTTACTGAAACTTCTTTCAGGTTTTCACTGAAGTATTAATAAAGTAAAGCAGTTTCTTTCTGTAATGTCAACAAAAACTGAAGTAGTGAATAAGAGTTGCCTCTCAGATATGTGAAGAGACAACAGGACATGGGACACTTTTTTACCTATTATATAGAGTAATTATCTTATTTTTTAAACAACCTTGATTATTTTTCTCTTAGGAAGTTATTTCGCAGACAAAAATTTCAAGTATTCTTATAAACAATGCATTTAAATATTTTCTTTCAATCTATCCTAATATGAGATTTGCAATTAGATGCAAGTATCTGATAAAGTCTTTTTCATTCACAAGTTCTGCAAGAGGCATAAAACCTTTATTCCACCAAGGTCATGCCATATTTATTGCTTAGATTCATGTTATACATCTGAATTTCACAATAGAGCAGAAATGACCACAAAATAGGAAAAAATTGATGTCACAAAATGTGTTTCAAACTGATATCCAGAAACTTTAACAACACAGGAAGAGATTAAATACCTTTATTATTCTTTTCATAGATTTTGTTAAAAGAAAAAGAAATTAAAATCTTTTGGTTTACATGGAAGAGGAGTGAAAATATTTTCTAGTGTGTTTATTTTAGAAATATAAATATGAAATATGAAGATGATTCCCAGGTCTGCTACCTGAGAAGAGAGAAAAATGCCCGGCTCTATTAATATATTATTTTTTTAAAAAAGAAAATAAAGAAAATGCACTATGAAATTTTAATTCCTCTTTCTCCTTCTTAAGGTTATGTGGAAATATTGCTAACTGTATTGTGTTCCTGTGAAATATATCACTCATGTCAAAAAGATAAAACATGATAATGTGCAATTGGCATCCAGGCAAAATGTAAATTCTATTGAGAGGTTTTGTTCTTTTCTCAGATCATTGAAATATTCAATATAACTTAATAAATTTCCTCTAGGAATAGACTTGAACTGGAAATCACAGGATAAAATCACAACTCATGGACTTTTACCAAAATTCATGAAACTATTTTTTTCATCGTCTCCTGACTTCATAATTTCAAAAATAAGCTTCTAATTTACAAAGTCTCACTTCTTATGCTTTAGAAAATTCTCTTTTTTTGAGTAATTGCCCTGCCCCTATATTCGTACTGCATTTGAAACTTGGGATATCTGTTATTTCAATAAATTAGAATGGGGTTTGATGCTCCTTACATATAATTTGAACTATTGATACTATGAGAAGAAATTTACTTACCAATTTAGGCAAAATTTGCCTAGGCAAATTCAGAATAGGGCCTAAATGTAGTTTCTGTGATGTTTCAGGGCAATTCCATTTGTGTAAGCCCCTGGGGCCCCATTATATCATTGGAAAAATCCATGGGCATAGAATATTCAAAGGAGTAAATTCTAGTGCAAAAGAACAAGTTCCTTTCGGGGAACATGCACATTGTGGGTCTTTGAGCTGCTCTTTCTGTCTGCTGTTCATCAGCTGACTCTATGTTATATATTTTCTTGGAGAGATTATTTTCAGTAGAGGTGCTAAAAAGGAAAAAAAAAATAGTGGAGAATCAGCTTTGAAACCAAGTAGCTTGTGAAGTCCTTCAGATTCTCTTTCAGGGTTGTAACTGTGGGTCAAAATGCCCCAAAGAGAAAATTCATGTAAGAATTGTGGCCTGAATGTGGGAAAAATTTTTAATACTGTTTCATGATTTTAAGGCCTTTAGCTTTGACACTTTTGCTCTTCAAGTACAGTAGACAGTTCCAAGTTTTTCCCTTTCTATTTTTTTTCATTTCACAAATTACAGAAAGTAAAAACTTTAATGCTTTCATCAGTGAATTGAATTGCATAAAACTCCCATAAGGAAAGCATATCCATCAAGGTTGATGACATTTATTATGCCAGAATTTGATAGGTGAATCTAGAGCTCCCCAATCCAAAATCTGTTGGTGAAGAAGGAAAAAGTTAAATATAAATAAGATTTACTTTCATTTGTATCAGTACGGTATATTTAGTTGTCCCATTTTACCACACACAAAATATGTTTATTGTATACAACATCTGTGGTAGTCATCAAATTTCCTGTCTTAGGACCAGCTTAGAAAAATCCATACAGAGAAATGTTTGGCTTTCAATGGACTTTGATGCACTTCTGGGCTGAATTCAGAGTGTAATCTGTAAAATATACATAGTTTCAAAATTCTGATGCTTCAATTATCTGATGGTGCAATATGCCATATTTTGACACCTTTCCATTTTTGAAATATCAGTAGCACAAATCTTAAATCTTTAGAATTTTGTTGGACTTAGCTGAATAAGAATCTTATAGAGGTATGATGCAAGTCAATAAAAGCTTCCATAGCATTAGGAACGTGTCCAAAGCTGGTGTCTAAATTATTGGAACCCTATCTCCCATGAGTTTCTGAGTCCAGCATATGCTCCAGCACCTTCAGGCAGATTTGGGACTGCATTGCCTCAAATTCCCTTGTGTTGGAGCCAACCTGAAACCACACTAGTTATGAAAAGTCTCTGATTTGGACACTAAGGCACAAAAAGTTATGTAACTTACCACTGCCTGTCTATTAGGTTTTCAGCCAATAGTCAATTACCTTTTTCTTCAATAGGGAAACATATTTAAATTATGCAATATCAATTTCTAAAGCACTAACAAATAACTCTTCTGCATGGTTTAGTTGTTCTTTTTTTTTTTTACTTCTCTTAAATTCATATGCACTGGGTTTTGGACATGCCATATATTTAAGTAGGCACAGTACAATATAATTTCTACATTTCTCTTTTCACTGGTGAACATGGACCAAGACTTTCTTGTTGTTACATATTTTTGCCGGTTCTGAATCATGCTAGAAATTTGCATTTGTTCCTTTCATTTATAAACTTGCTATAATTTTTTTCCAAGAAAAAAATAGCTATAATTTTATGATGATCATGATTTTTAAAACTTTCTAATTTATTATTCTTATAGTACTAGCTTTTAAGTCAGTGACACGGAGAGAAACAGGATATGATATTAATATCCAACTTTCTCTAGTAAAAGATAGAATGGAGGAAGCATTGACATTTTCATTTGATCTCAACTTTCTTAACTTAAAATGGACCGTGCAGGAATATTAGCTATCTTGCTGTTGCTTTTGTGAAATTTTTGTAAGAGAATTTTACAAGAGAAACATGATGCATTACTGGGATATTTTAAAACACTTTTTCTAATTACATATTTATACAGAGTGATTTCTATATCCCTTAGGCTTTAATTAGTTTCTTTGCTATTACTTGCAAGTTTTTAATAAGATACTGAACTTGCTGAAGCTTCTACTGGATATGATTCTGTAAGTAAATGTTTGACCTTTTTTGCTCCCAGAAAAGTAAGAATAAGCAAAAGTAAATAAGTATCTCACTTTCTGGACTTTGTTGTTTATTTTGCAGAAGGGTAGTGTGAGGTAATTTAAAAGGGGTTCAATACTGTTTTGAAAGGAGTCCAAGAGACTTACTTCTGACAGTCCCACCCAGCTGATAGTATGAAATTGTTTTCCTCTAGTGCAGATTTGCATTTCCATAGGAGAAATCTATCAATGAGATGGTATTCCTCCTGTCACACCTGGTTGAAACTGAGAAATCTGACTTTATGCACTGCTGTGCACTTGCCTGAGGAAAAAATTAAAAAGCAAGTGTTTTCAATATTATCTTCCACAGCCATGTCTGTGCTCTCCATCTCATTCTTATCTCGAAAAAGAAAAAGAAAAAGAAAAAGAAAAAGAAAAAGAAAAAGAAAAAGAAAAAGAAAAAGAAAAGTGAAAGAAAAGTGAAAGAAAAGTGAAAGAAAAAGAGAAGTTACTGATTATGGTGATGTAACGCTTTTTTTTTCAGCAAGAGAACTGATTAATTTTGGATCTTCATCCCACCTCCAGCAATCTTTTCTGTTTTAGTAACACAATTTGGTGTCCCTTACCTGTCAACAAATATACTAATAGCATCACAAAGTATTTTATTAAAATTATATGAGCATATCCTATTTAAAAAATATAAGTTTACCATTAACTTGAATTAATTCAGTGGTTTAGTTAAGCATGGTCCATACAAACACATACACTGACCACTCAAATTGACTTGATAAAAGAGCACTGAAATTGTCTTCTCTAGGCAAGAACTTCTCAGTCTGTTTTCATCGACATCTCACTCATTTCCCTCCGCACCCAATATAGTAATTGAATCCTTCTTAAATATTTTTTTCTCTATGAGGGACCACCATCTTTTCTTAGGTGTTCAGTTATGTTCTGTGATGTGTCCGTTGTCGAGCTGCCTGAAGCCAACTGTGTTTGGCCTGGGGAAATTCCTGGCAACCTCTCACAGAAGCCACCCTTGCTACCAACCCATAACTCCATCAGGAAATGGTCTGCACCAACAATTTTATCTTTTAGCCCAATACCAAGAAGTAAGAGGCAAAGGTGTAGGTGTTTGGATCCTTAAATACCAAAAACATGTAGGAATGCATCATTATATTTACTTCACCTATAAGATTGATCCAATATGAGCAATTAAATTTTCAGGCCTCTAATTTCGACTATTTGAGCTCTCCAGGTGATCCACTGAATCCTAAGAAAGCCATTTGAGTGTATCTACCAACCTGAGTAGTCCAAGAATTCTACCAAAGATTAGACACCTTAACATGTGACTACTGCTAGGATAAATAGGGTCCTCCATTCTGCCCTTATGTTAAAATGCCTTCCTCGAATTAAATTATGTCCTCATTACACTGCTCTTTTTTTCCCCCTCTATTCTCTTAGAATAAGAAAATACACCTGAGAGATATTGTTATGTTATTAATTATTGCCAACAGAGATTAAAACCTTTTGGGTTCTAATCACTGTTGGCAATAATTAATAACATCAGGAATTTATGGAGAGAAACATTTGATAGTTGTGCAATAAATGCAATACTGACCACATATACACCCCTTATTTGCAAATTTGCTATTGAGACAGAATATCTGAATGTATTCCTGAGTGCATCCTTTTTAGCTATGTACCATTAAGAGGTCTCTTTCCGAAAAGTAAAGTTCTCTGCTAATTTCATTTCAAAGCAGCATAACATTTCTCTGTTTCTTCTGTGTATACATTTCTTATCTTTTATTAATCACAAATAACTTTCTTAGATTTACAACTTTGTAATTGGTCTCCAAGTAATATACACAGGTAGATTTGAAAGCAGGTACTGAAATACAAGAAAACTATGTATTTAAAAATTACTGAATATCTGGATTCAGCATTCTCTGTGTTTAGTCTCCTTCTCTGCAAATTATTATGTATTTTGTACAGGGCATATAAAGTGGTTCGGAGGTTAAAAATCAACATTCGAGTTAGCCAAGGGAGACACAACTTGTTAAACAATGTTTCTGGAAAAATAATTAATTTTAAGAAAAATAATTATTTATGCAAATAAAGCCAAATGTCAAAATTAAAATTAATTTATATTCTGTTTTCAAAATTAATTTATATTCTGTTTTCCCGTAAAGGAAAAAACTTTAAAGGAAACCTCATTGATTTTTTGGTTTTGGCAATAACACAAAACCACAAATGGTGCTGATAATTCTTAAGTCTACCTTGGGAGTTATGTGTAATGCATTTTCATCCCTTTTGCAGTACATTATTAATTATTGTCAGAAAAATTGATCAGGATTCTGTTTTAATTTCTATATGGATCTTTTTTGTTTAGGCATACTCTTCAAAATCAAGCTTCTTAAGCATTAGCTGAGATACTTAGTTTTATTCAGACTCCCCAGAGGGGGTGGGGGAAGTTATAATTCATTGTAGGTGGTGCACAAGTAGAATAGCATTACTATATTGTAATTTTAGCTGTTTTAGAATTATGCAGATTGCCTAGTTGTGTAAGTCTCTTCCATAGTCAGTTGGGAGAGACAAGTACCTCCAGGGGCTTTTAGCCAATCACCTGAAATACCTGGTGTAAAAAATGTCTTTGTGATATCTTGCTTTTCAGATACAACTAAATTTACACATTATTCTCAAGCATCTGATGAAGTCTGCCAAAGAGAAACTGTCAGGAAGCAGGTCACGTTGGGTTTATTGCTATCGTTGTACTTAAAAATGTTTTAGCCAAAGCAATAAAATTAACTTTTCCTTTGCTTTTTTTTTTTTTCCCTGAAAGGACATTACTCTTAATTAAATGTTAAATAGGTTATGGCTTGCCTCTGCTCTCTGGAAGCAACAATTAAAAAAAAATAAAAGAAAAAGAGAAACTGAACAGGCCACAGATTTTTTTCTTACAAATAGTCAGGTGTTCCTTCAATAAACTAGAGGATATAAGTTAAGAAGAAACAACCCATGTTTCTTTGTTACACCATCCAAAACATTATACATAGTTAGTCATGTCTGAAGAGTATTTATCAACATCTCTTTAAAAGATCATAAGGAGCAGAAACCCCTTAAACCATTTATTGATTTATTTGCTAGTCTTCACACTTAGATTTTTCACCCCTCAGTGCCTATCAAAAATGTTGGCATCTCCAACAGAAACATATTTTAATGAACCAGTTTATGCGAGCGGTTTAAAATAAGTACTGTGCTATGAACTTAATACATAGTGTAGCTTTTCACCGAATGGCTTCTGGGAATGCCATTACATCCCCTTGATGCAACTGAGTTTAATATGTAGTCAAATGATTAGCACAAATTTTTTTCAGTGAATAGACTACAAAAATTCATCTTATTCTCCTCCTTCATATAACTTAGTATTTTTCCATGTTTGGAGCTTTTAATTCTCCAAGACCAATTAAAGTGAGTTTTTTAAAATATATACCCTATATATTCAAATATGGACCCTTCTTTTCTTCAGAGTGGAAAGAAATATTTCTGATATATTTAGGCTTTTTACCTTGATAGAAATACACTGAACATATTACCAGGTTTATTTTCACTACTATTTGGAACTGTTAAATTAATGTAGTAAAAAAACCTAGAACTGAACATAGACATGAAGGGATGATAAAGAAGTGAATAAAAACAACTAAATTATTCTCCTGTCAATGTAAGGCAGTGAAAATATGAAGTGGCAGGTAAATACCACTATGTCAGTTTCTTACAGGCAATACATAATTTTTAAATCCTATCAAAAGTTCCCCCCTCATTGACTTAAACAGGCTAAAGACAAGAGTAAGAATTCTGACCAGCTTGTTTGTTTGTTTATTTGTTTTTGCTTTTTTTAACCTGTTTCACACCATACACACCTAAGACCTACCTAAGATTTCATGTGTTGTCTGTTGCAGTCCTTTTCACCCATGCAGTAGGTTAACATTGATCAACTGCCAGATTCTCAAATCCAGCCGCTGGCTCACTCCTTTCCAACAGGATGAGAGAAATAGATGAAAAAGTTCATAGACTGACATAAAGGTAGAAAGAACACTTACCAATTTCCATCACAGGCAAGACTTGGAAAAAAAAAAAAAGATTTATTGCCAATTAACATAGAGTTGGGTGGTGAGAAAAAAAGGGAAAAAACTAAAATTCCTTCCTGTCACCCTCGCCCTTTTTACACAGATGGAACTTCACTCATTCATTGCCATGGCCTCAATCTCCTTCTCTGCTTTTGCTGCTTCCCAAGTAGTGCAAGAAGGATGAGAGGTGTTGGATTATGGTTAGTTGTAACACTTCCTCTCTGCCTTTCCTTCCTCTTCATACTTTCCCCTTGCTCTGGGGTGGGTCCTTCCCACAGATTGCAGTCCTTTGGGATGACTGCTCCATGATGGGTTCTCCGCATGGACTGCAGTTACTGTCTGAAGCTTGGTCCAGAATGGGCCCTTCATGGGCTGCAGTGTGGTTATTTCTTTCAGTGTGGTCCTCTCCATGCATTGGAGGGAAATATCTGCTCTGCTTTGGTCCTCTCCGTGGGCTGTTGGAGAATATCTACATTTCTTGGAGTCCCTCCCCCACTCCTTTTGCTCTTACCTTGCTGTTCAGAGGGTTGTTTCTCTTTCTGCTGGGCAGCATTTTTCCTTTTTCTTTTTGCATTACAATAGAAATATACCACCTTGACTATGACATTCAGTTGTGCCATGCACTGGGTCCCTTGGAACCCTCTGGAACCACCTGTGCTCAGCACTGGGCATGTCCCGATAAACCCAGTACATCAAAATATTGACAAATTTTTTTTATTACACAAGAAAATGCTCTCTATATAATTGTAAATCTGTAAAATTGTAAACTGGAACAGCGTTCAGTGCTACCAAATTGTCTATTTGGAAAAGCTAATCTCAGCTTTCAGTATTGACCACACTCCACAGGGCCTTACCCCAACCTCATGGCCACTAAAGACCACTGAAGAGAAACAGAAGATAACCCAGCATGCTGGTCCTCTAAAACCTCTGAAAACTGTGCACTTCTGGTGAAGAGAAAGAAAACCAAGCAACACACATGCAGGTGCTACAGACTTTTCAGGCATGTACAGAAGAAATGTAAGCTTTGAATTAATTAAATTAAAAGGTTATTCTTGGAGTAATAAGGGTAAATAAATTATTCTGATTCATTAAACAAAAAAAAAATGCATGAATTGTTTTTAAGCACATCTGATAGACTCAGGCATATTTATAAAGAGAACATTGTACATAATATGGCATCAATAATCATTTCCTGGTGAATGTACCCAGAGATGTAATTTAATAAGTTAATATGAAAAAAATGCAGCTTCTAATTAATGTTACTGCTTAGATAACTAGGCAAATAAGATCACAGAAATAACCAAAATTTTTATACATAATTTCGTTTATATATTTTCTGTGGTGCCCTCTCTTCACTTGCTTCTTTCAAAGGTCACAGATTCGTCGTTTTTACGGTGCTACAATTTCCTTTATAAATGTAAAATCTTTATTTGAACATAAGTAGCAACTCCCTGATGTTTAACCTTTAATTCTTTGCTCTTTTCATTCCAGTCACCTAGCAAATACAGTAGGCATTTTTGTTCTACTGCTGAGTAATGCATACTTTCTGGCATATCAAAATTGTTTCTTTCAAGTTTTTCCATTAGTGGTGTGAATCTAATAACCGTGCAACATATTGACTCATCGTACTTCCTTGAATATGAGATCTGGCAGCCTTATTCTTTGCAAAATACAATTTCACAAGAAAGAAAACATGGCACAAGTGTTTGCAGTCTGCAACTCAAATTTCATCACCCTTAAGTAAATACTTTGCCTTCTAGAGAAGAAAATAATTGTAATTGGTATTCTTTCTGAGGTAGAAAGTAATTTAATTGCACTAACTGAATTAGAATGGGATAAACTGCAAGACCCCATTCTAATACATTTATTTATTTGAGATTTTTTATGGGAGCTACAAATTCTGTCTAATCAAGGACTGAATTACGTGTCCAGAATGTTGTTCCAAATTTAAAAGTATTGTCAAATTTGTCTTATATTTTACTACTGAAGAATTAATCCTCTTACAATGGGTCAATACTTTCAAGTATCCTAATGTTCAGTAAAATGCCAAGTAAAGTTAGCAGATAGTAGGGACTATTATTAATACTAGTATTAGTATTGACCATCATCATATCATCATTGTCATTATGGTCATTATCATTAGCATTGGTATTAGATGAAGAATGAATCCACCTAGATGATGACTTTAAAATAAGGAACCCTTGCAGGTTTTAAGGTTTTCCTGTTTACCAGATGGACAATTTAATCCCCTTAGAATATTTTTATTCTCAGACTATAACTATTATTTTTCATATATCACAAAGAAAATGCTGAAAGAACAAATAAAGAAGTATAAAATCACAAAATCATAGAAGAATGGAATCTAGTCCACCCTCCCCTACAATAGTTACGGAAATCTTCGACTAGACCACGTTGCTCAAAGTTCCATCCAACCTAGCCTTGAAAACTGCCAATAATAGGGCTTCCACAACTTCTCTGGGCCACCTGTCCCAGTGTTTTATTGTACTTATGGTAAAATATTTCTTTCTTATGTCTAGTCTCAATCAACCCTCTTTGAGTTTCGATCCATTGTCCTACCACTGTCAGTCCTTCTAAAATCTGTCATCTTTATCAGTCCACTTTAGGCACTGGAAGGCTGCTCTAAGGTCTCCTTGGAGTCCTCTCTTCTCCAGCTTTAATAAGCAAAATTTCCTCAACTTTCTTCACAGCAGGATGACCAGAGGGTGGGCTGGCACACTGTGTATAGAGAAGAAGTCTGGCAGATGAAAGATACTGAAGCCAAGGTTTCTACATGTCTTGAATTTACACTCTGATTGCTAATATAAGCTGAAACCTGTACCAGTGCATCTATTTTCTTCTCACTTTCAGATGGATAAATAGATAGACAGGTAGATATAGATAGACAGAAAAGACATCTATTGTATGTGCAAATCCCATCTCCATTTTGCTGTCATTTATCTCTTAAGCACTATAAAACTGAGTCATGATTTCTTAGCCTTGATTGGTTTGAAGACAAAACTTGAAAGCAAACCCTACTTTTTAGAAAATTAAAGACTCAAGGAATACCAGAATATAATTTTATCCTCTTTACTGAGTGAGATGTATAATTTTCAATAGCACATAGTTCTGTCATACAAATGTTTGAAAAGTGTAAACTTATAATGATCAGTGAGAAAAAAAGAAATACCTTCCATGAAAAAGATACTGCCATTCCAGAACATTGTTGATCATCTTTGTCAGATACAAGACATTCTGTCAAAATGTTGCTATTTCTACTGAAAAGTTCTCAAAGTTCTTTTATTCATGTCTCTGCTTAAATTGTCTCTAGTCTTTAGTCAGGGGATGGATGATCTGTTGGTGGACAGAAGTGGAAAAGCACATGCAAACACCAGCTATAATTGTGATTTTGTTTTAAACTTGGACAAATTTGGCATGCACAACTGTTATGCCCTTTGGAAGAACTGCAAACATTGGTACATCTAAACTACCCCTTTATAATGGAGAATATTATTGCACTTAGTAAGAAAAAATTCTCATTTGTATGGTGAAACAAGGGACAGCTGACAAAATGTCAGCAATAAAGTCAATGATAAAATTATAAAATAAAGTTAATTACAACTGGCTGCACAAGAAAGAAAATAAAGAATTACAAAATAAATCAGGATGAGAGGAAAAACTGGAGTTCATCTAAGACTGTAGGAAAAGTCTTTCATGCTAACTAAACATTAGTCAGTTTAATGATACTGGAAAACAAATGGCAGATTTAATTAATTAAGGAATGAATTACAAGGGTGCTGAACCTGAAAATCAAGAGAATTATTTATCTGAGTCTATTTTGAAAGAGTATTCCACAAAAGAATTTAGATAAATACAAAAAGAATAAGAGGAAAAAATTTCTATGTGATTTTTTTGGGTTCAGAAAACCTAAAGCTAAAGGATCAAAATATGAAGAAATTCCGTCTCAAAATATGAAGAAATTCCGTCTTGTAAGATAATTATCATAAAGGAGAAGAGAGTCAATCTTTTCCATCCACTGGAAAGCAATGAGAAAATAATTTAATATGCAGCACAGGATACCAAGGTATTGGGACTCTATTTCCCCACTTCCACAACTACATAGGTAATTAAATATTGGGATAAGCTAAAGATTAAAAACCTTACATAACTTCATTGAGGAAGTTAATGCTTCTTATAACCCTATTGAACTAACAAAGGAGCCATATGGATTAGGATAAAGAAATTCAAAAATGGCTATTTATAAATGCACTTATTGTTAGCTACATTTCCCTGAATTTCAGCTGTCTAGAAGGTAAAACTGTAAGAGAATTGTGTAGAATTTCTGTAGGCCAATTGAAAAAAAAAAAAAAAGTTTAAATGGGCCAAATTAACTTCAGAAGTGAACATTTTGTCTCCAGTACCTAAAGAGAAATGTTTTCTTTATGGGATTTTTTTTTATCTCTTTGTTTATTTTTAATTGTGAATTTGTTAGTGCACAGATTAATATTACAAACAAATGGAACAAACGGAAGACTAAATGATTTTAAAATTTGTGTTGTTCCGCTTGTCAGACATTTTGATCTGGTAAGTTCAGAAATATCTTCATTTGGGCTTTATCACAGGATCCTGCTTTTCTGAGATCCATTGAGAATCAGTATCCATAAAATAAGACCATGCAATAATTGCAACATCTTTTCTGGGATTTGTTTTGGCTAATTCTATGTATCTAATTTGATATTTCTATGTTCCCTAATGTTACATTTATATTATTTATTTGAAAACACAGTATTGAAAACTGTTTTTTTAGTTTCTGTTACTATTCTGACATGAAGTACTTCTCTTAATCAGACACAAGAGCAGTGGCTCTGTATTTTATTTCTAATAGCCCAATTTTCCAAGAAAATGAAGAGCCAAAGAGAGTGTTCAGATTGCATGTCTATTTTCATTCGTTTGAAAAGATTCTTTGATACTGTTTTCTTCCTAAAAATTTGTTGTAAACTCAATGACGGTAGGCACCACTAAAAATTTATAATTGTAAATCAAGACCTACTGTAATTTCAGATATTTATTGAAGTTGAGTAAAATGTTCTGCAAAACTGCAGTAGGTATATATTTTATTACAAGCGTTGTTTGGTCGTCAAGTATTTTAGGAGGGTGGGATTTTTATTATTTTGCCTATAAAGTTTGTAAAATTAATCATTCTTAAATAGGAAAAAATAATCTGGCATTACTTTTAGATACATATAATTCTAGTCAGGAAACAATGTGAGATATTCAGGAAAAAAATTACAGAAATTCTGTGAACCATAAATATACACATGTATATTTCCTTTTTGTCACTGGAGAAAAAGCCTACATGAGTGTGGTATAATTCAGGGGGGATTTTTTTAAAGTCCCAGAAATAACAGCAAATGTTATTGAGTTAATGATCCACAAGTGCTTGAGTAAGCCAGGCTGTTATTGTTCATGCTGAAAAGACCTACTCAGTAAGTAACTTGTAGTTATTTACCTGGTAGGGTAGGTTGCTTGCTGTAATAAGTAACTTAATATGTCAAAAACATACCAGGTTGAGTTTACAGGCTTTTAATATTAAGTCTCTAAATTTTGATTGGTCTATAAAAGGAACACAGATATTTTTAAACCAGTGTTCATTATTATTGAGGGAATTTTATCCTCTTTCTGCAGTTTTATTAGTTGATTAGAAACTCTATTCTATATAAATAATTTAAACACATAAAGAAAGTGGACTGAAAAATTTAAGGCAACTGAATTTAAACTTATAATGTCATCAACTCAAACTAACTTGTTGCTTAAACAAAGAGAAGGAAAAGATTCAGATGTCCAATAAGAGTCTTGCTCTTAGAGCAGTCAGGCTCTCCCATCAGATATTGAGACTCACTCAGTGCAGAAATGAGGTGTACCACTGCCTTAGCCAGTGTCTGTGCCTTATGACTACATGTTCCAGACTGCACTCATGGTTGGGCTTGTTCTTTCTTCCATTGAGTTTTCAATCTTTGCTTGTATTCAGTAATACAGACTAAACATGAACCACTGCCAGCATGAATTTCTTTGTTAAAACAAAAAAAGGATGTGAATCCAATCTAATAGGAATAAATTGAACTCATTTTTCCCACTATCTGGATCAGGGTTTTAATTACTGTATTATTAAACACATTTGCTGTTATCCTTTGCCAGCAAGTCCAAAGAGTTCATTGTGTATATCCAAAAGTCTTGGTAAAGCCCTTGATTCAATGAATAGTTTTAGGCTTTGAATCCCTGTTTCAGAGGCCTTATTCGTTCAGGGTTGCATAATACAGCTGATAGATTTCAGCCACTCCTTTTCCAAAAGAATAATAATGGATCATAACCTAAAATAAGATACATTGTATGGTTACAAATGGAAGAAAGGTGAGGAGATAGGCCAAGGAGGTCAGTACAGCAATAACCCAGACATAGCTTATTATGAAACCCTGAATGCTTTGTTAAGTTTATTATTTTACTTAGTAGAATATTGTTATTTATGTTGTTATTGTCTGTTTAATACAGACTTCAAAAAGTCATAAATTCACCATTAAGTATACAATTTCTTTCTTTAGCTAAACATCTATCTAAATCCAAAATCAAATGTGAATTTACACTTCAAAAAATGAAAAAAACTAGAATTTTTTGTTAGTTTTGTTTTTATTTTGTAGGGTTAAAGTATGTACGGCAAACAATATTCTAGTCTGATAGAAGGATAAGTCACACTTTTCAAGAAAGCATTGGACATAACTTTCAGGAAGCAAATCTGCATGAATCCATAATTGCTAACATCTATTTGTCATTCTTTTCAATTAAATGAGTGTGTGGCAGTTTTGTTGTTTAGGGGTTTTTATATGAACATTTAAACTGTATGAGATTTGGGGATTTTTTTCAATATAAATAAGAAAAAATGTTTCTAAGGTCACAAGATTGAAAATTAACTTTTAACAGTGCCTTTTGGAAATACTCGGGTGTTATTTAAGACATTTAAGTAATCGATACAATTTTTTTAAGTATTCTGGGATCACGAAGTTCTCCAAATTCTGTTCTTAAAAATGTGTGGTTTTATTAATCTATCCTTGAGAAAATTTTAATATTTCAGAGGATACACGCCAAATAATTGTACATCATTACACCTGATTTTTTGGTTGAGTATTGCCAAAAGTGTACACAAAATTTATTTTGAACAAACCTACTATATAGATTTCTGTTCTTAATAATAAAAAAGTTTCACACATATTTATAAATACGCTCCATTTCAACCAGAGTAAATGAAAATTATAATTTTCATTACTTGCAAAAATTTTGGGTATTTTTGTTCCAAACTTGATTAAAATTGGTGGGCATATGTTTTCCTAATTGTATAGCACAAATTGGCTCATCCAGAGAATACAGTATATTATGGCAGTTTTCACAATTGATCAAATATGTCAGGTGGTTTGGATTAGTCTGCATCCTTTTCCTTTTAAGTCAGTACAAATCCAAATTGCACTAATGCATTCAGAAATGTTACTTCTTATCTGATATCCTATTCTCTTTGAGGAGAAAACTTGCTGTCCAAACACCTGTTGCTGATATACACTGCATATGAACTGCAGGAGTGCTGACATGGAGAGTAGCACTGACAGACCTTGGAGGTAGATAAAACATGATTTCCATTAGTCTACATTAAAAAGAGAGGAGCAACAGGGCAGAGAGGAAAGGATGTCAGTCTCAGGTTGAATTTTTGAAATATGTTTGATCAGCACGGAAAAGCTTTATTATTTCCATGCATGTTAAATTATTGCCAAAAGGCATATTTCCTTTATTTGAGTAATTTGTAAACTTTTAACAAGATAAAACCAAACCACAGAAACCCTACAAGTTACACTTTCAGCTGAAAAGTTGCTCTGTTGGCTCTACATTAAATTGCCACCTACTTTTGGATGTGGCTTTATGTTGTTTACACTTTTCAAAGGTTGCAAATTTTGTCATTATGTACATATTTTTCACCATTTAAGCAGAAAAGAAAATAGAAGCATCATGGAATCAAAAAAATGAAGAAAAGACATTCTTCAGCAGGACTTTTGTTCCTTTCACAACAGAAATGCAAGCATACATAAAGCAGAATTGAAAAAAGCAGAAAAGCTCTTAATGTAGTCCATAATTCATTACCACAATCAAAATACTTATTTCTTTTATAAGAAATTGCTAGCCCTTTTCACAGAAGACTGCTATTTTACAGAGACAATTATAGAGGCACAAGGAAATACTGGGACTGAAAAGAAAATATTCACACATAAACCTTAAAATGCATTTAATTACCAAAAATGACAGGTAAGAAATTTGAGGTGTCATTACTGTTTGTTATATAGATAGTTATTAAATCCTAGGTTTACAAAGTTGGCTTTTTTAGAAAAACTAATTGCTCACTATATTAATAAAATTACTTTTGATTTCCTGAATAGGGAATTCAGAAAAGGCTTTTATGCTAAATACTTGTATATTTTCAGACTAAATAGCTCTGGTATGTAAATGTAATTCCAAAAATTGCAAAACAGCTACCTGCACCACCATCCTGCATATTTATTAGTGGAACTGTAAAGCAACATTCCGTAGTAAAATTATATTCTTAAAGTTCTATTTGCAATTTAAATTACCTTAACTAGAGTGGTAAAATTGCTGGAACTTTGTTCCTCTTTGATACAATAGTGAATAAAAATTCATCTACCCTAGATGATTTATGTTGACATTTTAACTTCTTGTTCAAAGGAAAAAGCCAGAAATACTTTACTTGGGAAGGTTTTAAATAGGAGCTGCCAATAAATTTCTTGACATCAGCATGCAATTTTATTTTATTAGTCAATCTATTATGATGGTCTTCACAGGGGTCTTAGATTGAGGGAAGAGACAAGGATTTGACTCCATGTTTCAGAAGGCTTGGTTATTATTTTATGATATATATTACATTAAAATTATACTAAAAGTATAGAAGAAAAGATTTCATCAGAAGGCTAGCTAAGCTAAGAATAGAATAGGAAGGAATGATAACAAAGGGAGCTGTCCCAGACTCTCTGTCCGAGCCATCTGGGCTGAGGTTGGCCATTCATTATAAACATCCAACAAGGGCCAATCACAGATGCACCTGTTGCATTCCTCAGCAGCAGATAATCAATGTTTACATTCTGTTCCTGAGGCCTCTCAGCTTCTCAGGAGGAAAAATCCTAAGGAAAGGATTTTTCATAAAAGATGTCTATGACAATTTACCACAAAAAATCATTGAGGCAGATACTGGGAACTGTCTGAGTATCCCCAAACATTCTGCAACTTCTGCCTGTCTCCTCAGCAAAGATGAAGTCTACATCCTACAAAGTGATAAAGCCATTTTAGAAACAGTACCAAACAGAGGTTCAACTTGATCAGAAAAAATATGGGTGAATCTCATGTGAAAATACAACAATAAAATAGTAACATTTTCTGAAAGTTACATTTTCCCTTATCAGTTTTTCTTCTTTCGGCATGCCTTCAGATAGGAATGAACTCTCAGACATGACTGCCTGACAATAAAAAGGTGCGATAAAAAGCTGTTTGTTGTTTTTTGGTTTGGTTTTTTTTTTTTAATTAACTACTGACTTTACTGATGTGTCTTTTATGAATTTTCATTGTGTACTGCATTTTAATAAGAATTCCAGAAATATATCTAGGAATATATTTGCAATAAAATACTCACCTCTGTATGGTTGGAAGTTCAATATTAGAAAGCAAGAAAAATTTGGTTTAATTTGGGAAAACAAAGTTATGATTTGAATCTTTCTGCTCTTGCTGTTTATTGATTAAAGCTTAATTACTTTCGAACTACTGACATCTAACTCAGATATCATCTTTACTATATTCTTATACTGAGAGATAAGTTCATCCATCTTGCTTGGAAGCATAGAATCTTGAGCGTCTTTAATAGCATTACTCAACCATGAGCAGAAAACAAAAATAAAAATGTGTTTCTTTCTAATATTTGGATCTTTTTTAGGCTCTTTGCTTACATTCTTGGGCTGCTTTTAAGTTATTAGGCTGCTACTGGAAGCAGGCTTAATTCCAGTAAGGTACTGGCTAAAATATCTGAACACAGTGCAAACACACAGAGAAGTCTGTTTGCATGTTTTTCACCACTGAAGCAGAAAAGAAAATAGAAGGTTCATTCAATCAAAGGCTGATGATATGCCTTTCATTTGCAGTAATGACAATAATCAGCATAAACCACTTGAGATACACATTACTGGATTTTCTTTTCTGACTTTCGCTGATGGCAATTCTTGAATAAGTTACAATTTTTTCTACCAATTCTATAAAATATTAAAAGAAAACAAAAACAAAGGCAAAAAACCAAAACCAAAAACAAAACCAAACCAAAGCAAGAAAAAACCAATCACATGAGAAAAAAACCCCACACAATGTTTCTGATTCAAGTTGTGTTGTAATTAATTAGGCCTCAGGTTGATTCTGTTATGCCTGCACAGTTCTCTTGCCTAAAAATAACAGGAACACTTGTGAATTTATTTCTGAATTCCTCTGTGGGAAAAGGAGGAATATGTTGTATTCTACCCCACTTGTCTGCAAAACATGGACTAGCCTGATGACAAATGGAATCGGGAATAAAGAAAAGGATCATAGTTACTATTTTTTCCTCTAGTTTTTTCCTTTCTCTTCCCTCAACCCTCCTCTCCTTTGAGTAACTGTTGACAGTGGGAATAAGGATGAGGTTCATTTCACGTATCTTAAGTCATCTAGCATAAATCATTTTATTCTTCCCTGAAATCAATGAAGAAGTGTTGACACCTCTGCAGGTGAGTCATTGCACCTTTCCAGCAGCTTATCTTCATACCAGATGAATCACCTTCCCGATTTCCTCTTTTAAGGGACTACAGAGAATTCCGCTCCAAGTTCTCTTTTGCATCAAAAATACCTTTATTTAGAAATAGTGGTGTAAGCCCTAACCAAACAAAGAATTTCTTAGCGATTTTTCTTCTATATTAACAGTTATTTACTCTTGTGCTTTGCTGCATAAGTTACGTGGATTAGGCAATATCTTTAGTTTGATTATTCAAGATAGGTTTATCACAGATGCTATGTTCTGTTTCATATTGATATGGAAAATGAATTTCATTTTGCTTCAGCAGAAATCATACAAAATAACAGAAGCCAAATCCACTAAGAAATGAGTATGCAATGCAAACACAGAATTTATTTTTGTACTTAGAATGATATGTACCTCTCAAAATTCAACTCTATTTTTTTGTAATATTCACATAACATGGTTAAAATTCTCAGGATTCACCTGTCTCTGAGCAAATGCCTACTAACAAAATGACTTGATAGTTTATGAAATGGTTGATTATAGAAATAGAAATTCAGTAAATATAAAACCAAAATAAAAATTTAATGGTTTTGGCATATTAGACATGAATGCTTGAAAGATGAAAGAGTTAAGTAAATGCAGAATGAGTTTTTAAATGTATGATTACTTTGTTTGCTGATAATTTGTTTGAAGTATTCTGATTGGACTTATTAGTGTTTTCCTTCCTTAGGCCAGGGCTTTTTAATTTCATTAGAGTCCTGTTAGTCTATTCTTCCAGCCTGTCTAGATACCTTTTTTGCTCACTTCACTTTCAAGTTTGGAAGAATTTGTAAATTTTATTTTAAATATTCCCAGCACAGGAAGGACCTATAGGAGCAAATCCAGAGGAGGAATTAAAAGGCTGAAACACTTTTATAAATAAAAGCTGAGAGAATTGATACTGTTCTGCCTGGGAAAGAGAAGGTTTTAGGGTGACATTATTACAACATTTCAGCACCTGAAGAGTGTCTACCAGAAAAATGGAAAGAGATTTTTTGCAAGGGGACCACGGTTTCAAAGTGAAGGAGGGTAGGTTTAGATTAGATATTAGGAAGAAATTCTTCCCTGTGAGGGCAGTGGGCACAGGAGCAAGTTTTCCAGAGAAGTTGTGGGTGCCCAATCCCTGGAAGTGTTGAAGGCCAGGCTGGATGGGGCTTTGAGCAACCGGGTCTCATGGGAGAGGTCCCAGCCTGCAAAAGAGGGATTGGAGAGAGCTGATCTTTAATGTTCCTTCCAATCCAAACCAGTTTATTCTCTTCTATTTCTATAGACCAGAAAAGGAAAAGGTTGAAGACAATAAGAATGGTAACAATCTCAAGAGTATGGTAGATTTGGATTTTTGCAAGCTTTTATTATTCCTTTATGTTATAAAGGACTTTGGGATTTATTTACTTATTTCATATTAATTGAAGTTTTATATGATGCCTTAATATGCAAATACATTAACAGACTTTAAATATCCAACTAAATTATTTGATACCTTATAAAAAAATTATTGCAAACTGTCTGAATCATATACTCGATATGTGGTATAAAGGAGGTGTAAACAGAATATGCCTGTGCTCCTATTAAAACAAATTAACAAAATAAATAAATCAAAGCAAAAAAATCAACATTCATTTGAACACATTTTTTTTAACAAGTTCCAGAAAAAACTATTTCCTGTTTAATTTATCCCAATTATAAAGAATTTGCTTTGCAATATTATGCAGGCCTACAGTCACACATCTGGTAACATATTATAAATTGTAAAAATACAGGCTACCAGTTAGTATTTCCTTCTGGAACAAAGAGGGGAGTTTGATAAAAACAGGTTTTATTAGATTTTTTTTGTTCAAATAACATCCTTGCTGAGAAATTTCCTCTTGAAATTCTTCTAAAGAAATATGGCAATGTATTCCTGTGACTGTGATGCATATTAGAAATGAGCAAGATAAAGATATAATGGCTGGATACAAACTTAATTAACTCTCTCTCCTCTTTAACATCATAGATTTTATTTTTGTTCTATCTTTTAATTCATGTACTAATGTCTTCTAAAACTTGTGTTATTCACTAGTTTTCATTTAATAGTTCTGATGAGACTGCTCAAAACATTAATTTCATTTTAACAGCAATTCAAATAATCCATTTTAATTAATACAATCTCACCATTAGTAGTAAAGGCTAAGAAAAACATTGAAAATTTCTAAAATAATTTTTAAAATAATGACTCCAAAGTTCTATTTTAATTAACAGATGTTTATGATTATCTTTTAATATGTGTTCTTGACAAATTTCATTCATGAAAGATTGTAAAAGGGCTAAGATGGGACTATTTCAGTGCTCTTTTTATCATACATTTAGATAAAGACATGAATTCATATTGTAGAAAATAAAATTTCCTGCTTCTTGTCAGTGAAAGCTAAAATAGATATCTGCTAAATCTTTATGCAAAGAAATTTAAGACCTACTTTGACCTAAGGGCCAAATAATACAGAACAACTTTTCCTATTCAACATAACCCCCTGATTTATAATGTAGGTAACTGTGCCTAGAGACAAGCACAGCACCGGGGGGAGAAAAGGTGGGGAAAAAAGGTTCTTTGGACATACTGCTTTTCTATGAATATTGCCAGTGATATGCTTCATGAGGGCCTAGGAAGCACAGATCAAATTTGCAGCCACTAATTCTTTCCTTCACCAAAGAATAGTTCTTTAATATTTCATACAACCGTATTTGTTCAGCTGGGGCTACGTAAAGATTTCACCAAAACATTGCCCTCAATTTCATCTTTTTAATTCTCTAGGGTAGATTTTTCTCACTAAAAACTTTGATGACATTCTCATCTCATCAAGTCTGCTGTGTTTGATTTCACTAGACACACAAAGAGCTAGTGTTCTCAGTTTCTTAGCTAAATAACATTTTGTATAAGCAATGAATCTAGATTCAAACACTAAATATTGCAATCTGGACAGGAGTTAGACACCTCCCAACCTTGAGATATTTTTCCTCTCTGTCCTATTTCCAGATAAACAAAACTTCTACCTTTCAAGATATCAATTGTATATTTGGATCAAAAGTAAAGAAATCTGATATGCACATTGTATATTTATCTTGTCCTGTGATTTCCTCACCACAAAAAAAAATAAATCTAGAGTAATACAGGAAATATACCATTTGAAAAAGAATCAACTCAGTTAAAGAAAAACTGTTGCATGAAGAAAAACCATGTACTTTCTGCTTGTACTTTATATTTCTACTCTTATTTTTCTAAAAAGTAGGATAAATAGGTGGAGGAAAGGGGAAAATTATTATTAATATGTTTGGTTTTCTCTTAAAATGTGTATCTGTATCAGGCGCAGAGTCACTGTTGCCCTCAGAATTTCAGACTTGATTGAAGACAAAACTCAAAACACTTTTCCCCAGACCTCTTCTGTCTAGGCTCGACTTCAGTCCTGATACTGACACCATATCAAAGCAGCCCAGGGAAATGGAGGGCTGTGGTCAGTACACAACTGTTCCTGTCTGCCATTCCTTAGTTGTCCTACTCCTTCCCTGCTCCATCATGTGTTCTTCCCACCTGGTGCAGCGTTCATGGACTGCAGTGTGTACATCTGCTGTGACATTGCCCTGCAGTCAATTTTTGATTCTGCACAAGATGTATTTTTTCACACTCCCATCTCACATTTACCCTTTCCTAGACATGTAATCAAATATGTAATCATAATTGACAAGTTCAGCCTTATCCTGCATCGAGTCTGGCTTGAGATGGCTCTATCTGTCCACAGGTATAAACTGGGAGAGGAGTGGCAGCAGGATCAATGTGAGTCAGCCGTGTGTCCTGGCATCCAAGAAGTGAAACCACACCCTGGGATGCATCAAATCAGCCTCACCAACCTGTCAAAAGTGGTGGTTTTCCCTCTGTGACCTCATTGCTGTGGCCTCACCTTGACTATTTTATTTAATTCGGTGCCCCAAGATTTAGGATGGGTATGTAGTTACTTGAATGAGGCCAGGGTAGGCAGTAAAAATGGTAAAAGGGATGGAAAAAATGTCCAGTGAGGAGTATCTGGTGACTTTGGACTTGTCTGTTTTGGAAAGAACAAGGCTGAGGGGAGATGTCATTTCTCTCTAGGGCTTCCTGAGGAGGGAAAGAGGAAAGAGAGATGTTGATCTCTTCTCGCTGGGATCCAGTGATAGAACATGTGAAAATGTTCAAAGCTGCGCCAGGGGAGATTGAGGCTGGACATTACCATGTATTTCTTAACTGAGAGGGTGTTCAAACAATGGTACAGGCTTTCTAGAGAGATGATCAATGACTGAAGCCTGTAGGTGTTTAAGAGGCATTTGGAAAACATGCTTTAACTTCTGGTAAGCCATGAAGTGGTCAGACAGACTAGATGATTGTTGTAGGTCCCTTCCTCCTGAAAACCTTCTCTTCTCTTCTCTTCTCTTCTCTTCTCTTCTCTTCTCTTCTCTTCTCTTCTCTTCTCTTCTCTTCTCTTCTC
>JAXCLO010000001.1:71760347-71783701 GCA_035583995.1 Arremon aurantiirostris
CTCTTCTCTTCTCTTCTCTTCTCTTCTCTCCTCTTCTCTTCTCTTCTCTTCTCTTCTCTCCTCTCCTCTTCTCTTCTCCTGTGGCAGCCATGGTAGACCTTGACACATGAGCCCACTGCAGAAATATAAAAACTGTAAAATCTAGACTTACAATGACAAGATGAATTCTGTTTCATTGCAGTGTGTCTCAACACAGTAATGAACTATTTTTGCAAAACTTTCAGACACCACGCAGATTAGCTGTGTTCTGCAAGCCTAAGTCACTGCAAAGGAATTATTAAAACAGCTAGAAAACTAGCGAGAAATAAAGGATAAAGATAGGATAATTCATCTATCTTCAGCATTTTTTAATGCATTCTATTTTCACAGTGAATAATCTTTTGAAATATCCTCATCATAATAGAGCCCACTTTTTAGGAAATAGGTGCTTAAAAGCCAGAGCACTTGAAACTCCTGATCTAACTAGGTGCAAATAGCTGAGGAATCACAGTATTATGCTTTGAGAAATAAAAAACTAGTCTGAACCAGGATGAAAAAAAAACAATTTAAATTAAAATAACCTCCCAGGTGATGGGAGAAGACAGAGAAATTCAATTTTGGAAGGCTGTTATTACTAAAATGTGAATAACAAATCATATTTTGGCTATACTAATTTTTAAATCCTCTTATTTTTCATATCCTGCCATAGTCATATTTGTTTGAGTAGTTAGGTTTGTTTTTCAGAGGACTGATTCTTACTGTAGACTTAAAATGCCCATCCTCAAGAAAAGTATCCTTTTCACTATGTAATCAAAACCAAACGGAATTTTTATTCTTCTGTAGTGTCAGGTTCCTGGGTTTTGCACTGTACATTGTTTAGTTTTAGTTGGAACAGTCTGTAAGATTTAAAGGGTGAAATGTTCTAAAAAAATTTCCGTACAATGTCTATTTTAGAATCACTGGTTGAAGAAGTGAAGATAGTGGACAAGCAAATCTTTCAGGTAAATGTACTGCAAGAACCTGGAATAATTACAAAATAAAATTCATCAAAAACTGAAAGTAAAAATTCCACTAGAAAATTCTATTCCAACTCCTAAATCTCCAGATTTAACACAGATCTAAGCATATGATTTGTTAGACAGCTCAATTATACAAACATTACATTCACTTTTAAAAATGCTGTCTGAAAATTCATAATTGCAAAATAAAACCTACTAGCATCTGTCAGATGTCTAATATGAGTGTCCAGCCATGACCTGCAGAAGTTAGAAATTCTGACACACTATTACTAAAGGAATACACATTACTAAAAGAGTAAAAGACTTCAGAGTAAACTTTCTTTAAAATCTTGCCTGGCCCTCTGTGGTATTCAACTCTTAGATTCTTTGCAAAATAATCTGAAGAAATAAAGGGATATGCTTTTTTATAAGTTAGAGAAATTTTCCTCTTCATTTTTTCTTAATGTGGTCAATGTCTGGTACCCACCAAAGCCTCTCTGTCTCTTTCTTCTACAAGTGGGAGAGAAAATATAACAAAGGGTTTTCAGTTCAAGATAAGGACAGAGAGATCACTCACCAAATACTGTCATGAGCAAAAACCCTCCTATTTGGGATGATAATTGAATTTATAAATCCAATTTATAAAATCAAAACTCTATAATGAGAGTAAAATAAATCTTAAAAACACCTTCTCTCCACCCTTCCCTCCCCTGAGGTCTCTCTCTTCTCCCAGTGGCTCAGGGAGACCGGGAATGGGAGTTATGGTTGGATCATCACATGCTGTTCTTTCTGCTGCCCAGGGAGAGGAGTCCTTCCCCTGCTCCACTGTGAGGTGCCTCCCATGGGATACAGTTCTCCATTAACTTCTCCAATGAACCAGTTCTCCATGAACCCGACTCCAATGTGAGTCCATCCCATGGGCAGCAGCTCTCCACAAATTGTTGCAATGTTCGTCACTCTTCCACAGTTCCTGTCCTTCAAGAGCAGTCTGCTCCAGTGTGGGATCCCCACAGAATTACAAGTCATGCCAGGGAAACTGCTCCAGTGTGGGCTCCTCTCTTCATGGGTCTGCAGGTTCCTGCTAGGAGCCTGCTCCAGCACGGGTTTCCCATGCGGTCACAGCCTCCTCTCAGGCTCTGAGGAGCACGGGTGTTCTCCATGGGCTGGGGGTGGATCTCTGTGTCCCCAGGGACCTCCATGGGCTGGGGGTGCATCTCTGTGTCCCCAGGGACCTCCATGGGCTGGGGGTGGATCTCTGTGTCCCCAGGGGCCCTCCATGGGCTGGGGGTGGATCTCTGTGTCCCCAGGGACCTCCATGGGCTGGGGGTGCATCTCTGTGTGCCCAGGGACCTCCATGGGCTGCAGGGACACAGCTGCCTCACCATGGGCTGGCTGCACCATGGGCTGCAGGGGAATCTCAGCTCCGGCACCTGCAGCACCTCCTGCCCCTCATCGGCACTGACCTTGGTGTCTGCAGGGCTGCTCCTCTCACATTTTCTCACCCTGCTCTTCCCTGGCCGCAATTACAACCATGCAACAACATTTTTTTTTTACTTCCTAAATATGTTATCACAGCGGTATTACTGTCATTGATAATTACCTCAGCCTTGGCCAGCAGTGAGTCCATCCTGGAGTCAGCTGGAATAGGCTCTTCCAGGCATGAGGGAAACTTCTGGCATCTTCTCACAGAAGCCAGCCCCGTAGCCCCACTTCTACCAAAACCTGACACACAAACCCTTAGTAAGAACTCAACTGAGATACATTTAATTAAACAAATTTGAAGTAAAAAGTGAAGTGACAAAAGGCACAATGAACCTAAGATATAATGGTCCTGTGAAAATGTAAAGCAGGGGGTTTTTAATTACAAAATCTAAAATTTAAAAAGAAAGTTCCATATGCTGTGTCTAGTTCTGCCAAGGATGAATTAATATTTACTTTTTTTAAAAAAGTTCATTACTTAATTATGAAAGTATAACAATTCACGGTTCTGTAATACCTGTATCTGCCATCTAACCGAAGTTTTTTTCTAGTTAATAAAATCTAGCTATTTAAGACTATTATGCAATATTGCCCATATAAAATAATGAAATAATGAGACTGGGTATTATTTATTATGCACATTAGGCCCTGAGATAATGAATAAAAGACAAATTAAGTTTTCTGCAAATGAAACATATTTCTACTTCAATTTTAGAAAAAATGATGTTTCCATTTTTTTTTTTTACTATGTAAGTTTTAATATATTATCCATTATTAAGTCAGATAACAGTAAATTTTTGAGGTGAAAAAACCAGATAATTCAATGTGTTCAAGACAACAGAGCAAAAAAAAAAAAAAAATTTCAAAATAAAGCACTGTGTATTCCCTGTGTGAGTAAAAGCTCTAGAATGCTGAATCTTTTTATCCACTGAATTCAAAGTAGCTCACAATATCTTTCTGGGAGAATATGTAGGACATTCAAGGAAATTAGGATCATGTTAAAGTTTTCAAGAGAGACTTCCACAATCAAGCAGTAATGTTAGCAGTTCAAGCTTTTATTTCCTAATTTGCCTGAAACATACAATCTCTGATATGTACTGGAGAGTTGCCTCTTATTCTACATATCATATTGAGATATATTGGGGAATTTATGAACCATTAATAAAACAATTAAATCAGCCAGCTCACTGTAGTGATCTGCTTATTAGAAATAAATCAACTCCATGATTGAGCAAAACTGAAATCGCACTTCTATGAAAAGTCATAAAAAATATAGAATAACAATTTGAATATATCCTTGGAGTCTGTTGACTAGTAACTATATCATAGTTATATACTATGTTACTAACTATATTACATATATAATTGCAAATAATTTTATTATTTGTTAAAATATGTAAATAGATTGATCATTTATCACTTCCCTTTCCTTTTTCTTGGATGAGGATGTAAAGAACTGAAGCTGAAGCCAAAACGGTGTGGGATGTCTTACAGATACGTGACATGTATCTATATAGATAAAATGCTCTCGGAAATGTAAGACACCATTGGACCAAGCCAGAGTAAGATGGAGTGGATGATAACGTAAACATTGGAAATTCCTTCAGAAATAACCTTGTACTCTGAGCCCTAATTGCATAGGCTGAATTTGGCTTCCAGGTGGCTGAAGGGTAAGCACGAGACAGTGTACTTGTGCCTAATATTATCATGTAGAGGGCAAGTTAGAAGGCACTTGTATATGCATGTAACTGGTCACTTAGTATTTTATAATAGAAATGCTTTTGACAACTTCTTCCCAGCCTAACATTAATAAAGAGTTATAATTCTTTTAAATTAAGACAGGAAAAAAAGTCTGCTCCACGATTATTTTAATTTTTACTACCATAATCACAGCAAAAGATCTCTTCCTAAGTCTTGTTTTACTACATGAGGATTGGTTTTACTTCCTCTTCCATTTCGCCTTCTCCTTCCCCTCCAATCCTTTATACTTATACTGAATTTCATTAACATATACCACTAGAACTGGATACACATAGCCAATGCCTTCTATATCAGTTCAAAAAGTAAGACTGAAATTTTTACATTTAATATTAAATATTAATCAAACTTTTTTTTATCTAAGACTTAATTCTGAATATCAAGCAATTTTGTGAGTAACAATGAAGAGAGCAAAAGATTTTTTTGTGCACAACCACTTGACAAAATGATGTTAACAGAAGTATACAGACACAATGGAAATATTAGTTGTTCATCTCACTCAAATAATGGGTCACCATATGAAACATGAAATGTATTACTGATGCATCTAGTTTTGCTTTATGTAGTATAAATCCCTGCCAATACAGTAAATTGTTTCATTCCCTTCATGATTTTTAAACATACTTAGTCATGCACTGAACTCTTTCTCCAGAGCAAAGAAATACCTTTTTGTCTTTGATGACAATTTCGGTGTCATCTCTTGGACCACATGTGGCAAAAAGTAATCTGAGTTTCAATTTTTTTCTTAAAACAATGGCCCAAAATTTGTCTTTGTATAAAATGTGTTTTCATACAAAAGAATCAGCTTGTTTCTTGGTATAAAATTATTTAGTTTTAACATGTAACTATTTTTTCAGAATAGTTTTTCATCTAAATGACAAATTTGTCAGTCTTGCAGAAACAAATTACAGATTTTATTACTTGTGGGTACCAGAGAATATAAGGTATGTTTAATTCTGTATACCTTTAGAATTTAAATATGCAAATATGTATAATTTGTGTATTGTTTTGAATTTAGAATTGGTAGTGGCAAGTCTCAGAGGTATGGTGCAATGTCTCATAAAAAGAAAGACTGGACATTTATTTTGTATTTTATTTTCTTGTTGAAATGAAAACTATTTTATAGTGTTTTTTGTATACAGCCTATGTTGTGCATTTCTTCATTTCAAAGATATGTGGGAGATACAAATGTCTCTGTGAAAGTCTTTCCTGCAGATACTCTCTCCACTGAAAACCTGAGCAAGTAAACAATCTTTAAGGTGTTTCTCCAGGTCAAGAAACCTGATTTTTATTGAATTAGTTCTAGAATGGAAAAATAATAAAAAGTGATGTCTGCTAAAATGCTAAAAACCTGTGACATTGAAAGCAAAGGCTCAATAATTCAGTCAGTAAATAATGGTATTTACAAGATTTCATTATTTTCGTATGTGCCATGGTTATTTCACTAGATGTGCTAAAGGGAAATTTCAATTATTATCTGATCATTTGAAAGTTGAATATTACTCCTTTTTCATTTTAATGACATATTCAAGGAAAAGGTTAGTGTAATTTTTTTCTCCCAGTGTTATCAATCCGGATGTTGTCTTCTTCTTTAATCAAAATTGTAAAAGTTAAGAGCTCCCACCTTTATTGAAGCAATTAATCAATATTTTTTTAAGGAAACATATGAGCCTGCTCCTTTTTTTCACAATTTTTGTCATTTTTGTTGGATTATTAATTTCAGAATGCACATGAAACGTAGATATTCCTTACTGTCTCTGATTAGCCTTCTTTTATTGCAATAAACCCCATATTTAGCCCACTGAGCTCAAAGAAGTCCTGCAAAGAAGGTGGAGCCATGCTCTCTCCAGTGGTGACCAGTGACAGCACCAGACAATGGGCACAAAGTGGAACATGAAATATTATCTTAAACATCAGGAAAGACTTTTTTAATGTGATGGTGAGGGAGCATGAGAATATTGTGCCCAAAGAGGATGTGCAGCCTCCACCCTTTGTCAGCTTGCCCAAGGTGGTCATGCTTGAGCAGGGGTGTTGAATTCAAATTCCAGAATTTCCTCCCAACCTTGACCATTCCATGATTCTGCAAACTCAAACACAATGGAAGTAGGTGCTTTATGTATGTACTTTAACTCTGATGTTTTGATTTCCAGAACTGGGGAGTGTCACAGACATCCTTCTGTGAAAATCTTTTCTTTAGGATTTTACCTGATGAAGCTGAGAAGTTTCAGCAACAAATGTAAACAATTTCTATCTGCTGCTGTGGAATGCAACAGGTCCACCTGTGATTGGCTCCTCTTGGATGTTTATAATTAATGACCAATCAAGACAGAGCTATCTCAGACAGAGTCTGAGAGAGCTCTTTTGTTATCATTCTTTTCTATTCTATTCTTAGCTTAGGAGCTTCTGAGGAAACCTTTTCCTTTCCTTTTATTTTTAGTATAGTTATAAAGTAATATTTATATCATAAAATAATAAATCAAGGCTTCTGAACATGGAGCCAACATTCTCGTCTCTTGCCTCATCCAAAAACCCCTGTGAACAGGATCAAAGGGGAGGATTTTGCATATTAAAAGAGGGAAGAAATTGGAAGTGAAAGCAGGAGAAGGGGGAGGGGAAGCAGAAGGGGAAGGGAAGAAGAAGAGGAATAGAAGAGCAGGGAAAGGAAAATCATCATCATGTAGCAAAATGAGTCTTAGGAAGATATGCTTTTGGCACTAAAAACTTGAACATGGAAGCAATTTTGGGTTTCTTGTCTTAATTTTAAAGAAATGTAACTTCTCAGTAGTTGTTGACTGACAAGAAGTTTTTAGAAGCATTCATCTCTATATATTTATATATCTGTTTCTATACATAGACATGTACATTCATGTATATATAGTATATAAATGTACATATTCATTTACATACATAAATAATCTTAAGGAAAACCCTTACAGTTTTCTAAAGATGCTTGTAGAATTAAAACTCCCAGCTTTTAAAAAAAAATAACATTCCATAAATGACCTGCTAAATCTGAAGACTCTTAGTACCTGAACCTGAAGAACAATTTATGTCTTCTCACATCAATCAGACTCTTTGGGAAGCCTTTAGTCCAACTGTCATAACTTCACTTTGGAGTAGTTGAGTGCTCTAATGCTGCATTTATAGGATATTATGTAAATGTTCAGCAGAATTCTGAAGACCGTAAATTATTTACTGTACACAGACATAAGGATCTGATACAGATCTCTTAGATCTTTTGAAGAAATAATTTGTTAGCTGTGTACAAGGAAGGATTTAGTCATCTTTAAATCACTGATTTTTTATTATCAGTTAAATTGAGAAAGTTGTTCAAGATTGCAGCCTGTATTTGCATGAAATTTTTGTTTTCAAACAACGAACTTAAGCAGTGAAGCACATGAAAGAGACAATCTTGACACTCATCAGCCTATATTCTCCATAAATAGTTTCGTGTTTGGGAGAATAACATCAATCCTGAAATACAGGATGTTTCAAAAGAAGAAACCATGCTCTGCAGCATAGAAAAGGGAAAAGCTATTTCTTGTCAAACTAGACCTTACTCAGGCAAGGAAGGCAACTGCAGGGGATGCTGGAGAGAAAGAAACAGAGAAGGAGCCTGATCTGCAGTTCATGTGAAGTCCTCAGGCACTTTTTTATCTTGGAGTTTATGCTGCAGATGCCTTATAAGGAAGTAGTAATAAACAACATCCTGTCTGTCTCTATGCTATATATAGTACAAAATAATTTTTTTCTCAAACATGCAATATAACTCAATGAGAAGATATCAACATAATTTTCAGGAAAATTGTAAAATTGTCAGCTCTCTGAGTGTGAGATGCACAATTGCAAAAATTAAATTAAAAAAGTAAGCACCAATTGCCCCACTATTTTCAAGCCTTTGTGAAGCTCAGAAGTCACACTCAAGACTGTTAGGTTGCTATCTTTAAGGAATTTATTATTTCCCAGACATTATCATTATTCTCCTCTCCTCTTAGAAGTCAAAAAATAACAGAATTAAAATGTACCTAAAAAGACCCCAAGGACTGAGCTGATTGCCTTTGTTGCATGAAAAATAAAATCAAAAATATGCAATTGGTAGGAAATTTCTTTTTTGCCAAGGGGTTAATTCAATGCCAATATATAAAAAGTGAATACAAAAAAAATTAAAACAAAATAAAACAAATAAATAAGAAATAAGTTAAAAGGCAGTATTTATGATTTATGCACCATTTAATTATAATCAAATGGTTATCTGTCCTGTCTTTAATTATCACTCTCTCATATTACTTTGTTGCTATTTTTCTTACAATGTGTTTTACTTGAAAAATCTCATTATTTGTCACTTATTTCATTACAATCGGTATGCAATTATCACTGATCCTCAGTGAACGGAGTAGCTAATGATAATATCAGGAAATATTTGTTTTCTCCATTCCAAAGAAGAAAACACTATTTACTGATGACTCTCAGATTTGTTTACAGAGTTTCCAAATGTAATGACAGGAAAATATTGAGCTGCTTTTTCATTCAAAAGGAAGAGAGTATGTTTTGTCATAGACCTATGTCCAGCATTTATGACAGTTCGGAAAAATGTCATATATTTATTTATCAGCATCATTGGCTGTCAATCTTTGTCTAAGCTCCTTACCATTCAGTAAGATAATTACTACTGGAATGTTATTAAATGCTAATAACTGTAGAACATATTTTAAAATTGCTTCATTTTCTACACAATGGTGAATAGCATGTTATCATTTCAAAACCAAATTTTTGGTTTTTTATATTTTAGTATGTGTCACAGTGTTCTGTAGTCAGCATTAAACATGATCTTTAATCAAATTTCATAGACACTGTATTAAATACAGCTGGAATAATAATATTTCTAAAGGAGATAATTAGATGGCAAAATGTGGGTGATTAGATTTCTCAAATTAGCTAATTCTATTGATAAAGTCAAGTGATTTTCTTCTATAAAAATCTTACATTATGCCTTATTAGAAAGCTCCAGCTCTAAGACACTGAGAAACAGAAGCAGGTAAACCATGCACGATTGTCCAGTTTACAACAATGCAGCCTTAATTTCTGTTAATATTACAACCAATTTGATTGAAAATTAAAATTATCAAAAAAGGGCAAGACAACAGTAATTCTGTTATTTATAATTATTCTGAATTATTCTTAATAATTATTCTATTAATAGTAATAAAATTTTAGAAGTTTTTAAACAAGGAAACACTTTGCATACTTTTTTGAGTGCAAAAACTATTCACTGTAATTTTCCCCATTTTTCTATGAAAAATAAAATGAAGTTCAGAAAACTAAAAAACAAATTTCAAAATTGACAAATGACAGAATCATAGAATGATTGAGATTGTACTGGACTTCATGATTAGAGTGTGGAGCCATCCTGTTCCAGTAAGGCCACCTAAAACCAGTTTCCCAGTCTTGTGTTTAAATGGCATTTGAATATCTCCAAGGTGAGAGACTCCATGACCTTTTTGAACAACCTTTGCCATTGTTCAGAAACCACCATACAAAGTAAAAATATTTTCTGATGTTCAAAGGGAGCTTTTTATGTTTCAGTTTGTGCCTCTTGAGCTGTCTCTGTGTGTTACTGAGAGCTGCCCAGTATCTTCTTTGAACCCTCACTTCAAGCAGTTGTATAGATTAAAAAAATCTTTCTGGAGTTTTCTCCTCTCCAATCCCAGCCTTTCCTCATAAGAGATGCTCCAATTCTTTCATCTCAGCAGCCTTTTGTTGGACTCTTATGTCCACATCTTACACCCCCTGCTCCGGTGACACCATGGCAGGGCCTGTCTCCAGCTGCCCACAGCTCTGCTCTGCCGGGCCATGTGCCCCACCACGGCAGGCACACCTCCAGACCTGTCTTGGTTTGGTGTCACCCTGTCCCCAGCCCCTGTAAGGAGCTGATGCCAGGGCTAGACATGCCCTGGTGCTCCCTGGCTGCCCTCCTCCTGGCTGGGTGCTGGAGTGTGAGTCCTTCCTGTCAGGCCCTGCCAGGATATTCCAAGGGGACATCCTCACCCCATGAGGAGGATTCTGCATCCGGTGAGGATTTCTGCAGTTGTGCTTGAGAAGTTGAGTGCTCACAGCTGAGGACATAACAAAGCCATCATTTAGTCTCCTTGCATGTGTACCCTGAAGTACTCTCTGTTTTCAGGAATTCTTTCACTACTTAATACAAAGAATTACTTTTTTTCTCAGTAGAGTAGAAGGACTGTAGCTGATACACGGCAGAACTTTTCTTAGCATTAAATATAAAAAAGAAGTATTCCATGATTTTGCTGTAAGGTAATGTCAAGCTGGCTGTTAACAATGGTTTATGAAGTAGCTACTATGTACTTGTCACGTTTCAGAAGTCAGATTCAATGCCAGGAAAATTTTCACAAAATGTTAAGTATTATCAGCTGTAATGAATTTTAAAAGAGCAGGATTTTGAACATGTAACTTACAGTATAATAATACAGACAGACCCTAGAGTTATAAAAATCAATGCTTAGAGTTCTTGTTACCTATTTGTAATAGGTGAATACATATAACTTCTCTTAGGTGAGTATTTCTAATATAAAGACATTAATATTCTGAAACATTCCATTACCCATAGGGCAAAGATGACTCTAAAAACAAATGAACATATCTGTATGTGGAAAAAAGAGGTAGATGATGTGATAGATGCAACATGGCACTGCATATATTCAGTACAATTTATACTTTATATAGGCCAAAATGCGTGCACATAAGGGATGAGGCATGTGTTTGTATAAATTGGAAACACACAAACTATATACATACATATATATATATATATATGCATATATGTAGAGTTTAGATTATCTCTCCTTGTGAGAAGTCTGATGTGGATGGGTCCAGAACAGGTTAAGAGCATGAGTAACCTTGTAACCTTCCCTCACAGACCTTTCTCTCTCCCTTCCCACTTCAAATCCACAAGGCTTCTAAATTCAGGAACATGTTGGAACAGAAACTTGAAGTAGTATCTCTCAGCAATATATCAAAATAAAATAAAATAGAAATTAAAAATAGCATATAAACAATATCATCATCACCTACCCTTAAGGGTGCAAGACAATATTCTCTTAGGCTTGTTTTCCTAGACTTTCTCATTTGCTCTTAGAAATACAAAAACCAAAAACGAAACAGGCATTTGTGAGTTTTTTTTTGTTTTACTGAGATTTCATCTGTCATTTGCCTTAACAGTTTGCTCTTCTCATCAGAGTTGCTGTGATGTGTTTCACTAATATCATTGTTACATTATAAAGAAAATTAAGAAAATCAAAACCGTATTGAATACATATAATAAAAGGACAGTGTTGCATAAATTGATTGCAGTTTTATGCAATCATTTTTCTGATTACATAAGCAGTATTTTACTTTGAATGATAATGTACAGCCTTTAATTCAGTTTCTTCTGTCTTTCAAACAGACACATCTTTACCTCCACAAGACCTGTTTCTGTGCAGTCTCTTCTAATGAGTCCCAAATTTTTCTTTGGAGGAAACTGGTATAATTCTTGAAAGTAATTGAGTTGATGTTTTGGCTAGCTGGTCAGAAACAGTAAGCAGATCCTCCATGCCCTACACACATCCCTCCTGGCTAGTGCAAAAATTAACCCTCTCCTGGTTGGAACAAGGACACCTCCATGCAATGGATTTTGTCAGTGTTAGAATTCACATCTAAAAAATTAAATAAAATGATTATGTCATAATTAAGTATAATTTTTGTTTCACATGAAAAATTTAATTTACACTCAAAAGAATCAAAGTGACCAAGAACTTAATACTACATGGGAAAAGTTTGATAAAGCTTCTTTTTTCTTAAAAAATTTAAAGCATTAAAAAATCCAGTTCTAATACATTACAGATATTTTCAAATAATCTTTGTAATGTCTTTGTTAATATTGATGCCATGCAGAGAAAATTGTCAGAATTGCAAAATAAAAACAAAACATTCCAAATGCCTTCCTGAGGTTTTGTATAAGTTTCAACAAGTGTTCCTATAAGTATAGAAGTCAGTGCATAGATGCAGAAGAAAATAGACATGAGCACAAAAAATAAAGAAATGAATAGAAACTTTGATATTCAGTAGTTAAGTTCAGACTACCTTGATCTTTATCAGAAGATTTTTCTAAGTCCTCTGACACCCATATTTCAGTGGTGATGTGACATGTGTTATGTTTCCTGGATGGAAGGTGTTGAGTCAATGATCAAAATTTGAGAACACTTGATGTGACATCTATCATCTTGAGCTGCAGCCTACTAAATAGACTGGAAGAAAAGCTTTTATGTTTTTCACACCTTTTATTCCCCCACTAAGGGGTCAGAAAATGCTTCTGAGTCTTAACACTGTGCCAGTGTTTTTTCAGAATCGATCCCAGCTACTGTGTAACAGCCACATCTCCTTTGGGGAATCAATATCTTAAGAGTTACTCAGAGCAAAAGTTAGGTCTATATTATAGGTCAAGCCACTCTGACAGGTTGACAAGGTAGAGGATGTCATTTATCCTTTATGGCAGAACCAGGAACAGAGCTCTGTTCTGATCAATCCACTAACAGGATAAGAAAGTGTCTCAAAGTGACATGCTGTGTCCATTGAACTTAAACAGCACCAATCTGCTGTTCATTTAAACCTTGCCTTTGGCAATTTTCTGGAAATGTCTGTTGAACACTTCAGATAGTTCTTATAGTTCTTTCTGCAAGGCCTGTCTAGAGTTTTGTCCTTGGAAAAAAGTTTATGTGTCCCAGCACTTAAAATGAAGACCCAAATTTTACTTCAAAAGACTGTCCAATGGAAAAAGCTTTGATCAAAAAGCAACTGATGCACATGCCATCTTGTTATATAAATATAATCTTGAAACAGTACACATTCAATTCAATAACTATTCAAAAGTGTGTGTGAGTGTGTGTGCGTGCGTGTGTCTATGAATATAACAATATTTTAATGTGAATTTTCCAGGTAAGTCCAGTATTATTTAATTGGCTTTCTTACTACCAAGTATCTTTAGGATCTAATATAAATTACCTTTCTTTTTTCATTATTTTATTCCCATTCCCTCTTACAAATTTATAAAACATTTGGCAGCATTTACAACACAATGGAATTAGACTAAATTTCCCTCTTTCCACAGGTGATGGCTAGACATAAGAAACTAGAGTACCCCCATTTTAACTTGATATGGTGTTACATGTTTAAAATTATTCCATTATTTTAAGCCATCAACTCCAGCTACATAAATTCAATATTTCAAATATTCCCAAATAGCAAAAAGTGCATGCATATCTGCAAGTACATGCGTGCACACTGGTTTGAGAAGAAAAGAGAGAATGCAAGAGATAATTATCCTACTTCTCAGACATTTCTTTGGGTAGTCATTGTTTTTTTGAAACTTTTGGATAACTTTTAAATTATAAAAAAATGGTTGGGATAGCAGGATAGGAGGGTGAATGTGTCTACATGATCTACCCACAGCAAACAAAACCATCTGGGGGGCATTTGTAAAAACCCACCATGTTAAAGAGGAAGAAAAGCATCAGCCTAAAATAAATGCTGATCATCAGCTGGACTCAACAACAGTAACCAGGACATACCAAAGAGACTTTTGAAGCAAAGGAGAAATCAGTCTGGTCAGAAATAGAAAAGAAGCATGAACATTTCTAGCATGGAGATAGAGGCCTTGGACAGGAAGAATCTTGGAGCTCTTTCCCTGCTGTCCTGCGTTCCCAGGACATCTGACAACTGCTCAGGCTTGGTAGCACAGCCTCCCCAAGGATGATTGAGAGTAGCCTGGTCCCACTTAGCAGAATGATGAAACCCACATGCTTCATTGTGCAAAAGCAATGTTACAGTTTGCATGTTTCATTACTGATCTTGAAAATATAGTTCACTAACTGTCAGTTAAATAGCCTGACATTGATAAATTCATTAATCACTTAGGTCAGGAGTTCACCCTAAACATTCAAATTGAGTATGTTCTCCTTGGGATATTAGAAAATTTCTGACATTTTGCTTATCAAGTAATATGGAGATATGTACAGTCATGTAATTTAATATAGATTGAGAAATAAGATATAAGAGTAGCTCAACTTAAGTAAAAGCAAGGTATGCAAATTAGCACTGATTAGATGAAGTTCCAAATCTTGATGGTAGGAAGCAATAATTAGGGGAGGAGAATGAATAAAAAATATCCCATGACAGACTATTGTGGCCCGCTTCAATCTTACCTGCTAAACAAGACATCTCTTACTTAGGTCTGGCACATGAAAATCTAACGGAGCAAAAGATGAGGTTTTCCTCAATATCTACTTGATATATATTCTATGTCTCAGCAAAGACAGTGCACTAGATTGGACTGCCCAGGGAAGTGGTGGAGTCACTATCCAATCACCAAAGACTGGATGTGGCACTTAGCTTTATGGTCTGATTGACAAGGCAGAGGTTGGTGAAAGGCTGGAGTCAGTGATCTTGGGCAGCTTTTCCCAACCTCAATGACTCTGGGAACCTGGAATATCAGGAAGGACATGTAGCATAAAATCCTAGAGCTGAAATTTTTCTAACTTTAATTCTGCAGTGGAATAAAAATATTTACAAGACCACCCTACCCAACACCTTTATATGAGAACACACATTGAACAATAGATATTTATAACCTGGTATCATCTACAGGGCTGCTTTGTCAATGTCTTCACAGACATTCTTCTTCCTCCACTTTTCCATAAAGTAATTATTTGATCAGATCTACACTAATACCAGTTTTAGAGTTAATGCTTTAATGCCTTGTTAATGCATGTAAAAAATCCATGTGAAAGCATACAAAGGAGAACAGAGCATATATAAAAATATTGATTTATTGATTTAATCGTCATGTGGATTTATTCCTATTGACTATAAAGACAGCCTTAGTGTTCATCTGCCTTTAGTCGTACCAATTGTTTATGACTTCTATTTTGAGATTGCAGACTGTTTTAACACTGATATTTAATCTATTATCTCCACCAATCCTAATGTCAAAGGCAAGTGTGGGATCAGTAAAAATATTACTGGTAATCATGATGGAAAAAAAAATTAAAAATGAAAACCTTTCCTAAGCATCAAAAATATTTATTTAGAATCTGGACAGCAGCTTGTGTTTGTGCTTATCTGAGCTTTCATTCTGAGACCTTCTATAGTTTCACTCATCTTCCTTTGAGTTTTTGAGCTACTGGATGAAAATGCAGTTGTACAAAGATTATACTTGTTTACATGTGAAAACAGAATATTCCAGGAAAAATATAGAGCTATTTTCCTTCTATATATAAGGATAAATATATGTATATATAGCATGCCTTAAAGTGGAGTCATGACTTGAGCAAGAACCTACTCTTAACATTAAACTCCTGTTTCTAATGAATTAAACCATTAAATTAGTGAAATATTTCTTGATAATCATCTGATATTGTTTCCGTATTTAATTAGAAGCATGTACAGAATTTACTAATCTTCATTAAAAGTATTTTGTTTTCTTTGTATGTGAAATAGTTCTTTTAAAAATTTCATTGTTGGGCTAACTGCTAAGATCTCATTAGCTTGGTGTGAATCACTGTAGTTTTTTTCTTGATCTGTGCTTTACATAAGCATTATCACATTAAAGTATGAACACAAAGCTACTATAATTCCTGTTGTTATTTCTTATATATGTATATCAATTCCCACAAATTTTGTGGATCAGTTTGTGAAGTAAAATTAAAAAACCATATTAGACAAAAAATTACTTAATATAATTTGGTTGGCTGAAATTCTACTTTTCAGATTATACTGGGGAACAGTTTTACTATTAACACTACATGAACGAAAAGCTAACTTCCTTAGAAAACTCAGTTATCACCTCTTATCTTTGTAAATGGAACTGTTCTGAAGGTGTAGAAATTAAGCTACCATTTTCTTATTTCTCTCTCTTTCTTTCTTTTTCTTCCCTGGTTTTTATGAATAAAAATGGGATTTTTTTTAGGGAAAAATCAATGTCAATAACATGTCTTTTATGCTGGAAGGTTATTTTATAGTTTATAATCCAGGACAGTACAGGTAAAGGGGCATACATTGACTGTACATTTACACATGTATTTTGTATAAACTCTTTAGTGAATCAGCATTTTCAAAGACAAACAATTAATTGGTCAAGAGCATTTCAACAAGATTTTAAAATATTTTTTTAAAATTACTAAAAATTGTTATGAATATTTGTACATTTTAAAATTTTCAATGATAGAAATTATTTTAAAAGTCAAACAGATTAAAACAGCAATTTGGAAAATCTTTTCTAAAAAAATTGAGTCTTTCTTTCATTATAGCATAGAGATAAGCATTGTGAGAACACAGTAAAGGTATTTAAAACTTCAACAAATAAGGGTCATATGTTCAAGAGCAAACTTGTGTCTTCTAATTCCCAAGTGGAGAGACATTTAAAATTCAGTCCCATCAACAATTACAAATCTGGTGTTAGCACCCATGAGGGAAAAGCTAGCATTTCAATACGCTCAATGTAATTAGACAAAATTGCCTTTTACTGCAATTCATAGGGAGAAATTGTTCCCTCAAATACAGACAACAGTTTGCCAAACTGCTTGGTATAACTATCATTGTTAATTTCTGGATATTAAGAGACATATGGACTGCACTGCTGAGAGAAGTCAGATGAACTTATAGAAGGGGTCTGGGGCATATTTAAGGACATTAAAAGGGCAAGATATTACAAGTAAATTCTGCAATAAACATTTATTCGATTCAACCTCTATTCTTTGTTATCCCAAAATGCTTATTTTATCTTTATTAGGTAGTTAAACATGTAGAAAAATATAAACTATAAATCACCTTGGGAACCATACAACAAAACTTGAGTCATTAAAAAATAGGCAATAGTCATTTTGTGGCTGATTTTTATGTGTAAGCCTAACTGCAGACACTGCATGCCATTCTGAAAATGACATTTCACTGATGAGAGAAAGCATGCTTTGTTTTTAATAAAGCAATTGTATTTCTTGAACAAAAGAAGGATCTGAGAAAAGTAGAATATTAGTTGCTTACAAATATAACGTTCAAGTTTATTTACGTGAGTTGTGGAATGCTTTCTATATCCCAGTGTGCAGGACAAGATTTTTTCTCTTCTAAAAAACTTATCTTAAAAACCATTTTGTCTCTGCTCTGTCAAAGATGTCATGAAGGATGTGTAAATACATGGTGAAATAGAGTACCAGATTAAAAAGAGCTCATAAGGCTCAATTCCAATTCCCCTGAAATGAGCTGGAAGACAGCCCTATGATATCAGAGGGAAATTATGCTTCTAAAAAAGACTAGAATCATTATGACTAAATGTTTATAGTGGTTATTCCTAAAGGACTTTTGCTAAAGATCCCCCAAACCTCTACCTCATAGACAGGAATTTCAGTGTTTTTAAGATCTTTCATCATGCTAAGCATTATGTTTACTGTATTAGGCAAAATAAATATGTCACATTTTAACTCAAAGAAACTAATTTCTAACCTAGAACCTTGGATAACTTAGAAACCAAAAATAAATAATTTTCATGGAAGGAGGAAAATATCATACCGTCAAAATTAAAAATGTAGGGTTTTTTTTAATTGGACTGTAAAATAATAGCCTAACTATTTTATCCTTTTTTCTAAACCTGCAGTATACATTTAGTACAAATGCTAAACTTTGAGGATAAGACATTTCTTATGTTTGTATCCAATCACTTTTAAATGTGTATTGCGAATAATGCCAGGAAAAAAACACAATAAAACAACCCAACTACAAAACAAAGAAACAAAAACCCCAAACAAAACCCACATCACCATAAAAATAAACGTGTAGTAGCATTGAGAAAAAAATGAAGGACTGTGAACTAAATGAAAATTTGCTGTAGTATACTACTCAGAAAATAGATTTTTCAGTTAATAAGTTACACATCTAAAACCTTAATTACAACTTTCCCTCAATAAGCAAAGAATATTAAAAAGAATTACTGGAAAAAGCTCTAAAGAAGTTGTGAAAGGGAACTTAGCTCAAATTCTCCTAAAATACTCTATCTGCTACAATTATCTTTCTATAAAAATATGAGAGTCATTCTAAAAACTCTATAATAAGCTCTATACTCTCCATATTTTTCTATACTTCTGACTTTCTATACCTCTTGACACTAAACAGTGAAAAAGAAACTTACCAATAAATACTCTGGTAAAACCGTTACCACTTTATAATTAAAAATAAATTAGTACCTGATGCAATTTCTAAGGAAAAGATCACCATGTAACATTCTATGCATTTTTGTTATGGATAGGAAAAAACTATTCTGTAATATGGCATATGATATTCTAGAATGCATATGTATGAGCTCCTTTTTCTTAAGAGGCTTTAATCTGATGTAACTTCCTATCTGAATATATATTGAAGCTGCAATTTTTGTATATTTGTCAATAATTTCTTTTTCTTATCTCCAACCAACCATTTTCTCCTGAAAAAAACTATAGAGATTAAGGTTTTAAGATGTTTGAATGTTTGTGCTATATGCCACAAAGTTCTGAAAATGGCCATACCCTTAATGTCGCACCAGAATATTCTGTTTCCTGAATTCTTATTTCAGTTTTGACCTCTGTTTCTACTTGTGTTGTTCTCTCATCTTTTAAGTGGTGAATAATGTTATTCCTTATCAGGAGATATATAAAAATCTTTCTGATCTCCTTCCCCCCTCTTTCTGATCGATTGAACTGGATGAGTCTGTAAATATAAAAATAAGTGGTCAGTACTTCTTATGAGTGAATAACAAGTGAATAACAAGTGAATACCAACTAAATAATGAAGTACTCTCCATCCCCACTCTATTTATACTCAAAACAGAAGCTAGAAGTGTGGTACAACAAAAAGAACTACGATGCAGCCATTATTCCCATTTTATAAATAAGGCTCAGAAGTGTTTATGGGATCTGAAAGAATATATATGGCAGAGGTACAAATAGTTTTAGGAGATATTCCATGACTCTGAAAAAGTAAAACAGACCTTGGCCTGATGTTTTTACATTCCTCCTGGCATTTTCCATGCAATTCCTAGGCATGTGTCCATAGTTGCTGTGGGTCAGAGACCTTTGTCAAAATCTAATATTGATGCATCTACTGATGGTATGTGTCTCAGCATGTTTACCAGTATGGAAATCAGTTCTTATGTGATCACAGTCAGAGAACAGGCTCAGGGCACTTTTCAGTTTAATGGAGCAGGAATAACTCAGGCAACCCTCTTCTTCTTCAGGCTTCTCCAGGCAGAATCTTAACACTCATTTCATTTTAAAAATGATGCTCTAGCACAGTGGAAGTAGATGCAATATTTCATAGAATCATATGCAGCCAAAAGTTATCTTTAGCTCCACTATTTCTAATACAATTGATAATGCAATTTCCTTCCACAACACCAGATGCTTAGTAAGAATTATGTAGCAATTCATCTTCTTTTCCACTGAAATAAGCCAAATATAATGGGATTTACCTCATCTACCTTTAAATTTTTGTAATGCAGACATCTACATCTGAGCTTGTCAGCTAGAGGTTTTATTCCTTGGATACAAAGGGGCACTCCTAGAACATGTTTTATCTCATCCTAGAATAGATGCCTAAAAGGGTTAGAAGAACTTCATTTTGGAAGTAAAATACACCCCCTTGAATTATATAGTGAATCTTGTTGATGAATCAAGATGAAGATATGTATATAGCTGAAACTGGGAAGGCCTTAGAAACAACTTAATGCTACGTAAAAATATTCTGACAGAATCCTTACCCAAGCTATATTATTTGAGTCTTTGCATTTATTTGATCTCATTTTAACTTTTCTTTCTCAAAAAAAATAGGAAGCCCCAGCATACCCTACTGTCTTGGGCAGAGGCATGTTAGGACTAAACATGGCAACTTTCTAAATATGTGGTCAATTTATAAGTACTTCTTTTTATCCAGAATGTTGAACCAGCAAAATACCTAATTGAAAATAAAGCTAATATTTATATTGCATGTGTCTTGAATATAAAAGATTTTTCTATGAATCAAGGTTTCAATGTACTTAATATAATATTTTCTCCCTGTACTTTTCTTTATTTTGTCATATATATGCCAGTTTGAAAAAGCTTCTCTTTTAAATTGATATGAGTTCTTTTAATCCATTAATTTTACTGTGTCTTCTCATACTTGGATGACACAAATTTGTAAAAAAACTGTCTGGAAGAAAGGACCAGATAGATGCTCATGTACACATGTAAATCATAGCTATGTCTGCCGAAAATAAAATAAAAAAAATAGGGTCCATTACCATTTCCCTGTGTTCTTACCTCATCTTGACCTGATTTGCCTTTCTGCTAATACCCATCAGAATCCTCTGCTTTGTGTTAAATAGGATTGAAATTGCACAGAAGAGAGCTGGCATTTTAAATGAGTCAGGCCCTCTCTATCCATGCCATTGTGACAAATTTTTAAAGGAATGTTATACATACAGAACTAGTGATTAGCACCATTTCTATGCACTCCTGTATCTCTGCAACAGAGAGCAATCATCAAATTCACATTATCTGGGAACTTGGGAGTTAGTAGAAGCTGACCATGCCAGCTGGAAGAGGCTTAAAACATGTGTTATGCTATTAAATGGTGTTACAATGTACCAATAATGGATTACAAAAAAACCTCTTACAGACCTTGTTACTCAAAGTATAGAAGTACTGTGCACATTTATTAGCCGTGGCTATGTAGTTTACTGAAAGAAAAATGATGAATGTGTTTAGCATACAATTATGCAGAGGCAAAACTAGATGGAATCAATTTACTCAACAAAAATAAATGCATAAAAATTATAATGAGAACAGTACTGTTAACACTACAATTTAAGAATGTGTTTTGAGTGTTTTGTCTCATGTTTTACTGAAAATGGATTTTCACTTCTGGCATTGATGCAGGTCCCACAAATCACTTTTGCATTGTGGTTGTACATAACACAATTTACTTAAGGACACCCCAGTGTGTAATGGGCAGATGAAAGAAAACATCATCAAAAACCATAACAAAAACTTTCAATTTAACTTAGGAAACAGGTATGAAAATTATTGAATCTAGAAATTTTGAGCTCTTCCATCCCCCAACTGTTTTAAACTGCTTTTTGCTGACATTCTTGTTTCATACCACTATGGAAAACTAAATTTCTAAATTGAAAAAAAATCCTCCTCTCAGGTTATCATCCATCCAACACTGTTATACTGGCAGAAATAATAAGATTCTTTGCAGTGTCATTAAATAGCTTTATAAATGTCATATTTATTTATCTGTCCACAGTTCTAACACATCTGTCATTTTAGTTTTCAATTTTCACAGGTAGCCAATGACAATAATGAAATTTTCTTCAGGAAAAACAAGTGTCTCTGCTGTAATTTGTGTGCATAAATGAACTAGATGTGAGCAGCTAGTGAAAAAATTGCTGATAGCTGGGAGTCATTCTAGATAATGTGGACATACAGCCAGACCATGCAGAACTGCATAAAAACCAAAAATAGTGTTTATGACATTGCAGCAGCATGGAAAATTAATTTTAATGTAGGCAAGTATAAAGTGGTTGGGAAAAAAGCAAACATATAACATGGTCACCGTGAACTGGCTATTTTCCCCAAGGTAAAACCTTGCAGTAAAGAAAAACTAGAGCCTGTTCTGTAGCAATCAAAAAATGAAAGTAAATGTGTAAATTCCTGTTTCAAACACATCTTGAATATGACCATGAAGAAAGATGATCAAAGTCACAAAACAATTCTCACTTGAGGTATGAGTGCTAAAACTTCTCTGATTGGAAAGAGATAAGTGAAGAAAATAAGAAAGAAATCTACAATCGTAAATCTGAGGAAAGGACAATACGCATAAGTCAACAGTTCATTCAAATATATTAAATAAGGAACATCAAATTAAACTGGTAGCATCTAAGTGGAGAACTGAAGGCTGAATCTTTCCAGAAAACAAAACCCAATGCCAAAGGCTCACTGTAAATGCTTAAAGTTTATATCCACTCAAGGATGACAACAAGAAATGGTATCCAGATGGGATAGCTGGACTCATAGGTAAATACATTGAAGGTCACCGAGGTGAAAACAACTCCGACCTAGAAGAGCAATTAAGAAAATCATTGTGTTTGTATGTCATGTTATCAGTTCTTTCTGTGGGTCCTTTCACAATGAGATAACACAAAGCTGGATTGCGTGTCTAAGACAATACAGATGCCCTCGTTCTTATCTGCATTCACCTCTTGCATAAATTCATGGAGCAAAAATATTCTGCTAGTATGAAGTCACCACCTCTGAATCACTGAGTGTCTGAAGCACGATTTACAACACCCTGAGAGAGAATGCTGTTCAATACTGTTCCTCATCTTCTCTGTCCTGCTGATCTTTCCAGCACTTTGTGCTGCTCACCCTCCTAGACAGAATTCTGGTCATTGTGGATTTTTCATCTGAAAGTTGAATATAACTTTTTTTAATGCTTGTAAGAAATTACAGAGATATGAGAGAATGAAATTAAAAATGGAGGAATAAATCACATTTTATATAGGTACGCACATCAAAGAATCTGGAAGATTTTTCACTGTTCTTGGAAGAAAAAATGTTATTGCAGCCAATGAGAAAATTTATATCCTCTGTGTTTTAAAGAGTTTGCGTTTTGGATAATCCTATGTAATGAGTTGTCATTGTGACAATCTCGCACTTCCAAATAGTAAATGCAAATCTGCCTTAAAAAGTTTCTATTTAAAAATAAGAAGGATTCAAAAGACTTCTTTATTAGTTTCATTTTGTCCTCCAAAATTGCCGCAAGAGATACAAACTTCACTTTATTGTAGACCTGAAATTTTGGGAACTAAAAATGCAGAGAACAGTTGTAATTTTAAGATAGGTAAAATGATGTCACAGGTCACCTTTATCACGTGACAATCATAATTTAAAATTGTGTACACACAAATATATATACATATTTATAAAAGAGAAATGTAAATAACTGTCATGGGTTGACGCTGGCACAAGGCCAGATGCCCCCATGAACAAAAAAAGCCACTTTCTCTGGTGTCTGCTGTGA
>JAXCLO010000001.1:71797497-71814331 GCA_035583995.1 Arremon aurantiirostris
GGAGAGAGCTCCTTTGTTATTCATTCCTTTTCTATTCTTAGCTTAGCTAGCCTTCTGAGAACCTTTCCTTCTATTCTTTTTAGTATAGTTATAATGCAGTATACACATCATAAAATAATAAATCAAACCTTCTGAACATGAGGTCGACATTCTCGTCTGCTCTCTTCGCCTGCAACCCTTGTGACCACTGTCACAAGATGGAGGTGTTCTTCTTTACTTGCTCTTCAGGAAAGCATTTGACCACAGTTGTCTCCTGAACAAAATGGCAAGATGCAGGTTGGATGGGTGTCAGATGGGTAGGAAATTAGCTGACAGGCAGCACTCAGAGAGTAGTTTTTACTCAGCCTATCACAAATGCAGTCTATCACAAATGCAGTCGCACAGAAATCCATACTGGGTCTCTTGGTCTTCAAAATGTCCATAAAACGTCGAGGTGATAGAACAGAAAGCATCCTCACCAGCTTTGCTGGCAACACTAAACAGAGTGATGATCTGGACAAGTTTGAAGGGAGAGCCATGGTTACAGAGAGGCCTGGATGGGCTGAAAGAGTGGACGAGCAAGCCTTGCATGAAGATTAATGAAGACAAATCCCTGCACATGAGGGCCAGGTTCCAGGTAGCTGGAAGCAGTTACGTAAGAACAACCTGGAAGTCCTGGAGGACAACAACCTTGATCCAATTGGACAAGATGCTAGAGGTTCTCATCTAACCTCCATTTCCCATGGAAGTTTGGGTTAGGTGTTGTTTTGAGGTCCCTTCCAACCTGTTCTGTGGCTCTTTATCTATAAGGTAGGTCCACAGTAACACAGATGAGAAATAACTTCTGGGAGATTTAGAATTACTTGTGATTTAGGTAACAAATTTACCTAATTGATGTCCCTGGAAAACTCCAGAAGAGACTGCATAAAAACAACTACTTTTCAAATGAATATAGATCAGTGAAATAAATATGAGACATTGCACATGTAGATTTGTTGTATGGAAATAATTTGTCAGAAATGTTTACAGTATGGGTACATTTATCTGCTCAGTCTCTCTAGCACGTCTTTGTAGTCAATGAAAAACAGGAAAAAAACAAAGAAACAAACAAAAAATGTTACAAGGATAGAACTAATTTGCATAATATAAGCAAAATACAAACAGAAGTAAATTTGCTTAATGCAACGTTCAGCACTCTATTGGTTTCTGTCAAATCACAGAAATTATAGAAAACTGAACAACTAGGAGACCTGTCAAAATAAAGCATAAACTAAATTATTCCAGTCAGTAACAGATAATCTATTACAGTTCTGTAAATTCTCCTGTGAAGGAGACAACAGTCTAAATTAACCTAATTTATCTCTCTTTTTGCAATATATTTACAGAGAGTTAGTATATAGAAGATGATGAAAAAGCATAAAAGATATAAACCAAGGATTATGAAAGGATGCAAAAGAATGTGAAAGGATATAGATGAAAAATCCCCACCAAACCATCAAGCAAATAAACCCCAACATAAAGTCAAGGAAAAAACTCAAACAAATAAAAAAATCCAACCAAAATAAAGAAAGCCACACCAACAAACAAACAAAAAAATCCAAAAAGAAAAACAAAAAAAAATCAAAACCAAAACCAAAAGCAAAACTAAAACCAAAAACAAAAACAAAGAAAATCCAACAAAGAAACCGAACAAATCCCCAAAACTATCACTTCATTTCCCTTACAGTTAAATCTCAAGCCATAGGAGTCCTACAACATTCCCTAATTGCACTGATTCTTTGTCCTAAAATTTTAGGAGTTCTATTGAAGAGGACAAATTATTGGACAAATAAATGTCATATTGGACAAATAAATGTCATAAGTTGAAGGTGACAAAATTACATATTTTTTTAAACACAGAAGTTAGGAGATTCTAGAGGGATATTTTGAACTAAATGGTAAATAAGATTTGATCAGTCTTCCTAATTTAAAGAAATAATCTGTTCTTACTTAAGTAATTGCATCAGCTTTAAAGAACTTCAAAAGAGAAGTTCATTTTTATAATTTATTTAGATCATCTTGAAGATTTGTAATTAACTAATTGCAAAAATTATGATTTTATACCAATGATAGTGGTATATGTTTCCAGAATTACAGTTTCTTAAAGTAAAACTTTACCAGCTCAAGCTGAATGAGAACTATTCTGAAAATATAGTTATAGTAAAAGTTAATAAACATTTGCAATCAAATTTTTAGAGAACATAATAAAATCAATAAAAGAGAAAGACATTACAAGGTGTACTGTTATCTTGGACCCATTTATTTGATCATCTCCTTTTCCATGTAACAGTTTTGAAAAGCAGTTCAAGACAGAGGCCTATCAGATTTGTTAAATAATACCCTCTTGCACTGACTGTCAAAACCAGTAATGAAAAACTAAGAAAACCACCACAGATTACTTAATTGATGAAAAACTAGCATCAAAGTATGTGGAACTAATTCTAAATTATTCAATATGAAAATAAAAATATACACAGTTTGTGACCATGTTCATAGGAGTTCTTGGATGAGGCAAGAGACGAGAATGCTGACTCCATGATCAGAAGGCTTGATTTATTATTTTATGATATATTTATATTACATTATAACTATACTAAAAAGGAAAGGAAGGAAAAGGTTTCTTCAGAAGGCTAGCTAAGCTAAGAATAGAAAAGGCAAGAATGATAACAAAAGCCAGTTCTCTCGGACTCTGTCCAAGATAGCTCCGTCTTGATTAGCCATTAATTATAAACATTCAAGATGGCCCAATCAAAAATCCACCTGTTGCATTCCACAGCAGCAGGTAACCATTGTTTACATTCTTTTTCTGGGGCCACAGCTTCCCAGAAGGGAAAATCCTAAATAAAGGATTTTTAGTGAAAAAGATATCTGCGACAACAGCTTGATATTATTTCACATTCACCAGAAATATTATTTTTTTTATTACTATACTATAAAATTATATCAGATTGAAATTCTCTGGTATTATATTATTATATAGCATAATTATAATTCAATGTTTTAACACTATAATTATAATTAAAAAGCTCATTGGATTGTCACTTCAGACTAAAATAAAAGCACTTAAGCACTTAGAAAACTAGGCAAGGTCCATTCCATAAAGTAAATATTAATTATTTATTACATACCTTAACTCTACATGCAGAGTATAGGCAAAGTTGGGCCTTTCAGAGAGAGAAGTATCACACCAAAGCTAAACAAAATCTGCCTTAAATAAATCAGCATAAAACATTGAGATTAGGAGAAAATATCTCAGGCTTACTTAAATTTGCAATAAATAATCCTGAACATTCTATGATGAAGCAATTTGTGTAGAAATGTTTTACTCCATCAATGTATGTTCAGCCTAGCTGATCAAGTTGCTCAAGGGATTCAGTAAGACTTAAATTCATCATCAGGCTTAATAACCTGTTGATAATTGAATTTCTCAATGTTTCAAAATGAAATGTTCCTGTACACTTATAGGCATAAAAATATAAGATATTTTAAAGTCACGTAATTCATTGTCTTGGAATTTAGGTGATAATAATTTATTTATATAAAAAAATCATATTTATAAATGAAAAAATAATAGCAACATTAACTCACCCTTGCATTCCTTTCTACTTTTAACAGAGGGAATGAAGCAATTAATACTATGCAGTAAGGATAACATCAGACACATTCAACATTTAAGAAAGGCAAGTAATAAATTTTAGAAATTTGAGCTTACATAAAAAAATATTTCCATGAATCCCAAATTTTGTGTAGTTCCATTGATACTAATTGGTACATTAAAAATTATTTTAAGTAGTGGTGTTCGTGTTTTGGTGATTGCACCAAAATATAGTCTTCAAGCTATAGGAAAAAAGATTATTTTTTCTGTTAAAAATTCAATTAATATCGTAAATCTCTTATGATGTCAAGGAACATGTTGACTTTTAATGGACAATCTCTGAAGGCCTTGCATTGGTTTTTATTCCCTCTTTAATTATAAATCAGCATAGGTATTTGGTAATTAAAGAGGTCTGGTCATTTGCTGAGGGTAGTAGGAGTCAGTCTAAGTTCAGACATTATGGAACAACACAGTTCTTAAATTTAGCTCACCTAGGGAAGGACTGCCCAGTGCAAGGAATAGGAGCTGTTCACTGACTTCAAAATAGTGCATTGATCATAAATAGCATGCCTGTATAGCAGTATAGCTGCAAACATTCGCTAGATACTGGAAAAATATGGCCAGGAGTTATTTATTATAAGTTAGGGGGTTTCCAACATTTTAAGAAAGACGAAGGTATAAATGAAAATAAAGTTTGCTTATTCTCACTCAGAATATTCTGTACATTATTCTGAATAATTACAGAGATTTTTATTCATTATAATTGCAGAATACCTCAAGATTAAATTTCTAATTTCTTCCAATAACATGCACATTTGATAGTATTAGGAGTTTGAGATTTAATGGTCTTGGGAAGCTTAAGTTTTAGTAAACTTTTATTAAGTACTATTCATTGTACCCGAATAACTGAAAACACTTGCAGCTTTGCTGAATTAACAGTGAGTAAAACCATGCAATAAATTGAAAAATAAGCTAATAACTGAAATTAGATTTCACTTTAAAATATTTTAACTTGAAATAAAACAAAACCACTCTTGAGAGTTTATATTTACTTGTCCAACAGATTATTCTTCCCATCTTCAGCTCAATATTATCTGCACAGATATTTCTCTATATTTTTAGGAGATACTAGGCTTAGAAGATATTTCTGGGAGATATTAGGCTTAGCCCAGAGTTTTTATTCTTTTTGCTATAGTTTTGTTTCCAGTTTCCATGAACCAGCACTTTTTCAATAAGGAGTAGAACTCTAAGTCATCATACAAATTGATGTGCTAGTAGTATCCTAATACCACTAGTTTTATCAAATATTTTCCTACCTGTTATGGTAAAAATAAAAAAAGAAGGTTCTCTCAGAAAGTTAGAGATCTTTTTTAAGTTTTTTGTTTTTGTTTTTTTTTCCCAGAAAGTATTGTGGTTGAACCCCAGTCAGTAGCGAAGCACCACACAGTTGCTTGCCCAGTCTCCTCTTGTGAGATGGGAGAGAGGATGGGAAGGGTAGAAGTTAGGAAAATAATGGGTTAAAATAAAGAAAGTTTAATAGGCAAATGAAAAACCACATGTGCAAGCAAAGCAGATAATGGAATTCGTTCACCACTTGCCATGGGCACGCAGGATTTCAGCCGTCTCCAGAATCATCATGTGTAATGGTGAATTGGGTGGAAAAGCACCATCACTCCAAATGCCCTCCCTTCCTTCTTCTTTCCCCTGCTTTATATCCCGAGCATGACACAATGTGTTATGGAATATTTCCTTGGTCAGCAGGTGTCAGCTGTCCTCTTTGTGACCTTTCCCCAATTCTTGTGGATCCCAAGCTCTAGAGGAGTTTACGTGTATTATTCTATTGTACAAATGTTGCAGCTTGTGAAAAGGCTAAATTATATACTAATATGATTATTACAATATCCTTTGAAAACAAAGACTACATCTTCACAAACCTCTATCTGTCATTCAGCGCAATGTATTGCCTACCAATAACATATGTGAAAGATAATTTCAGACATTGGAAATAAAAAGTTAATTTTCAGCTGGTATGTACATAAGAACACAGTGTACACAATTAACAAAGAAACACTCTATACAATCTGCAAGTCATGGACACTTTCAGTGTTCTTTATTGTTTTATTTAACCAGATCCACCAAACAGCCCTACACTGGCACTTTGTTTCTTGTGTATCACAGTTTAGAAAGTGTAAAAAAATAGTTTACTGTGATGAGATTCCTCAAAAGTAAGGAAAGAAAGACATACTTAATTTGAAAAATGCATGTTTAATTTGCTCCACTCTTTAAACTAATTTCTCTTGGTTTGTGGCAGTTCTTATGGTGAGCATCAGAAGTTTTGAAGTAGGCTTTTTACCCTGGACTGCAAAAACCATCACTGAAACCTTTGAAAAATAGACTTGTACAGAAGTAATTTATTCTCAGTTGAAATGGGCAGGTTTCAGATTCTTCTCTTTTTCTACTTTAATTTATAATTCATTTATCACAGTGTCCATGCTTAATCTCAGAAAACTTCATACTGAAAATAACTTCAAAATCAACATGCGCGTACTTGTTCTAGCTTTATCAGAGCAGAAATGTGTCAACAGGAAAAAGCTTAGAAAGAAGTGGCTTGATCCACTCTGGTTCCTCCATATCACAGTAATTAACTTCAAATGATATGACTATAAAAGATTTATAGACTTTAAACTTGTGACTATTGGCCCATCATGAAAAAGTAATTGCTACCATAAGTCACAAAACTGAATAAGGATGCACTGATCTGTCATAGAGTGTTTTTCTGGGCTTAGTAAATGGACATCTGAGATACATGAAACATTCCAAAAACAGAATATCAGCCTGAGAATGGCTGGTTTCTTTCCAGAGAATTCCTGGAGTAATGTCCCTGTTTTTCTAAGGACAAATTACAGATCTAGTTTTTGAAATTGCCTCAAAACAGTATTGCCACCAGGAGTCAACAATAGAACATTGAAGTTCTGCTTTTGCTCAGAGATGTAGAAATTTTTGTCAACTGGGAAGAAAAAAAAAAGAAAGAAAAAAAAAAAGGGTCAGGCACATAGATATAGTCAAATATATATTCATAAAAAGTTGTTGGAAAAAAATGAATAAATGCAGAAATATGTTCGTACGTATATCATTATTTTTTCAGTGAACTATTCATTGACCTTAGGACATTTATGTATTTGTGACTATTCAGTCAGTCTAAATCAGCAAGATGTATGACTATGTTGTGATATTAAAACATTAAACTGTGATACCAAGAGGGCTCAACTTAAAGGCTACTAAAAACATCCAAAAACCAAACCAATCTAAGCCTAAAATAAAACAAAGGAAAAACCCACAAAAAACACAGTCAATCTGAAGAAATATCACCTTCTCTTGGAAAAGCTTGCTATTTTAGTAGCAAGGATGGCATTCTTGTTATATCTGAGCTTCTGTCTTGTTGACAGGTATATATTATGAATATATGGTGAGTTTCAGGGTTTCAAAATGTCTGCAATATGAACTATAAGACTAACTGTAAATCATATTAGAAACAGTCCCCAATACAAATCAGTCTACTCAATATTTATAAAACAGGGTGTTTGGTTTATCACTAGCAGATTTATTTCACAATAAACTTGGAAAACAGTAAAAATAATTTCACTGTCAAACACCAACCAATTCATATCCATAGTTTAATGAATCTTCTTTCCATCAATCATCACATTGTTACAATTCTGATTTGTGTGCACACAGACATATATCTTTGTCTTCTTTTGTATTAATGTGCACTATTTAGCAATAGCAGAAACATGGCAACATGTTTTTAAAAAAGGAGAAAGGTCAAAATTATGGTTGAAAACAACCAGCTGAGTAGAAAAGAAATTGAATTTATTGTATTGCTGAAGTGTTCCTCTGCTTTTCTCTTTCTGCTTTTATCAATCGCCTCTGCATGCTGTTCCAGCAGTGCAACTGCTGGCAAGTGGTTTGTCATATTACCTAACCTAGAAATTAAGGCACTTTATAATACCAGAAAAACCCCAACAGGAGGCACCTTATAAATAGTATGTAAAGGCTAAACAATTTTTATTACCATAAATTCCACAGTGGTGTCACTAAGAAACCCTGGTGATGAGCACGGGATAGAAGAAAAACTGTTTTTACAGCTTGCTTGTACAAATTGGAACACAACTGAATTGTAAGTTCCCTTGGGTTATGAATAAATCTCTTTAGCAATTTTAGGGAAGATCACTGATGTTTCCTTGCAATATGTTTTTTTAATGGAAAAGAGAGTTTAGGCAAAAATAATAATAATAGAATAATAATTCTGATGATAATTTTAAAAATCACTTTTTGTATAAATAAAAGACCAAAATACTCAAGTACTGACTTCACAAGGAAATATGATAACCAAGTAAATAATGGAATTCAATTCTTGCAAATGTCTAAAAGTAATATTTAGCTGTTTAAGTATTCAACATCACATTTTGAAGTTTCTGATACCATTAAAAAATCAGCATTTGAAAATATTACCTAACAACTTTAAAATATCAGAATTTTTCCAGCTTGAAAAGGGAATTCAGTTTTTAATGCTCTCTGACTGTACAATATCTATTAATAAGGTATGTACCGCCTTCAGAAATATGAAGTATGATCTGATTTACTGAAGTTTTTGTCTATCACAAAGGGAGTTGGGTAGTATCACTGTATTTTTCACTTCACACTAGCACTGTAATTAATTTAAAATTAAATGCTTCTACTGTGTACATTTGTTAAAACGTATTTGCTTTAACATAATAATTAGTTTACAAATTTCTGTCAAATCAAACATATGTAAAATTAGGATTCTACATTATGAAGCCTAAAGCTTGTCTGTTTTCATCAAATACCTCTGTGAGAAGTGTTTTGTCATTCAATTTCCTTGTTCACAATATACATGAAGACCAAGTGTACTATGTTTGAAAGAATTGCTTAGGAGGCTGTTTGGTGTATTCAATCTGTGACATACTAAATTTTGTGGAAATGTTTACAAGGATGGTATTTTCTCTTCCTTTGAGCAACTGTACCTGTTCAGCAGGAAGAAATTTATACAATGCTAGGACCGAGAGGGAGCAAGCACGAAACTGGCAGTGTGCACAGATTTTTGGAGGTTCCCACAGAATGACAGCTCTGCCTTTGGCAAGTTCTGAAGTCAAGCCTCAATAGCGACAGTGAGGCTGTGCTAAAATCCAGGAAAACTGAATTTGCTGAAAAGGAAGCTAGGCTAGAGTGAGGACTGTATCAATTACTGGTAAAGAAAACATTTTCAAATCTTTTAGCTGCTGCACACAGAGATTTTCTTACATAAGTGTGTGAGGCATTTCGTAATGAAATGCATTACAAACACCTATCCTGCTCAGGTTACCCAGCCATCGTCTCCAAACTTCCAGGGAAACATGGAAGGGCAGATGCTTTTTGTTCTCTGGCTAACTCTGAGTAGCTTTTAGCTACACTTCCTTGAACTCTTCACACACATATGCTCTTCTGTTGAAGGCAGGAAGACAGAGCTCTTTATGAGATATGTGGCATCGGGTCACTGCATGCTTTAGCTCACACAGAATCCCTTCCTAAGAGTTTCCCTCTGCCTCTCCATCTTCACACTTTTCCCATGTTCCAGCATGGATCCTCTCCATGTCCTTCAGGACCAGTCTGTTCCAGCATAGCTCCTCCATGGTCCATTGTTCTACTAGAAAAGCTGCCCCTGTATGGTTTTCTCTCCATAGCTCACAGTTCCTGAAAGGAAACTGCTCCAGAATGGAGTTGGAACCAGGCTGGAACCTGGTCTGCAGTGTAGATATCAGCTCCATTGTGAGCTCTCCAAAAGCTGCGGGGGAATCACTGTATCAATGCTTGGAGCGACTAATTTTTTCATTTACCTGCGCTGGTATCTTGTGTTTATTGTGATCTTAGTGACTCAGGAATTATAGGATTGTTGGAAAGAAAGAGATTTTGTGTGAGGAAGACACACAGACCTTTCTTCAAAAGATGAAAACTTCCAGTTAAACATACAATTTATTGGGGTTAAATTTAATTATGCAAATCAGTTAAATAATGTGGCAAATGGACTGCTGGAATATGGGGAGCAGGAAAGGATGTCTGCGACAGGAATGGCAATGAATCCATTAGCCTTCACAGAGGAAGGGAAAGGCAGATGAATATCATCTGTGGAAAACTGAGTAATTCCCTGGGGCAAGATATAGATAAAATTATCTGTAGTAAAATTAATACCTCTGCTGAGTCTATAAATATTACCATCTTCTTAATATTGTAGAACTTTGTTTTAGATATGTAGGCACTGGTAAAAAGAAAGAGAGAAAGCTTTCCTAGATCCCATATTAAACAAAGTGGTGCTGATGTCGATATTTAAGGCATGTTAGAATAAAGTGACACAGAATACTGGATTTCTTTTAAAAATTAATATTTCTGCCTTTTGTTCCCTCAAATCCTCTTTGCTCTAATCTCTAATAATCCAAATTTCATTGTTCCATTCTTTTCGGACACTTTAGTGTAAGAAGCTGACTTGTCAGCAGCAAATGCAGTTTCCATGTATGATAAGTGAATGTCTGTATAGTGAGCTATAACATACAACAACCTACAAAAATCAATAAATATGTAGTACTCCAAGTCTGTCTATTAATTGCCAGCAGAGTGACAGATTGATGCTTGTTAAAATTTATTCAATTCATGCTGTAAGATCTCAAAGTGCTGAGTAGAAAAAATGCCAGCTAGAAATACCCAAGTCAGCATAAAACATTATCAGTAAGTTTTCAAAAAGATAGAAATACAAGTCAGCAGAATAAAAACTACATTTCTGTACGATTTTGATCTTTTTAAGCTAAGAATACTCCAACGCAATTTAATAGGACACTGTATTAAATATCATCAGTAGCTAACTTGTCTACCAAGTGTACAGTTTAAGCCCTGAAAGCTTCTATGAAGTAGTAAAAGCATGTACCAGCCACCCAGTGCCAGGTCTCATGAGAGGTGCAGAAGAAAGTGGGGCAGTGCTTCTGGCCCCTGCAAGGAGTTCAAACTGAAAGTGGCCAAGTATAACAAGGTTGCTGCCTGCTTTGCTCACCCATAGGCTTATGCTGCAAACCTGGTGGTTGTCCCAGCTAGGAAGTGGCCATGCAAAACTACCTGGAAGCTTGAGATCTCCAGGGAGTTGGAAGTATAACATCTTTCAAAAGAACTACCATTTAATAAAAGTACAAGTTTACAGTAGCCTGCTGAAAGAAAAGCAATGCTGTCGTTTCTGCCCAAACTGATCTCAAAAGGACTGAAATAGCTCTCCAGACCTCAGGCTGCATGGGTTTCCAGCACCAGGAAGCCTCTCTAACACCTAAACACAGTGGTGGATGTCACAGTGTCAAGTGTGCCCAGCCAGAAGTACTTTCCAAACAAGTGGCTATGTTACAAGAGGCACACAACAGGCAGCTCTGTATCTCAGAATGTGAGTGATGGATCAATGACCGACTGTGTGCTGTCCCAGGCTGAGCAATGGCCTGGCCTCAAGGCCGTGCAAGGGGAAGCTAAACATGAACTCAACCTTGAGCTGGCTGACGCAAATATGAGTTACTACTTGGGCAAAAGGAAGAACCTTCCCCTAAGGAATGACTACATAAAAAAATACAATGCTCTGAGGTTGAAGAATGAAGAAATGAATAACAGAGGAGGATTCAGGAGATGCTGACCGTGAGAACATGATCCAACTACCCACCCACATTAAAACTAGTGCCACAAAAGTTTGTAAAGTAACCAGAGACTTCTTGTTGTGACCCACCAATGCACCCATTACCATCCAGGCAATATCTCTAGAGAACTTTTGTCATTCCTATCAGTCCATGTACGGTCAAATGATACTGTGATGGAGAAATTTAGTGTCAGAAGTATTGATTAATATTTTCAATTTGAGCTTATAAAGTCAAATTCAGTGATTCTTTATCTTGTTTGCCCTTCAAAAATTCTCGTGATAACAATAAAAATAATAAAAATACATATCACTGAAGTGTTAAAAGATTTCCAATCATGTATGCAGACACATTTTATACCTAGGAGACTATCCATATAATCATAAATTGATAATTTTATGTGGTTCATTGTATTCTTCATTGTATATTGATACACGTGAAAATAATGACAAAATCATAGGATGGTTTGGGTTGAAAGAGACATTAAAGATCATCTTGTGGCAGTCCCCCTGCCTAGTGAACAGCAGGGATACATTCCAATAGATCATGCTGCTCAGAGCCCCCTCCAAACTGGCCTTAAAATCAACTAAACGTCTTAATTTTAAAATTCTTTCTTCCTTCAAATATAGCAGGACACCTTGTCTGGTTTAAGAATCACAATATTCACAATGCTTTAGGTATTACCTTATACGAAAGTGAATGAATAAGTAAGAAATGGCAACAAAAACTTAGTGATATCTATGTTACATCTTTATGGAATATATGTTTCTTTTGTGGTGGACCAGACTAATGCATCACCAGACTGTCAGCTCTTATCACAGCTACTCTGACGATATATTAATGTAGCACATCATCATAGTGCTGTCACTCTGATAATTTAGTAGTGTGCTACACCATCAGATTGACGAAGAAAAAACCTGTGCCCAAGACAGAAATCACAGAGAAGTTTTGTTGAATTCTCCCAAGCTCTGTTTGCATGTACACTTGAACAGGTCTATGGAGACAAGTTTTATAATAGTTTAATGCTCCCCTACCCTACCTGCTTTCTATTTCTATCTTCTGTTTTATTCTCTTTCATTTCCACTCCATTTATCCTTCCAGATTATCTTTCCTTTTGAAGTTTTCAGCCCCTATTGCTTCAACCTACTGCCCTTTCCCTCTTTATCCTGATGTAGGATAACACAGGTCTAGGGTGGGCTATGGTCTTCCCTGCTATCCACCTGTCTCCTGTCCTTTCTTGTTCTGCTTTTCCATCATTACTTACATTATTCCTATATTTATTACTCTGGCTCTGCTCCTTCTGTCATGCTAGATAATCCATGTGGCACCTATTCTACCTTTCTGAAAATGGAGACCTCTGGCTTAAAAATATATATTTCATTTGGATTCTGTAATTGCCATAATATGTGGATTTTAGTATCTTTCCCTTCATTATCCCCTACATATTTTCAAATGAGGTGAGATGAGGCAGGGTGAGGCAGAGAGGAAAGGCAAGGCAAGGCACCTAGATGTTTTTACAGTTGGTCAACAGTCTCAGTTGAGCTGAGAAAAATATGTTCTGTAGAAGGACAGCTTGTCCCCCTGTATTTTCTTTTGATTTGTCTGGTCAGTGAATAACAATTTAACTGCCATCCTTATTAAGAGCTCACAGTTCTCTAAACAGAAAGCTACAGGTCTGGAATAGCAAGTTGAAATATTGTCTCATGCCTTGGATACCATGTAATAGCCACAAATCAAGAAGTTCTTAAAAATTTTTGTTTGTTTTTTTTTTTTTTAAAGATTTCATCTTGATCTCTTAAACATTAAGAACATCTTCAAATTTAATTTGCTTTATAAGTGCAGAATTATGTATCTCCATGGCAAAATCCTGATGCTACAAAGGTCAACATAGAATTTTCTTGTATTCCTAGCCATGTCTTTCACCCTAGGAGAAAAAAACCCAGTATGTTCCACATATGCTTTAGGAGATGAGTATTCAACACTCCTGTGTAGAGCAAATAACGTTCTCAAGCACAATCTTACACAGGATCACCAGGGGCAAGTAGTGTAGTGGATATAAAATGGAATTATGACTTCCTAATGTTTTTGTCCATTTCTATAAACTCTTCATTGGAAGACCTCAAATGATGTGGTGGTGACTGTATTTCCTGGATGGTTTAGGGGGTTTTGGATTTTTATTCAAATGGTCTGGTGGTGAATATTTCCTGGGTGGTTTAGGGAGTTTTGGGTTTTTGTTCCTCCATTTTAAGTATGTACTTTTGTAAGATTTTCGACATTCCATTGCTCATGGCGAAATAAATTTCTCTATTTTAATATTACACTGATTTTGGCTAGGATAAATTTCTTCATAGTACCTAGTATGGGGATAAATTTTGAATTTGTGCTGACAAGAGAACTGATGATGCAGGAATGTTTTAGTTGTTGCTGAGCAGTGTTTACACAGTGTCAAGACATTTTGAGCCCCTCACCTCATCCCGGCAGTGAGGAGGCTGGAGATGCACAAAGAGGTGGGAGGGGATACAGCCAACACAGCTGACCCCCACTGACCAAATAGATATTCCACAATATATGGCATCATGGGCACCAATTAAAGCTAGTGGAAGAAGTTTCAGAGTGACTCCTTCTTTAAAAGCAGTCTCCAAGCTCTTTCCTGGAGATGTCTGCCAGGAGAGATCCTGGACCACCCTGGGAGGTGATGGCAGGAGCACTGCACATGCACAGAGGCACAGTCCTGGTGTGCAGATATACCACAGTTATAACAAAATGAAAAATGTGACTTTCCTGACTGTTAGTCATGCATAAATTAAGTTCTATAATTCTTGCCAATCTCCTGGACGGCAGAAAATATGGAATCTGTCCTTTCAAATAAGACTGGAATAAGTCTTTTGTGCCTCACTCTCTTAATTATTTCAAAGGAATAATAATTGTAGCAGGGAAATACAGAATATCCAGACTAAAAAATATGATGCTAAACAATTTCGAAATAAATTTCATTATTTAGAAGTAGGAAGGGAGAAACAGTAGTGCAGAAAATGTAAGTGTATATAACATTTCACTTATAAAACAAAAACTATATGAAAAAAAAGCACATAAAACCTAGATACAGTCTTTTGGGCTGTGCTTGGTGAGGGAGGCATGAACTGTTCACTGACATTGAAGAACTTATTGAGGAAAGCTGTAAATAACAGTGTAGTACATCTTGATGGCTTGCTCTAATGCTCTTGCTAGAGCTCACTCTCTGCATTCTATGCCCAAACTGATGGGTAGGGGAAGTTAAAACCTGAAATCATACACTCAGGGGGCAGTGGGTTAAGTCACAGCAAATGTTCCTTTTGGCTTCCTTTCAAAGGTTTCAATAAAGTGGAGCAATAATTTTTAGAATATCTTAAGTTTGTTGGTTCTGTACCAGACTTTTCTCTTTTTAAGAACAAGAAGTTGACAAGATTTCTCTTTGTCTTGAAGTACTGCTCCTAAAGATAGCACAATATTTTCTGCATTGCCAGAAATTTGAAACTTGAATACATTCTTTACATCCTTTCATTTTCCAGGGAGCCTTTGCTGAAATGATTGTCCTGAATATTTCTGAGCCATTGTTTGACCTCTGATTATCACTTGACATATTACCCAATATTAAGTAGTGAGCTCAGAAATGGTCAGAAGTAAAAAAACAATTTAACCTTCAAGGCATGAAAGTGCAAAACTGTTTTTTGAATTGTAGTGTTTAGGCACAAATTCATTACATTTGTCTCTAGAAATGAAAATGTGCAGAAGTTAAGGTATCATATTATCTATATGCTTATATGCCTTTAAGTTTTTTTATCTTCTCTTTCCTTTTCCTTTGATAATGTGGGCAGATTTACAGAGATTGTAGAAACCTAAATGAATTAATTCTATTGTTTCTTTTTACTGCGGTAAAGGAAACCCTAATAATAGTCTATAATCTTTTACATTATTCCCATTATTCTTTTAGAAAATACTGTATTATTCCAGGAAATGGGTATTGGTTTTATTTTTTATCTCATTTATGAACTTAGATTTGTAACCATTTTTAACTTCAGTGTGCAGCAACATATTTATCACAAACAGTCGACAGGAAGACTTCAAAAAAGAGTATATTAGTAGATTCAAAATTAAACATAAGCTCTTTATAGGGGGGAAAAGACAATAAATATAAAACTTATAGTTCTAGAAAAAAAGCAGAAATAAAATTGCTTCCATTTGAAATGGTATAAATGAAAATGTAAGTCACTGTACAGAATACATAAATAGGACCAAATTCTGGTTGTGGTACTTTTCCTGATAGTCCTATATCCAATAGCACTGATGTGAAACACCAGGGGGCACATCTTAACAGAAAATACGGAGAATCCTGACATGATGCAGCCTTAATACATGTAGTTAGGCAACAACTAGGGAATTCAGTGTAATTTAGCTACTTCCACTGTGAAGCTGAGAATACAAAAAGAAGACTTGGACTAACTGCATTTTACATTGTAGGGTTTTGGAATCCCAAATGGCAGTTCAGGGCAGTCAACCTGCTGAACCCTTCAGTGGTCAGTCAGCAAATTTACTATATGGCTGAACGAAGATACTAATTAAAAAGTGCTGAGGAAATGGACAAGATGCAAATCATGCTTCTTGAGCGCTATACCAAGAACTGCAGAGACATGTTTCTTTTATTTTTCAATTTATAAGTCTAAAAGTAGATCTATATTTTCTTAGAATTTTATTTTAAAGATACCTTAATTGAATATACATAGAAACATAATGTCCAAGCAGTGAGAAAAGGATTGTAGATAGGCAATTACTTTCTTTATTTTAGAGAATTTTAAACTCCTCTTTAACTCTGGTTTAAAAAAATAAACAACCAAACAAACAAGAAAATAAAAACCAATAAAACAATTCTTGTAGAAATCAGGACAATAATCAAAATCACTCAGTTCAGTAGGATGGGTTCTTCCAGCTGAGTTTGCTTGCTCCTAGAATAAGTTAAGTTATTTTCTAGTTGCTCTCCTGAATGTGAACTTCAAAGTGCAGAGATCATGCTTGAAATGAACGCTCAATTGAAGAACATCTTTACCATGAATCTTTACATCTCAAACGAAGAACACCTTTACCATGCAAGTGATGGAGCACTGGAACAGACTGCCCAGAGAGGCTGTGGAGTGTCACTCACTGAGGATACTCAAGAGCCATCTAGTCACAACCCTGCACAACGTACTCTGGGAAGACCATGCTCGAGCTGGGACATTGGATGAGATGACCCACTCCATTCCCTCTCAGCCTGATCCAGCTTGTGGTTCTGTGATTCTGCATGATTGCCCATAACTACTGCCCAGAGGAAGTGGAGAAAGAACCTTGGTCTTGAGAAGAACTAGGGAATCAATTTTTTTGCTTAAGGATGGTAGACATACCTGTGACATTTTGCTGGCTGTTCATTCCTCTAAGCATCTGTCTGCTGAAAGATGTAAATCTGGCCAAGATGAGAGTTGTATTATTGGGTTAGTTCTTA
>JAXCLO010000001.1:71814431-71861200 GCA_035583995.1 Arremon aurantiirostris
GTAAGTCACTGTACAGAATACATAAATAGGACCAAATTCTGGTTGTGGTACTTTTCCTGATAGTCCTATATCCAATAACACTGATGTGAAACACCAGGGGGCACATCTTAACAGAAAATACAGAGAATCCTGACATGATGCAGCCTTAATACATGTAGTTAGGCAACAATTAGGGAATTCAGTGTAATTTAGCTACTTCCACTGTGAAGTTGAGAATACAAAAAGAAGACTTGGACTAACTGCAAGTCTTTACATTGTAGGGTTTTGGAATCCCAAATGGCAGTTCGGGGCAGTCAAGCTGCTGAACCCTTCAGTGGTCAGTCAGCAAATTTACTATATGGCTGAATGAAGATACTAATTAAAAAGTGCTGAGGAAATGGACAAGATGCAAATTATGCTTCTTGAGCACAAGATACAAGATATCTTGAGATACCAAGAACTGCAGAGACATGTTTCTTTTTGCTTTTAATTTACAAGTCTAAAAGTAGATCTCTATTTTCTTAAAATTTTATTTTAAAGATATCTTAATTGAATATACATAGAAACATAATATCCAAGCAGTGAGAAAAGGATTGTAGATAGGCAATTATTTTCTTTATTTTAGAAAATTTTAAACTCCTCTTTAACTCTGGTTTAAAAAAACAAACAACCAAACAAACAAGCAAACAAAAACCAATAAAATAATTCTTGTAGAAATCAGGACAATAATCAAAATCACTCAGTTCAGTAGGATGAGTTCTTCCAGCTGAGTTTGCTTGCTCCTAGAATAAGTTAAGTTACTTTCTAGTTGCTCTCCTGAATGTGAACTTCAAAGCGCAGAGATCATGCTTGAAATGAACGCTCAATGGAAGAACATCTTTACCATGAACCTTTACATCTCAAAGGAAGAACATCTTTACCATGAACCTTTACATCTCAAACGAAGAACACCTTTACCATGCAAGTGATGGAGCACTGGAACTGCTGCCCAGAGAGGCTGTGGAGTGTCACTCACTGAGGATACTCAAGAGCCATCTAGTCACAACCCTGTACAACGTACTCTGGGAAGACCATGCTTGAGCTGGGACGTTGGATGAGACGACCCACTCCATTCCCTCCCAGCCTGATCCAGTTTGTGGTTCTGTGATTCTGCATGATTGCCCATAACTACTGCCCAGAGGAAGTGGAAAAATAACCTTGGTCTTGAGAAGAACTAGGGAATCAATTTTTTTGCTTAAGGATGGTAGACATACCGGTGACATTTTCCTGGCTGCTCATTCCTCTAAGCATCTGTCTGCTGAAAGATGTAAATCTGGCCAAGATGAGAGTTGTATTATTGGGTTAGTTCTTAATTCACATAATAAACTTTGAGATAAACATCAATTTTTTAAAGGGGCATATCTTGTTTGATGGCAAGTATTTAGGGTGGAGGATTCCTCTCAATTAGTTTTCACATTAGAGCAAGGTATATATTATAAAAGTAGAAGTGGGTGCCTGCCTATTATTAATTTCCTCCTTTTTAATGCTTCTTTTTTGGGTCTGGGTGGGGAGGAGTGAATTTTCTCTACAGCTGCCCTCATAGTACCATGCTTTGTGTTTGTAGTAAAACAGCTAAGATGAGATACCACAGTTTTGGCTTAAGACACCAGAGTTTTGGCTACTGCTGCACACCATCAAGGCTATCCCTCCAATTTGCTAGCACCACCAAAGGCCAGCAGAGCAGGGTGGGCAGGAAGGTTTAAGGAGTGGCTGTGGGGGAGGTCTGGTTGTAGTGTCAGTCTGGGAGATGACCCAGACTGACCAAATGGATATTCCATGTTATATGATGTCATGCTCAGCAACAAAAAGTAAGAGAACGGAGGAAAAGAGGGACATTTGTTTTTAAGGTGTTTGTCTCTCAAAGCAGCAGCCATGGGTATTGTGGTCCTACTTCCCAGGAAGTGTCTAGACACCACCTTCTGATGGGAAGCAAAAAATAAGTTTACATTTTTTTTTGTTTTTACTTCTTCATGCAGCCTTTCCTTCTCTTCATTAAACATTTTAATTTACATTGAAGATGTTTGGATCTTATTTTCTCCATCTGCCCTGCTGAAGTCAAGGTCAATCCACTACAGTGTCTTAAGGTAAACTCAAAATCAAATATTCTTTTTCTCTCTATTAGCTATGCGAAGGATCTAGAATGATATAGTCAGTTATAATATACATACATACATACATACATACATACATACATATATACATATATATATGATATTTCACCAGATTAATACTTTCATTTTTTTTCTTTAAAATTCAAAATATTTTTAAAAGAAGACAAATACTTGAGCTTTCTGGCTTTCTTTTTTAAAAATAAATGATAAGAGAAAAAAAACACCAAACAAGAAGAACCAATTTTACAATGAAAATGAAGTTATTAGGACAATTACTTTTAAATTCTAGCTCTTACATCAAACAATATTGATTCTTCCTATTTTTATTAGGACAATTCAATGTATGTGTCTCATCAGGACTCATGAAGTTTTTCAGGATAGAGGTTGTTGCTATATACACAATAAAAAAATTCTCTTAGGAAAGAGATAAGAGGTACATGTTCCCAATATATTTTTCTACTATTATTGTGCAAGGCTTTTCTTTAAAAAGTTAACATCTACAGAAAACTCATTGATATTTTCAATGTTTTTTCAAGTGATTTCTGCATGACAGGACTTTACTCACATATATGTTTGCATGGCTATATTTTTTCCTCATGCAAAATATTTTCAAACCAGAACAGCACCTATCACATTTGATTTAATGAAATAATAAAACAGCTTAGAAGAAAATGAAGAAAATGTTTTTGTTTATTATTTAAAATACTGCATGCTATATAAAAACGTTGGGGGATGTTGCTTAGTTTTTGAAGTAATACCATGCCTCTGATAAAATAGAGTATGTTCTCCAAGAGTAAATATTTAGGCTTTTAAATGATAGAGATGTACATCCTTGTATAGTAATTTTTCTTGTATCCCAACATTTCTTTATTTTTTATTTTCTTTTTTTTATTGTGTAGGAGAATAAAGAAAACACCCATGTGTACCAGTTTGGACTGGGATAGAGTTATTTCTTCTTAGCAGACGCTATGGTGCTGTGGTTTGGGTTTGTTCTGAGAACAGTACTGAGAGCACAATGACGTTGTACTCATCACTGAGCAGCACCTGCCCAGTGCCAAGGCTGTCTCTGTGTCCCACACAGCCCTGCCAGTGAAGAGCATGAAGGTGCCCAAGAAGCCTGGAGAGGACGTAGCCAGGACAGCTGACCCCAGTGGAATATCCAAGGAATATTTCACACCACTCAGTGCCATGCTCAGCAGTGAAAGGTGGGGAAGAAGGAGGAAGGAGACACATTGGGAGTGGCAGTGTTTGTCTTCCCAAGTAACCATTGCACTTGAGGGAGCTGCATTCCTGGAGATGCTGAGCACCTCTCTGCCCATGGGAAGCAGTGAATGAGTTCCTTGCTTTGCTTTGCTTGTGGACCCAACTTCTGTTTTGCCTATTAAACTGTCTTTATTTCAACTATATTTATGGTGTTTACCTTTGCCATTCTCTCCCCCATCTAATGTTGGACACTTGAGTCACTGTCATGTTAATGATACTGTTAATGTTTTAGATTTGCTCTTTCACTTCATATGTTTTGTATCTTTGGGCCTAAATTTCTAAAATTGTCAATGTAGCTATAAGACTAGCTCTTCATTTCATATACAGCTGAATTTATTTGCATTAACTTTTATGGATTTAAGGCACTGATTAATTGCTAGCATATAGGGTACCTCTGTCTGGATTGCCAGATAGAGCACCTATAAAATAATCATGCCTTCCTATGGCAATAGGTAGAGGTCAGACATGAAACACCTGAAAATTTCAAATTATGAAATTTTATCATCAAGATTTAAACACCTAAATTTCAACACTAGATTGTATTTAGACATTTAAATTACAAAAACTTGAAATTAGTTGACACAATTTGTATTTAGTTTATTTTTATGAAAAATAATAATTAGGTGGTTCTTCCCACTGTTATCTCCAAGCAATAATTTGAATTGAAGAACAAATACATATGTATGAAAATATTCACCTGTGAAATCTTCAGAATTCAGCAATAAATAAATATTCATGCTATTGCTCTCTCTTTTCTAAAGAATGACACCAGAAACTAAAACACATTTATTTTTAATGGAATACATGCTCTAAATTACTCTAGTTCAAGAAATGGAGCTTTCAAGAGTATGGTTGTTATCCTTTAAGCCTCTAATTGCTCAAGGTTATGACATTGTAGTAATTATTTTGTAATTGTCTTTTTTCCAGTATTCTAGGCACTGCCATTGAAAAACTGCTTGTTTTTCTTGTTTTCATGAATGCAATACTTATTCAGATAGAGGTTTATGTGACCCGTTTAAATTGAAAATAAATAATAATTAGAACATATTTTCTTAGAAATAGGAAGTCACATAGCTGTGTTAATGCTTCATTGTTCATTCTATGTAATAAATAAATGATAGCTCTTACGTGTAAAAAATTGAAATAACTTTAATGTAAATCCATGTTTATTTCTCATGGTAATGTAATAATGCAATGTGATAGATTTCTTCATTGTTGAAAAGTTTTAGACCTTCTGTGTTTTAGCAACATTATTTGGCAGTATTTGACCTTCTAAATGGTGATTTTAAATTACTTTATCATTAAATATTATGTTTAGATCTTTGGAAAGATATGTATTGTCCAGTAGCGATTTTTAAAAGTTTAAATTTGTTGTCTCATATTCCTGCTCATATACTGAAAAGTACTGAAAAGTTGCTCATTACATACAAAACATTCCAAGACATAATAAAGATCAATTTTTCTTTTTTAAAATTTGAAGTACTTCAACATTAAATAAATTAAATTTCAATCAGAATTTAAATACATAGTATACAAGCTCTTGTCTCCTAACTACATTGTTGTGAATCTTGACCATTTCACAGATTGAATAACACAGAGATTGTTCACTTTTTGGGTTTTTGTTAATGCTTTGTGTTTCTCTCCATGTAAGATGATAATATTTTAAAATCTTAAATTGTGATTCTGCAAAGTGCTTATGTGATGTGGTAGTGGAAAATTATTATAAGCAAATTAGTTGCTAAGTTATGATTCTCAAATACTATTCAAGATGCATTAGGACTCTCATCTTTATTGAAACATGCAGCATCAAGGCTACTATCAAATTCTGTAAAAAAAAATACTTTCAAGCATTTTGAGGAGAGTTAGAAAGCAAAGAAGAAAAAGAAAGAACTGCTATGCCAAGCAAAAGCAACCTACATTTATTCATTTTCAAAAATTTACAGGATTCTGTGTTAAATCCCTAAAAAAAGCTTACCAGAACTGTAAAGGAAAGGTTTTGCAACTTATTCAGATTAATGGAAATAAGTTTTGCAAATACAGTAGGTCAGTTAACACTGATGAGATTACAGAACCTGTCTGAAACTAGAACTCTGCTGTTTTCTTGTATGTTTCTTGAATTGAGATTGTGGCTTTCCTCCTCCAGTTTTCTTTTAAAAATGTCTATGTACATTTACATAATTTCTTTAGCATAGTCCTTTCTTAAAGATATTTAAGAATAAATCTCTTGTCTTTTAACAGCAGATAACTTAAATGGATTCAAGGTCAAGTTCCTCTCTTTCTTTAACATAAAATAAATGTATTTCCCCCTTCTCTAGTTATATTTTTATATAAATTCCAATTAGACCTAAAAAACTGAGTTGAGTTAAACTTTCTAAATACTTTTCCTTACATTAAAATGTGCTTAAAATTATCAAAAATCAGTAGTAACATAACCACTACAGATTGAAAAAGCAGCAAGGACCTAGATAGTATTGAGAAGATGAATTAAATTAATATTGTTTAATGGAAAGTTTCATGTAATTCCTTTTTCTACCTTTTAATTTTTAAAATGAATTTTGGAATTACTTTTATCTTAATATTATTACACCTTATTTTACAAAAATAAAATATTGCTAATAGATTCTGGGGTTTTATTTGTTTCTGTCAAAGTATTACAAAGTGCTTTCACATTGTATTTCTTTCAGTCTATCTATTAAAGCATTTTGAGTAACCAGTAGTCTGTGATTCTATCAAAGTAGAGGATTAAATCTTCAAACTACAGCAATCTTAATGTCTAGAATAAGATAATAAAATAAAATGTCAATAGTAGGACAGACTAAATATTTCTTACAGATGATAAAATTGAGAAAAATAATATACCATATTGAAAATGACAAAAAAAATCCCAAGTTGGAATATTGCTTTGAAATCCAATTTTTAATATGTAATATTGTTAGAGGAAAGTACACCACTCAGGATTTGACAGCCCAAGAGAGATGAGGCTCCATAGCCCCATGTCCCAGCCACAGAGAGGTTGAAAATGTCCAGCAGACACAAGTACACAAACCAAACACACACAGAGGTATATACACATTTACTTACATGCATACGTGGGCAACAGCCCCAGTCCTCACACAGTCATTTCAGGGCCATGAAAACAAACAGCAGCATTGGGCTCAGCCATTCAGCCTGACCTTATGGGCTTCAGCCTGACCTCCTCTTCAGCCACAGACTCTCTGCCTCACCTGCTCTCACTCCAGCTGCTGGCAACCCAGACTCCCAAAAATGCACATATATATATGAGAGGCCCTTACTGGGAAAAAGCTGAAAGCAGAGATCAGCTCACACCCTCATATACACAGGACCAGGAGTCCTCACCCAGGTTAGAGATAAAAAAGGAATTTAATGGGAAGACATGACAGATGTCTCTGATCAGGCACAGGGCATAGTCAGACAAGCTCATGAACCAGCTCCTCTCTTTTATCCCCTTATCCTCCTGTTTCCCACAATTGTTAGTCCCCGAGTCATCTAACCCTCTCCCTTTTACTGCCATTTGTACCTCCTCTAAGTATTCCAAAATGAGTCTTGTGCAATCTCAAAATGCTCTTCCACTGTATCTTATAATGGTCCCCATAACCCCTGAGCAGCAACCTCTATCGGACTGAAAAGTGTTCTGGAGAATGTCTGCCCTCGCCTTGACTCCTCCTGATGGATTTCACATTTAGATATTTAGGCTGAGGCTATTATGTCAGGTGCCATTGTGCTTCCCTATATTCTCTGGACTTGTGAAGATGGACCTTTGGTGGGCTGATGATCCATCCCTGTGGCAGGCCTGGGAAGAGCCAGGCAGAATGTGTTTGGGGCTCCTCATCTGCCATAATCTATCTGTACTCCTTTGTGGGTGTGGAGACAAGATTTTTTAAACTACAAAATTATCAAATACCTTTCTAGAAAGTTTAATTTTCAATTTTACTTTAAATAAATAAAACAATAAAAAACATGAATGTCTTTTGACCCATTCTGGATATTAACGGATATTTTTGGAATATTTTATAGAAGTTGAATTTATTATGAAGATTCCTTTGGGCACTAAAGTGAATAGCAGCAGAGACAGTAATTAATAGACAGTATGCCATCACTTTTGACAGTCTGAAGCATGACTCAAACATTGCTAGAAGCCTCTAGGACTGTGGGAAATAAATCACATCAAGTAAAAGAAAAGCCAGTGGAAGGAGCTGTGGAAAAAATATGTGTTGAGGCTTATTTCAATTAGAGTCACCCAGATGAAAGTGAGAAAGGTTGGATTGATTGCTATTCAAAGAGATAGGAACTTAACTTCAGTCTCCAGTGAAGCATTAAAAGATAACTGAAAAGCACATTTTTAAGAGAAACATCTGTGACAGAACCACCATGGATTCAATTTCAGCACTTCAGCTTGTATTTCTAAGGTGATAAAATGAATATAACCTTAAAAAACTAAACTGAGTTTAAAAACTTCACAGGAAATATGGGGGTTGACATAGATTGATCTGATAGGTGAAGGATGCCTATAGCTCTATCTTGGTGTGCTCATTGGGCGATAATTGCATCAGAAGTGGATCCCAAACAGCAGTTTTGATCTGATGCATTTTGCCGACCTACAACATCAGTAATATTTTATTTTATGGAGCCACATTTGAGAAAGTATTGATGTCAATAAAAAAAAAAGTGTTAGAAAAATAGCTGGGATCAAAATGTTAGTACCAGTCAAGAACATTTTATGATCATGAACAGAAAGAACTATTTTTTTGCATTTAATTAATTAGACACTTATATGATAGAAATCGTGATAATGAACAGACTTGAACTTATACTCTGTTCAGCTCTGTTTATACAATAAGTGCACATGAAACAAATCCCATTGAGAGCTATGCCTCTAGCAACCCAAGGCTTATTTCTTTCTGTGGCATGATTACTTATTCCTAGCTACTTATTGAAGGAAGCCTTTAAAACCTGAGAGCTTCTTTTCCTTTAGGGAAGAAAAGTAAAAAAAAAAAAAAAAAAAGTGTTAAAGAAAGAAGGAAGACATCTTTCCAAAGGTATCACAAATGCAAAGCATATTGAGTAGGTCTGGGGATATGTATAAATTTACATGGGACCTGTTGAAGAAAAATGACAGCATAAAACTTTTGTTGGACAATATTACATATTAGTCACTACCCAATCTGATCTAGCATTCTTAAAAAAAAAAAAAAGTATATTTAATGTTTAGCTAATTCTCCTTAAAAAAGGATTAACCATGTAGATAATGCCATTAACCCAAATAGGTCTTACTTACAGGGAAAATAGGAAATAGGTCTTACTTACAGTCACCTTAGTCCAATATTGATGGTCTGACACCCTGAGCATGCACAGAACACACTGACGAGCATGGGAAAGCTGCAGGCATGGACCTGCATGTGCAAACAGACTGTGGGACTGACAGTACCATTGCTGGTCTTTATTTTTAAAGGGTGTGTTTAGAACGGTTTTCTAAGGAATGCAGTCTAGCAGTGAAATCAGAAAGTTGCTGGGTCTGCATTTCCAGTTCTCAGTCAAACCTTTCAGCTGAGACTGGTGACTGGCCATGTTAGTAATTCAATATATTTCAAATAAAATCAGATTCATTTAAACTGCCTGAGAAATGACTTGTAACTCTACTTGAGAGAATACAAACCAGTATACGAGTGAGTCTTTTGTGGCAAGCATCAGATAGGATAAGATATGAAAGGAAAATATTCACCTTTAATATTCCACTTATCCTAACTTATTTGTCTAGTGCTTAAGGTGCTTACCAGAGAGAAAGGCAATCTTTGGCATGCGTATTTCATTCAATATCTGTCAAGAACAGAAAATTAAGAAACAAGCAAAAGGTTGGTAGAACAATTCTTGTTTAAGAATATTCCAAGAAAACAGATTTTGTCCAAGTGCATATCCTGAACATATGTTTGAAGAGTTTCACTCTTCAAGGACGTTTTTTACAAGGACTATTTTTTAATCTTTGCCACAGGTGTGACTCTTAATCACTTGGATGGGAGAAAGTGAGGTTCTTTGTACTGTCATATTTAATTAGAGTGAGCTGCAGATTAATATTTAAAGTAAGATGCTAAGGGGAGCCTGGAGATGTAAAAAGATTTAGCAGCTTGTTTCTTTCTTAATGAATTCTCTAACCTCTGAGGCACTTCATAAAAGAAATAAATTTTTTTGGTTCTTTGTTTAGTTTGTTTGTTGAATACATGAAAACTCCTTCTTTTAGAAAAATAAACATACGAAGAAAATTTTAAATAAGGATAAAGTACAAACTGGCCAGAATTATGAGTTTTTAACTAGATTTAGCAGGGGGTGGGGTTTTGAGTAACGAAGACCCAAGCCCTCCTGATATTCTAGGAATCAACAGGGGAAAAACCATAGTGAAATGCTTCAAAGAAATTAGGACACATTTTTTTAAGAGGTTGACATATGAGTCCCAGCTCTATATCAATGCATGGCTGAGAACCAGGAGTTGATAGCCACTGTCCATCTAGAAACATGACCTGTCTGCTATCAATGGAAAAAGTGCCTGAATGAATTGAATTCCTGAAACACTGCAATGAGCAGCTATAAACCATTCAGAAGAGACAGAGAAGGAAGGAGAGACAGGAGTGTTTTTGTAGAAAAATGGACTGACTGCACAGAATAATCTTTCAAAAACAGTAATGAACAGGTTGAGAGACTATGGGTGAAAATTAGGGGCCAAGACAGCAAAGGAACCCTCACATTTGGAGATTGCTTCAAGCAACCCAGCAAAAGGGGCCTGATAGATGAAGAGGATCTTACTTCATTTACTTAGAACAAAACAATTACATTACCTTCATGTAATTTTTTTTGTGTGTGTTACTGAAAAGCACACTGTCAATAGATGTCAATATAATATCAAACATATGGTCTTGAAGATAAATGAAAGCTGTATATCTAAGAGCTAAATATCTAGTGTTGAAAACATCAGGAAGTGCTCCTAGACCAGCCATTCTTCCTAAGTATATGCATAGTTTTGGTATAAGTAACATAGAAAACTTCAAGGATTGAAAATATGTGGTTTAGATATAAGTAAATTATGTACAGAACAGTACAATTCTCTGTGTTTTAGAAACAAAAGTATAAATTTAGTGGGAAGAAATATGAATTCTTATCCTTTTCTTTAAATGTAGCTACTTGTAATATTTTTTTTTCTGAACTGACAAGAATTTAATTAATAATGTAGTGGCAAATCAGAACAACTGTATCTGACAGACAGCAGCAGATCTTCTGCCTAGAATCTGATTCTCTTGCTTGCAATAGCAAAATGGGGAAAAAAAATCCTAAGCTTTCAATTTGCACAATGTAAATGTGCAAGGGACAAATGAAGCAGATTGACTGTCACTAGCCTTCATCTGTACTAACTAGACAGAGGTTTGTAGTATGAGACTGGAAAGTGGCCTTATGGGGTTTTGCAGGACCAGGAAGCAAAGATAGATGATAGCAAAATGGCATGATAAAAAGTTGCAGCTTTTGCTGAAGTCATGTCTACAGATTCCTTCTTTAACATTAAGGGAAATTAATCACCACAGGGCATGGTATTTCTGATTCCCTACTAGGCAACAGCAGTATCGCAGGAGGAGATAATATGGTAAAAATGGGGGTTAGATAGACAGCAGAGACTTACTTTATGATGATTTATAAAAAGCATTTAGTCACATTTTCCTCTTCCTTTTATATAGTGCCAAAAATAAATATACCTTAGAGTTTCATGATATTTTAGGATTGTGGGGTTTATGGCGGGCTTTTTCTTTTTATCTTTGTTTGTTTGTTTGTTGAGGTGGGTGGTTTTTTGGGGTTTTTTTTGGGTTTTTTGCCTTTTTTTCTTCTCTTTCATTCTTTTTTTTTTTTTTTTCTGAGCATCGGGACTTCCTTCTGTGATGCTCAGAAACAGAAAAAATCAAGTAATGCATGGTACAGTGAAGTGTCATGCAGCAGTACAAAAACCAGTTCACCAAGAGGGTTGAATCATGTAAAATATGTAACATAAATTATGGGACTTTCAGCCCAATTCATCATGAGTACCGACATTCTTATAGTACTTTTTATACTCCCTGACTGTTAAAAAAAAAAAAAAAAAAAAAAGTAGTTTTTCATTTAAGGATCTTAAGGATGGAAGTCACAGAAGACTGAGAATTCCAGTTTGCATCAGTATGTACTAGGTTGTGTTGCTAAATGCAGTGATGGAAAACATTTTAAAACAAGCCATGAAACACTGTAAGTGGAAATAAAAGAGAACTCACAAGCAGGAAAATATCTTGCTGCAACTTGAATTACACTGGTCTATTTGGGGATAATTGAATACATATTTATCACAACTGCCTTTTTAAAATTTTCTTTGGAAAAAATATGCATCTGAACATTCGCTATGTAGCTGCCACCAATTTCAAGAATATATATTCTTTCAACTGTAATATTCACATCAATGTCTGCAGAACAATCCCTTCTGTTCATTTCCATGGAATAAGCAGTGTAGGCGTAAACACCAGCATCAAGTGCTGGATGTTAAGTTAATGTCTCTAGCCAGCCTCTACACCTATAAATGAATAGAAAGGTTTTTGCCAACAAAAAATATCCCTTGCTTATCTGTATTGTTCAACTAATTCAGCAAGAACATTAGGAATTTTTCATTTGATTGCTTTGAGTGCTTTTTTCTCTCAATTTATTTTTGTACTGTGTGTTTTGACCTGGGTCTGTGCATCCAAGGTATTTTAATTGCCCATATGCTTGGTACGCCAAATATCTGTTCTGTGATGAATTTGCAGTATTTCCTCATGAAATCCAAGCTGAGAAATTGTTCTTTGTATTCAGCTGAATGCCTGCTGACTGCTGAAGTGGGCATTAGACCTGGTTGACGTGTTGGATTCCTCCAGGCTATAATGTTCATTTTTCACTTGTAAGAGATACCCTTGCCTCTACTGTAAGGACCCTCACTATACTATTCTTTGTAGCCTTACTTCCATGTTACTAACAAGAAAGCATACAGTCATACAATCTGTGAACCACAGTGCCATAAGATCCTTCTGCAAGGGAAAATGCTTCATTCCTCATAGAACTCCATTTCATTTCATAGCAATAGATAATGGGTAGATTTATAAAATATCTAAGCAGGAGCAAAAAGTCTCAGTTCCTAAACTTTTTCAGTTTTACGAGGTTGAGTCAGAATTTAAATGTTTCATTAATATAATGCACCGAATAGTTGATTATACTGTGCCAACACCCAAAAATATTCTACATGTATTGTTGCTGTCAAAATCTTATATACTTAGAATAAAACACTGAGCAAGTCTAACGCAAGTGTGAACCATGCTTTAAGAGTTTTTTACATTTACATGTTACTAGACTGGGCTTTCTTCAACAAATTACCAGCAATGAATCTCAGACAACAATAGTTTTATAGTTCTCACTGTGTACATGCATATATCCAAAGTCTTATTTCTGTACTCTCATCCTGCATAATACTATTTATATAAGTACTGCCTCTTCAAAAGTTATTTTTGTAGCCTAATTATTGCAATTTCTCGCAGGAAAAGTTCATCTGCCAATGCAGTTGCTCAAACTGACTTTCAAATCAGAGGTTGTCATACATGCAAAATTTCCTTTCCATACTTAATTGGGAATTCTTAAGTCTATACTTTTATGGTTTGTAGGAAAAAAAATGGTTTCTCTTATCTTCTATTTTCCTAGGACAAGTGTGCATATATATTTCAAGACTTTTTTCATGCTATAAATAACAGTTCTACCACTGCTTCACAATACCACCTGTCAAAAATTAATGCTTTTGTAGCCAGTTATAGACAAAACAAACCTATTGAAAATGCATTTTTAAAATTTTCTTCTTCCAATTTTCATGACAATTAATACCATTTTAATATAAATGTTATGTTTTCTCAGCATGACTGATAAGGAGAGAAAAATTCTGTCAGAGAATATCATATTTTGTACCATTAACAGAAATTTCTAAAGCATTTATTATCTTTCCTTTATTAATGTGCAAAAATCTTCCTCAATATTGTCATGTTTAGAGTTGAGCTTCTCAGACATTGAAATGTTTTCAAAGTTTTTCAGCTTCTGTGTTTGGGGGTTTTTTGAGAGCCCTTGAAATTGCTTAGATTTGGAAATACTTGTTCTGTCTCCTCAGTTAGCTTAGTCTTCTTACATGCTAGGGATGACTCACATAAGGTAATATATTTTAGTAGCCAGAAGAAATCTTAGACATTGACTTACATCCTGAAGAAATTATTGTGTGTTCCTTCAGATTTTGAAAATAAATTCAGCTAAAAACTTGTTATACCCAAGGCAACAAACAAATCAAACCAAAACAAACGTAACCCATATAAAGCCCAGACATAAATTTACTAATCCTAAAAGATTGGTGGAGGAGGAATCTTTCACATGTCTCGAGTCTGGAGACAAATTTGTTTAAATGTCTCTCATGTAAGCATGTATTCTTAAGGTCAACATCTAGTCTTTATTTAGAGTCAGTAGAGAACAAACAAGTATTTTTAGTTACATTTAATCTTTTCTTTAAAGCAGACTTTAAATAAGCCCTGTGACTCATGGTCTAAAGTGTCTATTTTTTTCTTGTTGAGAAGGAAAGCTTTTTTAAGAATATTTATTTGACATCTCCACTTCTTACTATTGCCCTGTGAGGACACAATTTTGTCTCTTTGAGTGTGTGTGGTCTATGTTGTTTGTAATAATAAAAATATTTAATGCAATTTACATAAATAATACTATAAAAATATAAAGTGTTTGTCTTGGTCAGTTGCTTTGGGCTGATTGCATTAAGAATTCCTCCTAGTTATAAATGAATATATAAATATAAATAATAAAATAATAAATATAAATGAATATATTTATTATTTCAGAACCAATTTATGGCTTGGTTCTGGCTGGGACAGGGATAATTTTTTGCAGTATCTGCTAAGGAGGGGTAATGGCTAGGACACAGAGGCTGTTCTATACCTCTTTTTGTCTTTGCTAGAGGTGGGAGGAGCAGAGTCTCTTTCCTGGAGAAGGAATTCTGGTTGTGTACCTGTGGCGGAGGAAGAGATCAGGGTAACCCTGGCTCTGAGCATTTTGCGTGTGAACCTCTGCCCTCTCTCTTGCACATTTTTCTTATTAGTAGTGCAATTGTTGCTGTTTGTTTTCTGATCTCATTTCTGTTTCTGTAAATTGTTGTTGTCTCAAGCTGAGACCTTTGCCTTTTGCTCCTCCAGTTCTCTCCTCCATCCCACCGCAGGTGGCAAGGGGAGGGCAGGAGTGAACACGGGGCAGTGTGGTTTGGAGAGTACCAGTCCTGAACCATGACAGCTCAATTAAATGCGGGACACAGACCCAATCATTTTATAATAGAAAAGAAGTACTGAAATTAAATAAAAATTTCTGATACACATAGTAATGGTTTGGAGGTTTTTGCATCATCTGTCAAAATGTTTCCATCTTAAGAACTCAGTTTTATGATGAAATGAAAAAAGCCCAGAAGTCTCAGATTTTAAGTTTAAATGAGAAAAATATTTTTTGCAGAAATAGTTCAAGTGATACCTTTTTAATATTTACTTTTGTATATTTCTTCCTGAATCTGTGCAAAAGATCCATGTTTTCAAGGAAAATAAACCACAGGAAGTAACAAATTCCTCTGCAAGATGAAAGGGAAAATCTTTCCAAATGTAGCTCTTCTCCCTGTGAAGCTGTTTTCATTTTGCCTGAAAATCAAAGTCAGCATAGATTAACAATATTCATAAGTTTCCATTTGCTCTCCTTCATAAGCTTGGTTTGATAAAAAACAATGCCTCACTAGCTTAGGTTTGCAACAAGCTTTAAGTTAAGCAGTTATTAAATCAGCTTTGTTAATAGGGTTTATTAAAGTGTTGACAGCAGTATATTTTAAAATACAGTCTAGATTCACTTGTATTACTCCAGCTTTTATATCAACATACCTGTCTGAAACCTGTGTAGTACCTTGGGTGTGAGTCATTGCTTCATCATGCAGCTTAAAAAAAAAAAAAAAAAAAAAAAAAAAACCCAACAAAAACACAACAAAAAGCTGCTGATTTTGGGCCTTTCTTGTAACAAATCAGATTTATTTAACCAAACTGGGGAGTTTTCCTTTTGCAGTCATTGATATGGGTAGTTTTTTTTTTCCAAGGGCATATAGCCTCTTTTTCCCTGGAAAATTCATGAATTACAACATGGTTTCCATCTGGAATTCGTGGCAGTAAACATTGTAACACAGCTGTTACAGCTCAGAGCAAATAATACTCTGTATCTATATACACTTATCTTTACGTTTTATTTCAGCTTCTGTGCAACACGGGGGAGTTAAACAACCCTCGCTCTCATAGCCATAGAAAGAAACAATAACTATAAAACATGCCACTGTTTCAAGCATCAAACCGAATTCCTCTGGTAGTAAATTTTTAAGTGAGAGAAGACATTACTCACCAGAAAAATCTTCAGTGAAATTATTTTAATAAATATAGCTTCTCATGCTTCACAGATTTGGGGTGGCTGTTTGTGAACATTTCCATTAGATCTTAACTCCATAAACAAAGGATGATCATTATATCATGTTGTGGGGACAAAATACAATACCTAGGAGTAAAGTAATGCACTGAATTTGATTTGTATTTCTAAGACTGACAAGTAAAGCTCTCCATAATGAAGATTTTGCAGGAGCATACCAGGATTCCTGCTGATGAAGAGCATCAGTAATAATATTCCATTTAAATATAAACAATTAAACTTATCGTAAGACAACTTAGATCTCCAGATTCCATCAACAATATTGAATAGGAGTGAAACATAACTGTGTAAAAGCATGTCTAGTGGGTGAGTATCTGAAGCTCTCTTGTAAGCCTGAAGAGTCTGACACAGATTTTAGAGGAGCCTTTGGGCTTTACTAGCACACAGCCAGGTGGCTTGCTCTAATGAGCTTCAAGTATGACGAGACCCCCATGATGAAACCAATGAAATTTGGGTTTGTTTTAATTTGAGCATTCTGATAGCATAAACTTATAACCAACAGGCACCACATCTAGCCACTTCAATTTAGGAGTATATGACCTGGAATTTAATTCCATCCTTGATTTTTGTAAACTTTTTTTTTTCCCCCCCAAATATTATCCACCTTTGTGTGTTCAGAAGGTTTTAACATTATTCATGTGCTTGTATCCAAAGTGGCCTCTGGGGGGACATTTTAATTGTCTAAGTCCATCAAGTTTGCACAATTAGGAGTATGACCTAGTCTAAATATTAACGCAGAGTTTCAGATGAGCACTTCTGAGGATTGTATTTGCTGATAGTCACCTTCATCTTAGCCTGACCCTCTGTGCCAACTTGACCTTCCAACAGTAAGGTGGCATTTAGAAGTAATAATCACAGTCACCGAGTAAATTGTACCCACAAAGTAATTCTAGTTCTTCTATTCTTGTAACATAGGCAGAATTACCGGCTGGAGCAAACAATGGGTTACTTTCCTACAAACAAGCTTTCAGAAAAGTGTTTCATCTAAATGCTTTGATAAAATACCTTTCTCCAGGACTCTCAGACCCTGATCTATCATGATTAAGCATCTCCTTGAGATTTTCAGTGAATTCTAATAAGCTCTCTTTGCTTTGATAGTAAAGACATTTCATGGACATGAGGGAAAATAATGTAGTTTAAAATATGTCAAGACTGAATATTCAGTCCTCGTTTGTTTCTCTGAGATGGCAAGCAATATAATCAAATGTTCTATGCCTTACTGGCACTTGAACACATTCTTTTTATCTGGAAGTGCACCTGTGATATAAAGTTAACCATAAACAATATTCATCCCTTTCTTCTCTAAGTGCCAACTTATTAGTTAAAAGCCTACTGCCATATGGTGAAGCAGTACTGACTGAGAAAGAAAAGGAAGAAAAAAAAAAAAAGCAATTAAAGCAAGCTTCTAAAAAAGATCTTTCAGAAGAAAAGTTTATGTGATGCTGAGTAACAAATACTGGCATCCAAATTTGGTATCTGAGTTAAAAAAAAAAAAAAAAAAAAAAGATGCTATTGTGAATAAGGAGAATATTAATAAGCAAAAAAACCCAAGGAGTAATTTTGACCTCTCATGGTGTCCCATTCTCACAGTTTGCAACATAGTAACAAAGATTTTTCCCCCATAAATTTAATGCCAGAAATGGCATTGTATTTTGAATGAGACAAAACTGCCAATTGGATTAGTCTGCTCAGCCTGACCAAACCATTATGGTAACTTTCAAATTTCAAATTGATCCCTATTTAGGTATCATGGTTTAAATTGAGATCCTTGCAGCTATATTCTGACAGAATTAATTGCTGAAACTTATTTTACTTTGCTTGATTTGAGTTGCAATTGTATTGATTAATTAGCTTACTTGCACCTGTACCTGAGATTATTTAGGATACCTACCTCTTTAATCTAAATTAGGTGGAAAATCTAGAACTGAACTACATAGGTCAGTGTGGGCATGCACACTAAGTGGATTCAAGCTGCACACTTAAGTTACCAAACTTGGTTGAAGGCTAGTGTCTATATTACAGTGCCAGTAACATATGCTGCTGAGAAATACTGAGGTATTTCTCAGCTTGAAAATACCGAGCTAGGGTGTCTATTTAAAAATGAATAGTTGAACAACAGCACACTTGAACAATAGATGCAATGTTGATGTCTAGTGAATAGGGCAAACTAATGTAGCTTGGCCAAAAACATCAAAAATCAGGAGGAAGTCAGTTACTTCTCAGCTACACAATTTGGAGGAAAATAATTTTCTTCTGTTGAAACAAATAGGTTGGGAGTTACCAGCTTCTATATTGTTTGGTATATATTTTATTTATTTTTATTTTTTATTTAAGCTACATAGGTCTTAATTCTAAGCATATTAAACTTGATATTTTAAAAACATTCTGTTGAGCTGCTTTCTTACATTTGTTCCAAGGAAATCTTAGAAATCTTAGATAGGCTTGAGTTGGAAGGGACCTTAAAAATCATCTAGTTTCAACCCCACCATCCTGGAAAGGGATGCTCCCCACTAGAACAGGTTGCAGTCCTTGTTTCATGATAGCACAATTGTCTGGCATCCCACCCACTCCTCTCAGTTTGTGTCACCTGTCAGCTTGTGGGGGGTACAGTCTGTCCCACCTCCCAGACCATTGATGATGATGATGAATAGGACTACACCCAGTACTTCTGGGGTACAGTGCTGGGTACTGGCCTTCAGCTACACCTCATGTTGCTGGTCACCACCCTCTGGGCACAGCCACTCAGGCAGTTTTCAGTCTGCCTCCCTGTCTGCTCACCCAGCCCATACACCAACAGCTTGTCTGTGAGAATCCCATGAGAGCTGGAGTCAAAGGCCTCAGTGAAGTTTGGATAGACTATTCACTCTCTTCTCTCATCTATCAGGACAGCTATTTCATCATGTAAGTTCATCAAGCCAAGCCTGATTTCCCCTGGGTGAATACATGCTAGCTATTGCTAAAGATTTTCTTGGTATTCATGTGCCTGGAAATGATTTCCAAGGTTAGCTGCTCCCAGGGACTGAGGTGGGACTAATTGAGCTGTATTTCTCCAGTTCTTCCTTCTTCACTTTCTTTAAGGTAAGAGTTAAACTTCCTTTCCCTCAGTCTGCAGGCACTTCTCCCAGTCACCATGACTGATCAAATATGATTGAGGTTGTCCTTGCAACGTCATCACCTCCCTCGGCACTCACGTGTGCTTCCCGTAAGGGTCTAGGTATTTGTGTGTGTCCAGTTTGCTTCAGTTAACAAATATTCTATTTAAATATGAATCCACTCTAATTTTTCATTCTCAGTACTCAGAAGAAATCTGAAAGGATTGACACTGATGTAATATTGAATTTTTATTGAACATGATGATTTTTGAATTTTTCTCTCAGGGAGGAGAATTTAGAAAACTTATTAACTTTCTAGGCAACCTGTAAATTTACCTGTAAATCTTCCAGGAATACCTGATTATCTTTCCCTGTCTAATGAGACTATGCATAAATTATTAAAATAATATTATCTAAATTTTGATAGCATAAAAAGGAGCAAACAGAGAAGTATAAAATTTGGTCTTTGGGTCAAGAAGCTTCTTTTGAGTTCCTGTGGCTCTATGCATTAAGAGAAAATTAGAAAGTTCAGAAGAGAGGGATGAAAGAAGTATCCCAAATTCTCTGTGATCTGAATGAAATGAAGGCAACACAGGGTTGAAAGAGGAAAATGTTTATCTGTTGTGGAAGTGTCAGCTATTCTCTCCTGGATGTCTATACAGTCAGTGGAAAGAAACAAATATTTCAAGGGTGTAAGTGATCTAACCTACTTTTAGATATATCCCTTGAGATAAATCATGACCTTTGAAAACTTTTTTTCTCTCAACTGGTTATAAAAAGATCCAAGGATGGCTAGCTTAGGTCTGGAGATATTTTTCTTGTGCTTTTAAAGTTAGATAACTAATCCCATCTGGTTTTTTTCCTTCCAGTGAGAAAACTCCCGAGCTGAGATAAAGACAGCTTAATAACTGGAGCAAAAACCTTGCATGCAGGCAAAGCAAAAAAAGGAATTAATCCATCACTTCCCATATGCAAGCAGGTGTTCAGCCACCTCCAGAAAAACATGGAAAAAAGAATCCTCTGGAAGGACCTCCTTAGAGCCATCCACCACTTAGTGGGGGCTTATAAAAAAGGGAGAGTGACTTTTTACATGGGCAGATAGTGACAGGACAAGGGGAAAGAGGTTTAATTTAAAAGAGGATAAATTCAGATTAGAGGTTAGGAAGAAATATTTTCTCTAATTTAGATTAGAGGTTAGGGAGGTAGTGGAGCAGGTAATCCAGAGGAATGGTGTATCCCTCATGCTTGCAAGTGTCCAAAGCCAAGCTGGATGGGGCCCTGAGCAACCTGATCTAGTGAGCAGCATCCTTGCCCACGGCAAGTGCCTGGGAACTTGATGACCCCTGAGCATCACTGCACTGATTTTAGCTTAATCTGCTGATGCAAAACATTGTACAGGGAAACAGATTTAAATACCATAACATCTTCTAGTCTAGGTCCTCACATCATAGCTGCAGAAAAGCACTGAACCTGCAATTCATTATTCCAAACTTTATTTCATAATCACTGAAACTAGACTGTTGCTAATCCACTGCATATTTTATTTTGATTTTATTCTTACCTCCAAAATGCCTGAGCAGTCTGATTAAAAACCAAAGAAAAGAAAGCAAACAGACAAGTCTTCCTTTAAATTTAAATTTTTTGTGCAGGTAAAAAGTCAAGAACAGCATCTCATCTGTTAAAAAAAAAAGGAAAAAAAAAAAAGAAAAAATGGAAGAATAAAAGATTTATATTTACCTCAAATAGGGATATTTGTTTTCAGGAGTCTGATTTTAGGGTTCCACAGTATGGAAATCTCAACCTTCCTTCATATAAAAAGAGGTAAACTTTTTTAGATGAACCATGAACCATCATTTTTGGTTTTGAGATAGAATTAACCGTTTTCTCTTTAAATGAACTGAAGAAGAATAGAAGAATAAAACCAATATTTTATACCATAAATATGACCTAAGGCAACTGAACTCATATAAAATGAACTTACCTGCACATACCTAAGGAATTTTCACTATAGAATTTAGTGCTTTCTTTTAAACTCATGCTGAACCCTTGATTTTCTATCCTACTTATCTGTCATTTCAGTCCCTGTTTGCGTTCTTCACCACATGAATTACTTTTTTCCATGACAGAGTCACTACAAAGGGAGAAGCTCTACCCAATTTAGATAAAAGCTGTTCAGTGTCACTTGGCATCAGATTACAAGTTGGTGCTTTATCAGCATTTATATATGGATATAGATGATTCATGTTCCCAAATACTTTAAGACAGGGCTTTTTTACATTGATGTCTTGACTTTATGTATTCATTTCACCAAGTTGCCCTTAATGCACTGAAATATTACTTTATGTTTAGTATGGATTGCCTACAACAAGGCATTTTCTACATCTAGACCTAAAAGTCTTTTCAATAGATTGGAAAATAGGATGGGAATATCAGAAGAGGTAAAATCAGGTGTGCTAAGACTGTGGCAAGCCACACTTAGTGCTTTCTTTTCTAGCTGTGCTCTTTGTCTTATTTAAATGATCTTATTTGGCCAACTCATTCTTTTTGATGACAGACAAATTACTTCTCTTTACACTTGATTGCAGTTATTTCACTTAACAAAAATTGTATAAAGTATGTGTGTACAGTCAGCTGATCCATTTAGATTTATAGTAAAGTTTTTATATGTATGTGTTCTGATTATACATTTATTTCAGCTAAGTCATTAAGATTGTCCTCTAGGAAAGAACTGAAAATTAATTCCCTTCACCTCAAATAACACAGTCAGTTTGATAAGTGTATGAGGACACGAAAATTGTCTTCTAACCAAGCGGGCAAGAACAAAGACTTTTCATCATTTAAATGTTAAAGATCAAACGATCATTGATTTAAATTTAAATGATCAAATGTATAAAAAACCTTCCCTTTGGTAATCTTTTGTTTTCACATTTGTTTTGTTTCATTGAATTATCTTCTGTTCCCATAAAAGAAGAACAATGGACAGATTTTATCCCTGGGCTAATAAAATTTCATGAATTTTCATATTCCTACGTTATACAGTCTTCCAAGGAAACAATGCCAGAGACAAATCTCACTTTTTTTTCAAAGGAGAATGGGTCACTAAAGGGTAAAAGGTCTCTGCTGCTTCCTGCTGTATGAAACAGAGTGGGATCACCAGGGACTGTGAAAACAAACTGTACTTCTAAATAAGGGTCAATCTGTATACTGCTCTTTCACCATGTTTTTTTTTGTCTGAATAGCTTTTAGTGCTCTTCCTCAAAATCATCCTTTGAGTCCAGATTCACAGAATCTGTTGAGTTGGAAGGGACACATGAGGATTAACGAGTCCAACTCCCAGCCCTGCGCCGCACCCTCCCCAAGAATCACACCGTGTGCCTGAGAGCATGGTCCAAACACTTCTTGAACTCTGCTAGTCTGCTGCTATGATGATTTTCCTGGGGAGCCTGTTCCAGTGCCCAAACACCATGAGCGAAGATAATTTTTCTAATATGCAACCTAAACCTCCCCTGACACAGCTTCAGGCCATCCCTCAGTCCTGTCACTGGTCAGGAGAGTGAGGAGGGCAGTGCCTGCCTCTCCCCTTCCCCTCATGAGGAAGGTATAACCACAATGAGGTTCCCCTCAGTCTCCTCTTCTCCAGGCTGAACACACCAAGTGACCTCAGCCACTCCTCACACAGCTTCCCCTCAAGGTCCTTCTCCATCTTTCCTGCCCTCCTTCGGGCACTCCCTAAGAGCTTTACGCCCTTCTCACACTGTGACTCTCAGAGCTGTCCCCAGCACTCGAGGTGAGGCCGCCCCAGTGCAGAGCAGAGGGGACAATCCCCTCCCTTGCCCAGCTGGTCATGCTGTGCCTGATGCCCCCCAGGACAGGGTTGTCCCTCCTGGATTCCAGGACACTGCTGGCTCACATTCAACCTGCCACCAGCCAGGACTCCCAGGTCCGTTTCAGCAGCACTTCTTTCCAGCATCTCAATCGTCAGTCTGCACATGCAGGGTTGCCCCATCCCAGGTGCAGAATCTGGAACTTTCCCTTCTTGTATTTCATATGGTTGGTTTGACTGAAGTGATATTTGGTTATCAGCACCACTTAACATGCCAACATTTTTTTTTCTCTTGCCTGGATCTATGTGTTTTAAGCTACCTGTCAGATAAAATGAATAAAAATATAGAATAGCCAGCTGATAGAAATTAAAATAAATGGCAATAAAATAAGGGTATATTGAGTACTCAATTACAGTTCCAGGATATGAGTATTTGTCTTTCCATTACATTTCAATTATGAAAATGATTTCCTATATTTAGCAAATATGTAATAATTATCAGAACATGAATTATAACTACAATTCCATATTTTTTCCTCTGGGAGCTAAAATTGAAATTTGACCACAGGATGACTCAGTCGTTCAATTAGCTATTAACTCCAAAATTTTATTATAATAACACTTCTGTATATATATTTCACTGAGAAAGAAAATTAGTGTCCTATCATCATGGAAATCTTTTAGATTATAATAAATTTGGCTAATGAACTGGGCTGATAACAGCAGGCCATTGAAAGTAACAAAAATAATTTTCAGACTATTGGTAATACTTTACTAAATTTTGATATATATACTTTCTACTTATAACCCATAAGATTTTTTGATCCTGTAGCATTTTGAAAATATGGCTTTATCGAAAGTAGGGGGAACAAAGTAGATGAGACCATTAGATCACATGAAAGGAACAACAGAAATGGGAATATATGGGCCAATAATTTCTAAAAATGCTCTATGAAATTATTTTCTAAAACTGCAAGGGAAAAAATTCTCATTCACAATTCATGTGTACATCTCAGCTTCCACTGCTAAATGAAAGATACTGATTATGCTGTATTTTTCTAAGTCAGGGAAATATTTATATTTTTAAAAATATTTTCCTATGAAATTAAAATCCTGACAGCTGCCTTTCTCCAGCTTGACAGTTTTTCTTGCAGGTGCAGGGATTTCTAAAAGCTTTATTTAGGAAATAGAACTTGAGGAAAAAAAATCTGTAGAAGTTTTGAAATTATGCATTTTTTACTTATCATAAATATTAATAAAATATTCATACATGCTGGAGAGTTAAAAAAAAAAACCAAAAAAACATTTTGCCAGTATCTTCTATTCCTCCCAAAAGAAACCTTTAGAGAGAGGTTTATAAGTGACTTTAGAAATATATTTATTTTCCTCACATTTGCAGTGAAATTTACTAGGCTGATACTCTAATTTAGCTCTATGGAAGCAATATGTGAATCTCAGTCTCTGGAACACATTTACAACTCCCTTTTTTCTTAAATAGAGGGAAGACCAGAGATTTGTGCTTTAAAAGATACAGTGGCAAACAGGCTTTACCTCAATTTAACAGCTGAAAATAAATTAGTGTTCCCTATGAAGTGAAAAGACTGCAGTCACATGGAGAACTGGACACGAAGAGTTCACATGTATTGCTGATTGTTTCCTATTTCAAGTGGCAATGCCTGTGATATGCCATATGTCGGCGAGGACGAATACAGAGCACCCCCAAAATAATGAGAAGAAATCTATCAGGTTAAAATTTCCTCCACAGTCTGGAGAAGTATGAACCCATCTTGCTTGAATGAGATTTCCCATACACACAAAGAAAAAAGTCCTTCGTAGTATTCTTTAAGCTTATTTCTGATGTCTTTGGGCAGAAAGAACAATTTTAGGTAAATTATATTTCCCTTTGCTGACTACAGAGGGCTCCTGAGTGACTGGCTTTACAGTCAAATGAATATGAGTCCCAGCAGATTGGAAAATTCTTGTTTATTCTTTTTGAAGTATACTACACTGTGGAACTGAGTGGCACTGTAAAAATTGACAGTGCCTTTAAAATAAACTGCTGGCAATTTTGTCTTTACTGTAAAAATACTGAAGTCCACCATTGCATTTAGACTAATCTAAAATTTGAGGAAAACATTGCTGAGTAAAGATCAGGAGATAATTTAATTCTAATGTCAAGGAAAGCAACTACTTTTAAGGTTTCTGAAATAAGTCTTGGTAAAACTAAAAACAGGAAAAACATCTTCCCATAATTTTTTGACTGATCTTGAGCAATTAACTTGAGAAATTGCTGCTAAAAAATACAAGTTCTAAGTTATTCCTGGAAAGTTAACATAAATTAAGATTATTACTGAAAAAGCTATTTCTCTGTCATATCAAAGGTATGAGTATTTTTTTAAAAACTAAAATGGAAGAAAAGCCAACAAATAAATAGAATCATTTAACTTGACAAAGGCATTTTTAACTTTCTGTGAGATGAAGACATCCTTTCTTTTCACAAGAGTCAATAGCTATCAAGATTTAGACAAAAATGTTTTGGTTGTTCCTTACCAGAGATTTGTGCCTATCATACAACAATCCCCATTATCACCCCTATTATATTGGTTAAATTACACTTTTCTTTATTATGTTGGTAAGTTTTGCATGAATGAGATCTTTATTTACCACATGTACTCTTTGTGCTATCACATATCAAGCACCTTTTACAGAAGTTAAGGAACAAAGTATTTTGCTTTGTTGCTATAGCAATATATTGCAAAACTATTCACTTCTGTGTTCACTTACATTATTAAAGTGAATTTTCCTCAACATTTTATAATGTTTTTCACTTTATAGTAATAAAATAGTTTCAAAATACCATAAAAAATTTCCAAGATATCTCAGCTTCAGACACCAACAGAGTAATTATAAACTCAATTTTTATCCACAGAAATCCAGGAGAGCTTTGAAAGTAATTTCAGTTTTGCAAAAGTTCAGTAGTATATGGCAAGAGAGCATTTAAATTCACTGCTTGGTTAAAAACTAACAAACAAAACCAAGAAAAAAACATGTGTCTGAAAAGGTACAATATTTTGTGTTCATTCTACTGAACAAATTTTCCTTCCTAGACAACAGGAAATTTGATTTCAAACCTCTTTTCTACTGTAATGTCACATACATAGATAATATATCAGTCTGTCACATACATAGATAATGTATTAGTAAGATTTGGGTTTGTGCTTTAAACTGGACTACATGAACAACTGGTGGTGCAGACAGCCATGATACAAGGTCTACGTATTTCTCAAAACACTTGAGTTTAAAATTTTATAATGAATGGCGGTGGTTCTGTGAAAGAATTGTCGGGATTTAACAGTGACCAGGACAGCCATTATGTCTAAAAGTAGTTCAACACAACAGAACCTCTTTATAATATATTTTGTGAAATTAAGCTTGAGTAAAAGTTCTCTTTAAAGTATTTTTACCATACTAATAGAAACTGGAGTAAACTTTAATATATTGACACGGAAGAAAATGTTGCAGACCAATAAGAGTTTCCATGTCTTTTCCATGGCACCTCTAGGCAATCATTATTTCTTCCTCTTTTTATTTTGCAAAAATCTTTATCTCTGGTACTTTTTTTTCTCACCAAATTTCCTGTTATGTCACTTCTCCTATATATTTAAGTAATCCACAGAAACAGTACTATAGATTTCTGTAACCTTATGTCATGTCACCTGGGGCAGAAAATAGTCTCCTTTTGCTCCAGTGAGTCAAAGAGCCATTGACCAGCGCCTGTCAGTATTTCAGAAGGATACTCAGAGTCCCTGAGAAATTACACCTACTTTGAACACTTAGAGAGTTTGGTCTGTGTCTACAAAATATAGTGTTCTTTTTATTTCAGATAGTTTGATCTGATTATTGAACTTCCACATATAGCTGTGACTATTGAATGTGTTTTTTCTGCAGTGTAGGCTCTTGTGCACTGGCAAGGTGCCTGTTCCTTCTTGATTCCAAGAAGAAGGGCACAAACGCGAGTTAGAGAAAAAAAAATAGACAGGAAAACAAAATAGAATGATTATAAATCTTGTATCCCTTCTGATGATGAACACCATGAGACAGTACAATATTAGGCAAAACACTGTTGTATCCATGGAGAGGTTCTCCAGCTACAGGGTCTGGCTCCCTGCTCAGAATCCTCTGTAACAGCAATCAGTCCTAGAATGAGGATTTGTCTTTGAAGAGTCCCTTGGAGATTACACTTTAATATTATCTCACTATGAAAGGTATAGTTTCTGAGCAGATTCACATAAGTATTCAAGTACACAAGGCAATACTCTCTCTCTGCGCTTATGATTAAATGCATATTTATCTCTAAGTACACCGAGTAATTGTGCAATAACTATACTTGCATTATTAAATATAATATTGATTAGATACACTGAGATTAAGTAGGAGTCACATGGTATCCATCATACAGTGAAGTAAACCTGGATTGCCCACTATATGCATCAGTAACTTAATGCAAAATAGTCTTTCTGGCTGACAACTACACTACAACTAGGTTCAGAAGGGTGAGTTTGGTATGCCCAAGAAAGTATAAGAAACATTTTCACCCTAGGTAGGCATTTGTAAGATGTTTCCTGTACACATCATCTAGTTTCTTTTAAGAGGTAAATCCAAACTGTGATTAATTTCTATAACTAGGTCTAAATCAACCACTCAGATAATGCCTGTTGCCACAACTATTTTAGCAACACAATATTAAAATGTATTATGACTGTGATGGTATGAGTAGTCACTTTTGTTTGTAATAAGGGAAATAACTTGGAAAGAAAAAAACAAAAACAAAACCTGTACAACCACTCTGAGGTTGCATCAGTTCACTTAATAATATTGTAATTGCACTTATCTACACAATCTGAGTAACTGGAAAATAATGAGAAGAAAAAGCATTTCAGCAATGTTTATACAACATCTAAAAGTGAAGTCAAGCAGAGCCAAAATAAAGGAAGAAAAAAAGCATAAACAATATGTTATTCAAATGAGAGAGAAGGAAATCCCCACTATAAATTTAAAATAAAGTACAAGAGGTCAAGTAAAAAAATGCAGCATCAATAAGATATAAAAAAAGGAGCAGAGATATCTGGTAAATGACAAATGATCCTGCAGAGAAAACTCAAAGAGCATCTAGTAAAACATAATACTTTTACAAGACAAGGAAAACCAGACCAAGTTTTGGCCCTCAAAAGATATTAATTGCGTATTAAATAACCTGGTTTTGTTTCGGGTACATGCAGTGAAAAAATGAAACAGGGAGGGAAGGAGGAACCTTTACTTTGCATCTCTTTGTTGCGCAGTTCTCAAGTCTGGCAACCTGAACCCCTGGGTCTAGGAACTGTCAAGGATCATACCCATCTCTGCTAAACCAATGTCATTTCCATGGTATTGTACACTGATAATAAAAAATAGTATATTTTTCATTCTTTGAATATGTAATTGCAATGTTTAATAATGATTAAGAACTAAGCACCAGAAATATTGAAAATTTGAAAGAAAATCTGATTTTCTGTCTTTAACACTGTCACACTAAATTTCCAGTTTACTTAGTATAGATACATATGTACATTCATTAGCAATATAGGTCAGCTCCTGCAAGTGTTCTGCAAGGTAGATAATACAAATCAAAAATCAATCTTAAAAGGAACCATACAGCCAGCAAAAAAGAACTTTACATAAGTTTCAAAAAGCTTTTTCCATCAGGAGGATTGAAAACTACATTTTTGGTCAGAATTCTCTCTGTGAATATAGAAGGATTGAGATCATAAGAGTTTAACAGATTTCACATTACTAACAGCTTGTAGTTACTAACATTACTAACATTTTAAATGACAGAAGGTTTACAATAGTAAAACACAAATTTGCAAGTGGGAGAAGTTAGATGAAGACGTAATGCAAGGAAAAAAATCAAATCAGGAAGAAAAGTGAAATTTCCCCCACAAAAGCAAAAGTTTTAAATTATTTAGAGATGGTTTATGTTAAATTAGTCATTATCAGGCACTGCTTATTGAAATGGTAGGAGATGTCATGGTTACTTTCACTTTATTACTGAAATAGGTACATAACTTGTACAGAGATAACTTGGATGTGCAATCTTCTTAATTGACAGCACCACCAGTGTTTGAAGCACAGACCTTACCTCAGAAAATATCAAATAGCCATTCAGTGTAGCATGTAGTCTTATCTCTGTAAAAAAATGTGATGTTTATATCCATCCACTTTAAAATCGTACATTAAGTGAGCTTCAAATATTTTTCTGTGCATGGGGTTTTTTCAATAAGAAAAAACTGTGTCAGACGACTCACCTTTTTGTCTTCAAATCATTCTTCATTATAGTTTTCTACTTGCACATTTTTAAAGCAGATGGCAGATTACAACACCCAGGGTTGTTCTTGCATGATAATATCCTTCTGTAGAACTTTGATAATAAAATATATTTGTTCACAATTGTAAACATTGCATAACTCATTGTCACTATATACTAAATCATTTTTGGAAATTATGTCGTAGCTATTTAATTATGACGTTACTTATGAAATGTCATATGCTATTCATTCTAACATAAATATTGAAATTTAAATTAAAAGGTTGGCTTAAAATAGAGGATGGTTGAGAAATGGAAATTTCCAAGGGGATTACATATTTTCTAACAGTTTATGATAAATTCTATTGATATTCAACTTGAAAATTTTGTTTTCTAGATTTTTTGGTAAATCTGTTAGTACTGTAGGGCTATTCTGAAATAACTTCAAAATTTAAAACTGATTCTTTTAATTCTGTTTCTGAAAGACAGCATACCCTTTTCAATATCTTGCCTTCATCTATTTAATTGATTGATACATTTTAGTATATGTAATAATATGTAATAATTATTTTATGTATATTTTAACGTATCAATAGTTGTTTTCTATTAGATATTAAGTAGAAACAGTTGTATTTATCACCTGTACTGTTGCAGTCAAAATTATATATAGAGAAAATAGAATTCATGTCTAGAACAAGGTAAATATTGTTTGCCTAATTAACTTCTAAGTTACCAAATTGAAATGGATCAACGACTGACCATTAGTCTAGTTGCAGTAACACTTTTAGTTTAAATCAATACAGGTAAAACTTTTGTAGAATACACTAAAAAGTGTTAAACAGAAGTCTTTATTGCACCTGCCCCTCTGCAACAGGGTTGTGCTCATTCTCTGTGATGGTACTTGGGTCTTCAGGTTGACAGTGGTGATTTCCAGTGAGCAAAGGATGCTGAATTCCCCCCATCACTCACCTCCATCCTTCCCTCTTTGCTGGGAAGCGGTCAACAGCGTGGAGAGAGCACAACAATCATTCCCTAAGTCCTGCAGTCCCTTTAGGACCATATTTCAGTCTTTTCTTCTTGCAGCGTGTTTCATCCTTCTCTGGTTTTCTCAATGTCTAGAATTCACTGTCTGGTCTGCTTGCCTTTACCATCTGTCATGATTCAGCCACAAAAGAACCACAGAGATATTCACTCCTCCCCTATGCCCCCTCCCTGCCCTCAGTGTGGAAGAAAATCAAGGAAAAAAAAAAAAAAGGGTTGAGACAAAACCAATTTTATAGCTGAAACAAACTATAACACAATAATGGCAGGAATGAAAATGAGAAAGAGAACCAGTATTACCCAGGAGAAGTGATGCATAATGCAACTGCTCGCCACCAGCTCGCTGATGTCATGCCTGGCCCAAAGGAGCAAAATATTTCCTGGCCAAATGTCCCCAGTTTATGTGCTGAGCACAACATTCTGGGATATAGGATTTCCCTTTGTCCAGGCTGGGTCAGCTGTCCTGGCTGTGCTCTTTCCTGGATTCTTATGTATGTGTACACTGACAGAATATGACAAACTGAAAAGTCCTTGATTTAGGGTAAACACTACTCAAACCCACCTAAAATGAGTGTTTTGTTCTCATCCTAAATCCAAAACACAACACTGTACCAGCTACTAAGAGGGAATTTACCTCTATCCCAGCCAAAACCAGGACAACATCACTGTAGGGGGTTTGTCTGCCCTCAAATCCCCACTGTAAAGTTCCTGGATCTGGCCCAGCTCCCTCACAGCCGCCCTTCTGCCCCTATTTCCTTTGCTGGACCAGATTTCTTGTTGACCTTCAGCCTGGCCTCATGCCCACAGCCCTCTCCAGCCATTCTGGGGCTGTGTGACTCTGGTTCGCCCCACCAGGCCTGATCCCAACACCTCCCACAGGCTAATGCCCTGTCTGTCCTGACCCCAGAGGCACCTGGTGCCCCGTGCCCTTCCCAGCAGAGGCGCCTGATGGTGCCCTGGGCTGTGGTACCCTGTAACAACAACCTGCTGTTTGCTAAATAGTGACAGCTGTGGAGTGCCATTAACCTTATTCACAGATGTGGAGCCAGAACATGCTAAATCATAATCAACAGATAATTAAAAAAAAAAAATTAAAGCTGGTTTAGATTAAAAAAACCCAAACCTACATTTAAAGCACCTAGTATTTACTTATATTTGAAACTGGATTGTTTAAATAATATAAACACATTTTCTATGTCTTAGAGAGGTATGGCTATGATATGATTGCCATGGGTTTATATTTTATATATTCATGATCCTATATATATATTTCTATATCTCTTTGATTTCTTTTCAATAGAATCTCTAATAATTTTAAGAGGAAATAAAAGCCTACAATTTTTCTTGACCCAGAACATCTTGTACGCTTCAGTACGTCACTAATTCTCATTATTGCGTTATTTCCCCTTAGTGAGCACAATAACTGCATTACTAAGTTGCCTTGAACTAAAGGTTCAAGTCTGTTTCATTCAGGTTATCCTAAAAGACCACATCTAAAAACAGCTCTTTCTCCTTCCCGGGCTCTGCCTTCATTCCCCCCAGCAATGAGACAGGGAATGGGGGTTATGGTCATGTTTTTCCTCTTGCTGCTCAGGAAAAGGAGTCCTTCCCCTACTACACCATGGGATCCCTCCCACAGGAGAAGGTTCTCCACAAACTACTCCGATGTGGATCCAAGCTGCAAACTGCTGCAGCATGGGCCACTCTTCCATGGGGTGCAGTCCGTCAGGCACAGCCCGCTCCAAAGTGGGTCACCCACAGGGTCACAAGTCCTGCCAGAAACCAGAAACCCATTCCAGTGTGAGAACCTCTCTAAATGAGTCCACAGATCCCTGCCAGTAATCTGCTCCAGCACAGAGCAGATTTTTCATGGGCTCACAGATCTCTTTTGAGCACCCACTTGCTTCAGTGGTGGATCTCTGGATCCCCATGGGTTTCAGGGGTACAGCCGCTTCCCCATGGGCTGCATCATTGTTGCAAAGGAAACAGCTCAGGTGCTTGTAGAATCTTTCCCTCCTTCTGCAGACCTTGGTGTCTGCAGAATTGTTCCTCTGACACGTTCTTACCTCATTCTTCTCTGGCTGTAATTACACCTGCACAGTAAGTTTTTTCTTATATTGTCCCATGGCTAACAGGTCAATCCTAATAAAACTAACCATCTGGCAATCAAGTCAGAAAACAGAGCATACAGTTCAATCATCACCCAGAAAATTTAATGGAATACGTCCTAAGCAACACAACAATAACTGTCTCATATTTACTGAAATAGCTTTTCCATTTTTTGAAACTTTAAGATCTTTTAAAAATTTTATGTATAATCAATATATGCATAAAATGCATATAACCATATACATAACACTATATATATAACTGTATAACAAAATTGTATATTGAAATGTAGTTTATGTAGTGATACCCATGCCTAGTGCTGCAAAAAACCAGGATGATACAAGCTGCCTCACGGACAAGAATATCTAAATAGGTGACATCTTTTCTCTCTAGATCATGTCTCTCCCCAAAGAGATTTGCAAGCCTCCCCAAACTTTCGTGCTTATCAGCAAAGTGAAAAATGTTAATGACATCAACTGATAATAGATAGATTATGATAGGTAGCTCAGAATACATTTCCATACATTCTTAAAAATAGAAGAAATCTCCCTTCATCTAGATTCAAATAAAGCAAATTTCAATATATCTAACTAGGTATGCTTGGGTCTGCCTGGGATGGAGTTAATTTTCTTCCCAACAACCCAGAAAGAGCTGTGTTTTAGATTTAGATTTTTGACTAAAGTATTGATGATAACAGATCTATGTTGTATTTATTGCTGGACTTTGCTTTCATGGTATCAAACTTTTCATTCTGCTGCTACTGTGAGCGACAGTGACGATGTGGGCAAGAGGTTGGGAGTCAACATAATAGTGAAAATAGACAAGCAGTGAGAAGAAAATTATTTCAGAGCATGGAACATAATTTTCAGAAATAAAATTGGGGAAGTATAATTTACAAAGCAGCTGTCGCTCAGAGACGTTCTGGGCATTGACCTCCTTGTGGCAGGAGGTGAGCAGCTACAATTAAATTGCTTGGTTTTGGGGAGTGTTGTTTTGCCCATGTTTCAGCTTTCTTTGGTTTCATTTGGGCTTTTTTCTCTTCTTCCTTGCCTGTTAAATGTTCTTTAACTCTGGCAGTGAAATTTCAGGTTTTGCTCTTCTGCTTCACTCCCCCATCTTGCTGGGGAGGACAGGAAGTGAGTGTTTCTGTGAGTGCTCAGTTTTTGGCTGGGGTCAAGCCACCAAAGTCTTGTTTAGAGGCCAACATGGATATTGGGAATTTTTTGATAATTTAGATTTGATTGGAATACACTAGTCTTCATTCATAGTTGCTGTAACAGTTTAGCAGGTAGTTGGCAGGTAGCTGCTCGCTGTTGCTTGTCACAGTATTGACTTGATAGCTTTTGATACTGATTCCTTTGTTCCTTCATCTGCTCTGTGGTGTGCTCTCTTATCTTGCTTTCCTCCAACCTGGCTGTGTTCAGCTTTTTCTGTTTGTTCTGGATTTTTATCATTTTGCCTGGCAAATACTGTGGTAGAAACACTTGGTCTTTCAGCTAATGTGATGTTTGGGCTGTGCACTGCTGCCATCTCAGTAATCCAGGAAAGAACTTGTGGACATTTAACTTAGAACTTTCTCCTCTTTCCCTTCAGAAGTCACTTAATGGGGGAATACAACAATGGCATTTCTTCCTTCTCCTCCTCTGGGATACGTGTTTCTTGCCTTGTTGCAATCACCCTTCAGTTCTTGAATTTTCCTGAGTAACCAGAATGCTTGTATTGGTGTGTTTTACGAATTTGGTTTTATGTTTAGTCAACTCTTGATAATGCTACACAGGAACCTGCCCTAGACAGACAGGGTGGCAAGGTGTGAGGAGGAGTTTAGAGAGGTGTTTATAGTGTTTCTCCCCTCTGAAGGTCTGGGGCTTTGTGGCAAAACCTGTGTGATAATCTGTTGAAATGGAAAACCACATGAAGAAAGGATGCCTTACCCACAGCAAAGAGACAGAAATTCTAGCACTGTGTTAGAGCATACACTACACCTACCGAGCCTGAGTTCTGCGCCTTCAACTGGGCAAGAGGCTCTCTGCATCTAAGGGCATACAAATGAACACTGGTTTAACCAGAGAATTGAGAATCAGCTCTCCTGTAGTCAAGAAGAAACAGTGGAAAAAGAGATTAATTTGGTTAGCAAGGGAGGAGTAGCTTCTTCCTTTGAGGGAGAATGAAGAAGAATCAGAGGAGACAATATTCTCTGCAGTTAAAGCAAAAAAACCCCAAAACAAACAAATGAAATGAAATTCATAAAAATATGAATTTTTATGAATATAAAAGCAAAAAACTTTGCTTTTCATCAGTGGGTTACTGAGAGGATATTATATTTTTCTTCTCCAACAACTCATAATCAGAACTCCAACAGAACAGATGAGGGATATATGAAAGTGGCAGTGCTCCTAGTCAGTCATATTGATCTTTTCAGGGAAGTTAAGTCTTGATGTTCTTGTGAAATACCAGATCAGTTGGGACTACCTGTCATTCCTCAGTGCTGCCTCTGTGGCTTTTCTTTCAAACACACTCCCAACATGCAGTTGCAGCACACCCGTGAGGGTATTATCCTGTCTCAGGCATGCTGAGCAGTACCATCCTCCAAGAGTCTCATCTCTATTAGCAGTTACATTGGCAAGATCTGAATTACACAATTCTGAGAGCTAAAGCCTGAGAATGGTAGTTCTGAGTGGATGTATGTACCAGAGTTTTGGGCTAGGGATGTAACTTTGGTTTATACCAAGGAAGACCAAGAAATAAATCTCTGTGTAACACCCTACTTGACTTTTTTTCATTTTATACAGTCTGCAGTTGCATGTGACATAATTTCTGAATTTCAAAATATTCTACAAATTTCATATGTCTCAGTGATTTTAACTGCTGTTGTTGAAATGCTTATGTCATTGGGTAAGCATCTGATTATCTTCCTCTTACCCCTTTATCATTACTTCTCGCTGCCATTCCCAAAAATATGGCACAGTTTGTCATCTTCTGTTGCTGATAAAAGAACAGAGAGAATTTGGAGAAGGCTTTCTAATTCAATTAGCAACTGGTGCGTTTCCACGATGTACTCTGGGAGATATTGTGAATAGAACATCCTGCAGTCCAACCAAAGTAGCTCATTCCTTCTACATGACAGAAATTGACATTTGCCATTTTGTTTGCAGCAATAAAAAAAAAAATTAAAAAAAAAATCAATCAGTTTGAGAAACCGTGTATTGATCATCAAAACTAGGTTATCTTTTGACTGGGAAGTAAATCACTTGTACTGGCTCCTTTGGGATGGAACTAGCTTTCTTCATAGCAACCCATATGATGCAGTTTTTGGGGTTGCTGGTGAAAAGAGTGGGTAAGACTTCAGTGTTTTGGTACTGCTAAATAATGCTTAGAACAGATCAAGGCTTTGTAAATTACAAATTTACTCTTTTTCCTTTTTTTTTTTTGTGGCTTTGGTTTTTAAAGTTTTTTTTTAAATTTTGTTTTGTTTTTTTTTTTTGTTTGGATTTTTTTCTTTGTTTGTTTTGGGTATTTTATGTAGTTTTTGTTTGTTTTTTCCTTTGTTTTGCTTTTTTTTTTTTGGGGGGGGGGGGTTTTTTTTTAACCCAAGTTTTTACTGCTCCAGAACTAGTGTGAAAGTGAGCAAGAAATTATGGAGGAGCGTGGATGGCACAGCTGACCCAAAACTGGCCCCTAGGAGTAGAGTAAAAAGCAGTGACACTGTCCTCCGTGGTGACTGGGCATCAGTCTGCTTGTGAAAAGTGGTGAATGATTGGCTTTGTATCACCTGCTATTTTCCTCTATCCTTCACTTTCTAAACTGTCTCTGTGCTGACCCATGATTTTTCAGGTTTTCCTTCACTTCTCTCTTCCATCCTGCTTTCAGAAGAGGAGAGTGAGAGGCACTGTGTGGATGTTTAGATACTGGATGGGGGCAACTCATCATGTCAGTTAGGAAAATTTTCAAAATTGTTACTGATAACATAAGCCTTTAAAATATTTTTTGTTGTTGTTGCAGGTTTGGTCACTGAAATACGTAACTAATTGGAATTTTCTATTTAGTGTAATTCTTGCTATGTTGTAATGTCTGTAATTTATAGCAATCAGTTTTTTTTTAAAGGCAAGCTCATTAGTATCTTGATTGTAATAGAAGCAAAAATTAGTAATATTTTTGTGAATTCCATAAGCAAGGATGCTACAGCCAAACACCATCACTAATTTTGGATGACTTAGGTTTCAACCCTGTTTTTATTTTCCTGTTTTGTTATAAAAATTCTCTTTGTTATTTTATTAATCTGAATTTTACTAGATGCTGGCTTCGCTATTTGCTTAGGAAATTGAGATTTGTAAGTTATAGATCAGTTCTTGCATTCAGTTTGCACTCCAGTTACATTATTTTGAAGCGCAGCAAAATTTGTTGATAAACTGAACAACAAAATATGGGAAATCAGTTTAATTAAAAGTGATGGAAATATCAATATCAAGGGTTAAGAAAAATTATGTATTTTTCTGTCAGTATTAGCAAACTAGCTGGTAGGGAGATTGGTGGATTTTTGTTACTGTTATTTGGTATGTCTGCATATCATAATTGGTTGTGGATTTTTTCCTTTAGGAGCTCTTACATGAACAGAAGCATTTTCTATGAAATATTTTTCCATGAAATTAATGCATTCCTTCAGTAATTAGATATGTCAAGTATTAAAAAGCAACAACATAAGAAATGAAAAAAAATCCATAAAGAAAAATAATGCTGGAATATGTCTGTTCTGTGCAAGAAACAAGACCTGGCAGGGTAAATCCTAAACAAAGCAGAGCACAGCACTTATACACATTGGCTCCTGTGCAGAGTCTGAGTTCATGCGCTCAGCCCATGCATAGAAATGAAGCAACACAGCTGGAGCCACTGCCTGGAAAAAGCCTGTTATCAGAAGCCTGGCATAAGTGATGGAATGTCACAAGCAAGGAGCATGTGTTTTTCATTTTAATGACAACGACTTTTGTAGTAAGAGCATCTGGTGCCTGAGAATATGGCTTTGCGCATGTGTCAGTCTCTGCTTTGTTTTTTTGCTCATTCAGGTAATTTATACACCATTAATGTGGACTAGATTTCACTAGACAGGATTTTTAAAGTATTTCAGAAGTCAGAAAAGGATCTCTTACAAATTTCATTCTTGGTGTTGAAATTATAGTTATCACAGAATCATAGAATATCCTGAATTGGAAGGACCAACAAGAATCATCAAAGTCCTTGCCCTGCACAGGACTGACCCAAGAATCACATCATGTACCTGAGAGCATTTTCCAAAGGCTTCTTAAACTGTCAGGGTGGTGCTGTGGCCACTGCCCTGGGGAGCCTATTCCAGTGCCCAACAACCCTCTGGGTGAAGAACTTTTTCATAATATCTAAATTAACCTTACCTGACTCAGCTGCATGTTGTTTCCTTGAGTCCTGTCACTGGCCAGGAGAGAAGGGATCAGCGTCTGCTCCTCCTCTTCCTCTCATGAGGAAGTTGGAGTTTGCAATGAGGTCTCCCTTCAGCCTCCCCCAGGCCAAACAAGGTAAGTGACCTCAGCTGTTCTTCCTGTGGCTTCCCCTCTGGGCTGCACTATTTCACATACTTACAGTCAGTCCCCTGATGCAATTAAAGTTGTGTAAGCTGACAACACCCTTCCAGATTTTTAAAGGGTGTATATTTCTTGCCTGTTGAAGTTGTGCTTTTAAAAGATGTTGATTATTTATTAATCCTAGTGTTATACTCAGCTCCTATGCCTAACCAGCAAAGCAGACCTTCTACTGCTTGGCTTGATTCTTGTCAAAGAGACTGTTGTCTGCTTGGAAAGGGAGGAACTCAAGGAGAAATATAAAGAAAGTTAAATTTTGGTCTAAACAAGAAAACCTCCCAGTATTTATTGGACTGAAGGGAATACTGTAATGCGCTTACCTGTGACAACTTTTCATCAAACTTTGATGAAGCAATGAAATGGAGCAACTGTTTATATATGTTGGTGACAACTAGTTTACATAATTAAACACTTATTTCTACCAATACAAGAAAGGGGAGAAATGACAACAGACGGGGGAGAAATGACGGGTGGGAAGCAACACCTCTGTTGGAAATACAAGCTGCTGGTCAGACCCTCCCAGAGCTATTCCTGGAGACTCTCATCCGCTTCAAGGCTGGGAGAGGTTTACTTATTTACAATGTTTGGTGAGGAAGTAGAGGCAGGGAAAGTGGGAATCAAATGGGACTTTGGAGAAATCCATGTGGAACAGTAGAGGGATAAGAAGTGTGTTTTGGGCCAGAAGTTGGGCTCAGTGATCCTTGTGGATCCCTTCCGAATCAGAATATTCTTTGATTCTGTGATAAGAAGTAAAAAAAAAATCAGTCTATTTGAAGTCCTTAGTTGTTTATCCTTAGTATTACCTGCATACTTGTATACTTAGTTTTTTTTAATTTCTAAGGACTTTGACATATTCACAAACCATGTCAATTCGATACTGACACTCCTCCTGTTCCATCTTGCACCTGTAGAAAGGTGGACAGAGATGTTTTTCAAGAGCATTTAGTGTGGTGAATGGTTATAAATGAAAGAGTAGATTTAGATTAGGTATTGGGAAGAAGCTATTTACTGCACTGGCACAGATTTTCCAGAAAAGCTGTGATTGCCCCATTCCTGGAAGTGTTCAAGGCCAGTTTGGATGGGACTATGAGCAACCTGGTGCAGTGAAAAGTGTCCCTGCACATAAAAAGGGACTTGGAACTGGATGATCTTTAAGGTCCCTTCTAACTCAAGCCATTCTATGATTTTATTATGACATATTCTTAGCTTTCATGTGACAACCATAGCTATTATATAGCTTTATATAACTTATAAATATGATATAAGCTTTATACAGCCTATTAGCTTTCATGTGATAACCAGTCATATATCTTTAAACACCAAAATATTTTTCTTCAATAACAGTGTATGCAGCAGAAAAAGAGAGGTGAACTATATAAGCAGCTGTTGTTAGAAACACCATTTGTTTCTGTATTTTCATCAGCTGCAGCCTGAAGGATCTGAAATAAAGATCAGTATTTATAATACTGTGGCCAGTTTCTGAAGAAGAGACTGTAAGTCTGAAATTTGCTGTTAAAAAAATTAATTCTTATAAAAATGCTGCACTCTCTTCTTTCCCTCTTGTTTTCTAAATGCCAATTTATTTACAGAAAAATACTGGAAAACTGTCTACATAATTCATGTTTTGAATTGCATATAAGCATCTTCTGTTTCTGAAGAGACTTAAGGGTAATGGCTAGATACTATTTTCTTGATGGAAGAAATGGATGTGGCTAAATGTATTTCATCACTCATTGAATAATTTAGCTTAACAACTAATTCTGTTGGTGTGACTAACCTCATAATTTATGACTCTAATCTTTATTAAGAAGTGGACAAATTAATTCTGTTCATCAAATGAGTTGTTTTTTTCAGATATTGCAGAGGCTAAAAACATTCTCTGTGTGATCAAAATAAAAGATCCTGTATAAATGAATATTTAGGCTTATACACTCATAAAGTCATCCATAAATTAAGCCAGATAACAATATATACTTGAAAAAAATGAAGGAAGAAAACAAACATAAAAATTATTTCATAGTTCATATGTATATTTTTCTCATGCTCCTCAGAGGAAGGATAGAAGCGGTGCAGAAGCAGAGAAGGTAAGGTTAAAGAACTGCTCGTGTGGTGTTCTACAGTTTAGTCTCTATCCTGTCTAAATCTGTTTGAGAGTTCTACACATATAATTGAAATCTGTCAAACATGATTTTTTTTGTTCTTAATATACACAACTAACCCCTGTTAAATTTTATATAAATTTCCCTTGTACATTCAAACCCTTCATGTCATCATTTAATCCCAGTTGGCAACTAAGCACCACACAGCTGCTCATTCACTCCCCTTCAGCAGGATGAGAGGAAGAGAATTGAAAGGATAAAAGTGAGAAAATTTGTGGGTTGAGATAAGAACAATTTGTTAATTGAAATATGAGAAAATAAAATACTGAAAATTATTATAATTTAAAATATTGTAGTGGGAAGGAAAATAAGGGACAGAGAGAGAAAGATATAAAAATGAGAAAGATAAGTGATGCCCAGACGTTTCCTGAGAAGCAGCCCCCAGCCAACCATCTCCCTAGTTTATTGCAGGCCATGATGCCATATGGAATATCTGGAATATCCCTTTGGCTGGTTGGGGTCAGCTCTCCCATCTGTGCCACCTCACAACTTTTTGAGCACTCCCAGCCTCCTTGCTGGTTGGGTTATGTAAGGAGCTGAAAGCGCTGTGCAAGCGCTGCTCAGCAATAACAAAAACATCTTTGTGTTTTCAACCTCGTTTTCAGCACACATCCAAAACTTAGCCCTGTATTAGCTACTGTAACAAAAATGAATTCCACTCTGACAAAAAATAGAAATCTTGTCTCCCCTTTTGTGTCAGTTTTGAAGGAACTTCAGAGGGAGGAATTAATTCCTGAGATTCTCTAGGAAGCCTGTAGCTTCAAAAGAGAAAGCCTTTTCAACCAGGACACGTAGTTTATCTTTGTTTCTCGCTCATATGAAAGAAGAGCTTAAGGATTCTCTCTTTTTACAGCTTTAGGCTGGCAAGGGAAAGAGAATGAAGAGAATGGAAAAAACACTTAAGACATAAGATAAGACTGCAAGAATATGGCCTAATTTCTGTCTTCACATACACTCCAATCTTTTACATGAAAAATGGCATTATTCTTAAAAAAAAGAAATTGGAGTAGCAGGCAGGGGAATCAGTGGAATATGTACAATGTGAAGAACCTTTCAAATTTCACCTCTTCTAGATCTTGTGAGGACAGTTGCAGCTGCCAGGCACTTCACCTGTCTCTGTTCTACTCATAAAGAAGTATTTTAGGCAAGCTCACAGTAAGGTAGTAGCACATCTTTCTGCTCTGCTTACTTTACTCTGTCTGTCAGCAAACTCACTTTAACTTTAGATTTATCTTAAGGGTAAGCTGTGAGACTCTTAATAATATCAATTTTGATAAATTCCCCTTTTTAATGACTAACAGTAAATAACTAATCTTGATGTTATATCAATGTAGGAAATTTCACATTAATTTACATCAATTCAAACTTTTCAAAAACTGCTGTGCAGCTAACAGAGCAGGTAACTTTAGGAACGCTCTATATTCAGATTTATCTCATATTTATTTGATTGCTTGGGGTTTTTGTAGATACTGGGTGCATTATACTAAATCTGCTTCCTAGTCTAATTCTGTATGACCAGCTAAGTCATGTATCAGAGTTGTAATGGAAAAAAATTTACAGTATATGCACAGATATAAGTAGGAAATTATTTATGTTGGTGATAACAAACTACAGATATTATAAAAAGGAAATGGAATCACTGTGCTTAAAACCACTGCAGAAGGAAAAAAGTGTCATTTCCTATGGCAAACTCTATTACTAAAGGACAGAAGATAAATATTATCTTACAAATCAATTCTGAAAAAATTAATTTGAAAAGATTCAAAGTTGAAAACCTAACACAGTAAGCGCCTGAAGTTTACCTCCTAGCTTAATGATCACAAGATGCAAGATGATGCAGACAATGGAATTAATAAAATTGTAAAAGTCAAAATATGTTATGAATAACATTTGTCTTGTAGATCACTGGCTAATGCATTAATTGCTGACATTTGTATCAGTCAGAAACAGAAAACACAGCTACACATAAAACTAAGAAACATATCAAAGTCTAGCAACAACACATTGCCTTTCCTGCTCAATTTTAGAAGGACGAAAAAATGACAGATTTGAATATCAGAAACAAAAACAAGAGAGCAGAAACCACATTTTTGTAAAAGAGATCATAAATGATTGTAATCTACTAAATGTACGTAGATTTACACCAATAAAAAAGTAATAATACACTTTCAGTGCCAGATAAGGTGATACTTTAAAATTAGAGAAAACAAGCTGTGGATAAAGAGATAATCAGGCCAAGAGCTTTTTCAGAAAAAAACCCACCAACTGCTTTCTTTTATTTCTGCAAAAGGTTGATGAATAAGAGTGGGTTTGAATCCCGAACATAGCCCTAGAGTAACCAAAAAACAACTAATAAACTATAAAAAATACAAAGTGAACATCCAAGTATTCCTTCAGGAGTGTGATAAATAGTCTAGCAAGCAATATATGCAAGATTCAGTTTTTCTGTGAGGTCTTATTTCTTTATTCTGAGAACAAGTGAACCAAACTGAATGAATTTTTCTTGATTAGAATTGCATTTTCTATGTATTCATATTAAATTTTCACAATCAACAAATAAAACCCTGTTTAATTGTTGCTGTGATTATCTTTTTTACATTTTTATTTTATTGGTTTTTAATGAAAGAGATGATTGAGAAAGACTAGAATCTTGAGTTTATGGGAGGCAGACGAGGGGGCTAGGGATCTTGTAGTTTCAGAGCTCTTTATATTAGATATTTTTCTGTTCAGTGTATCAAAAGACATTTCATAATAGTGGTACTGCCTAATTATGAAGAAATTTAATTAAATTCTGTATTCAGATATTTAGATGATGCATCTTTGATACAGAATATCTTTTCTATGTCTACAACCAAAATTTTACATCTACTGTTTTAAATACAAAACTGAAAAGAATATCCCCAAGAGACTGTGGCTCCATCAGAAGGTATATACACATCCATTTTTTTTTTTGGTTTAATATCTGTCTCTGTGGTCTGAAATCCTTATTATTTATTCTACTGGTCCTCCCACCCACACACTATTGTTAAAAACTTAACTCATTTAATAATAAGATTAGTTAGAGAAAGCTTTAAAATAACATATTTGCATCAAGGAAATAGTATTAATTTTCTTTATTTGACGAATGTTTGGCATAATCACCACATTCTTTCTTGATGACTCTTATCTGTAAATTAATGTTGAAAAGAAAGGACAGCATGTCAATGTTCTATTTTTTTTACTTTTCACTTTTTTTCTGCTTTTTATTTCCTCTGAGTAATTCATTCTGTTTCTACTTCTGTTCCCAGGAAATTAGTTCCAGTAAGCTGCCCATCATAGGTCTTTAAATGTCATTGCATAGAATGATTTTATGGTATTCACTTAAATGTCTGTTTTTATACTTGATCTCCTACCCTCTCATTGTAGGTCAAGTGCAATTGTTTTTCCAAAGGTTTATTGATGACAGTGGAATTGAACCAGACTCCAGTGGCCTGAATCACAGTTATAGTGAAGGTAAGTATAAATTTCAGTCATAAAGATTCATGTACAGTTGCAAATTTAACTGTTTCACCTGTGATTAATTATATGTTTGACTTTGTAATTTTTTGCACTCAGGTCTTTGAAAATACTGTGGGACACTAAGGTCCCTGAGAAAATCTGCAGGTATAGTGTACATACAGGCAAAGGGCTCTGTTGGATTTGAAACACTGACACCATATGAGTTATCACCTGTGCTTGACACTTCATCATCTGTGCACAATAGTCAGATTTATAACATGGATTCTTAAAAAATCTGTCTGAAGATCTGGTAATAAATTTCTCTTTGTAGAAATGGTGATATCTCCCTTCTCCATCCCTCTTCTATGTACCAAACTGTTACTATAAGCTTCATCTTATGAATGAGAATCCATCTATTTTGACAGCTCAAAACTCTAAAAATAACCTTCCAAACATACTGGAAGGTTCATTTTGGATATTAATGTATTTGTACATTGGGAAATTGGAGCCAAATCTCTGCTACAAACCCAAAAATGCTCTTGAGTTTATGAAGCTTATGAAGTTTTCTCCACAAAATTACTTGCTCAGTTTGGCAATAAAATAAAAACTAGAGGCAGCTATGACTCATAATACTGACTAGCTGAGTGCAGCAAGGGCACATGGAAGCAATGTGTCTGCTCCTGTAACTTTACCTGGCCAAAGGATAAACAAACCAGAACACGCAAATCTGACCAACACAATGATAAGGGCGGTAGTGATAATGACAAATTTGCTTAGTGCCATGAATTAATAAGGATATGCTATGTACAAAAATGATTTTATGGTTTTGATTACTTGATTTTTTTATGTTTTAAAAAATATTATCCCTGGAGGAAACAACAACACCAAAGACAACACCAAATGCTACCCCAGCAAATCAGAATAAACTGAAAAATTCCCACCAACAAAAAAACATAGAAGACTAAAGAGCAAAATTCCTATTACATGATACCTCACCTCTGTAACCAGAAATGGGAACATAATTTACCCATTTTTATGGCTTCACAATGTTGTTGATTTTGGTAATCCTGTATTTTTAATTGAAAATTATTCTTCCAGTTGCCAGTTTTTTTATCTTCTGGTAAGGAATTTTTCTGGGATGGGAAAGCTGTGGATTGTAATTAAGAGTGAGAACTTGCTTCTCCTACTTAATGAATGACTGGTCTGATCATTTAGGCAGCTTTGCAAAGAGTGTGTATAACCCTCATTGTTCCGGTCTGAGCATTTGTATCTAAATTTGTCTTGATCCTAGGAGCTAAAATGCTCAATGACAAATGATATTAGGCAGAAAGTGGGTCCCCAGGGAATTACATTGGAATAGACAGGAGTGCAATTGACAATTGAACATTTACAATACCACAGTTGTTAGACCCCCAAAAAGGTGTACGTACTTTGTTTTGTTTGTTTTATTTTTTTTCCCCCCTTGGTATAATGTATATTTTCCTCTAAAAATTAGATTGAGGTTTTTATTTTTTTTTTCTTGAGCTCAGGCATCTGTGTCTACAACTTTTCTACATATTCGCTCGTTCATGAGATAAAAATGTTGTAAAATAATCAATCTTTTCTACACTTTTCTCACAAGATGGTGAATTCTTGGCATTAAGTGATATGAGCACCACTAAAATATCATCCAGGATGTATCTCAGGGAAAGCACATAGAAATAACCAATTAACATTGGTTATTTTTCCCTAACATGACAAGTTTTTTCATTCCAAGTAATTTTCAGGGAAGAACCACAACATCCATGTGTATTGTTGTTGATAAAGCCCCCACTCCCCATCCTGCCTTGAGTATGTGCTCAGTACAGGAAAAATAAACACACAAATTAAAGGCATTGTGCGAACACTCAAATTGCACATAATGATTTTTACAATCAAAATTTTAATGTACAATATGGGCTTTTATCTTCTTTCCATATATTTAAGAAAGGATTTTGAGGTGATAGAAATTTTATTGTCTTGTTCCCCTAATTACTAGGCTTAGTGGGATACTAAACAAAAATATAATAAGCTCAACTAGAAGTTATAAGAACTGTGTTAAGAAAGGGTTTATCAATTTTATGACCCTTCATCTTTTAGCTTTCTATTAAGGGAAATACAGAGTCCTTGAAAGAATCTGGTTATGGTCTATTAATTTTGTGTTCCTTCTGTTCTTTCAGGAATGTTCTCTCATAGTAAAACATGTTCATTGTAGAAAGAATTCTGTCTCTCAGTCTTGAGCTCTGTTAGATATGAGCATTGCCATGGAAGGAAATAAGTTTACCAATGTTATTGTTTTAAATGTTGCCCTAGAATCTAACCATATTCCAGAAACAACCCAAGACCCGGCAAGTCATTCAAAGACCACTATGAACATCTGCAGTCCTTGTCAGAGCTCCTTCCTTTGTGATTTTCAGCCATACTGGTTTTTTTGATGGATGGTCTTTCCAGATGGAAAAATAAAAAGTTAACGAGGAACATACTGAAATCTAGTTGAGATCAGTATCTGAGAATACTACAAAAATTGTTGTGGGGTGTTTGTTTGGTTTGTTCCGTGCTCCCCCATTGTTATGTTGTAATGGTTCTGCCTCCCCAGTTTTCCCGCCTTGGTTTTTGTCAGTCACTTATGTTATATAATTTCCCCTCCCTTTTTAAACCATATATGTATAATCCTCTCTCCTCCCTGGGCCCAGTCAATCACTCCCCTCCACTCCCAGCTTCTGGAAAGTTCCCTCCAGGGGGCGATGTGGTTGGCTGAGGTCCCGGGGCCCCTCCTATGTTCTGTATCCATTTGTTCCTCCAGGCTGTCAGTTTTGTTATATCCCTCCCATGCTCTTCCCTCATTGGTTATTGTAAATCCCTCCCTATAGTTCCACCTCCCCTTTATAAGCTGTTGTTCTGCCCCTGTTCGGGGCTCTCTCTGGGATTTCCCTGGCTCTCTCTGGCAACCCTTCCCTGCTTGCTACCTTCCTCCCAATAAATCCTCGTTCCACCCAGAGAGAGTCTGGCCCGTTTCTCTCCGCTTCCTTCCGCGGCTCTCCTGATTCCTTCAAGAGGACCTCGTCCTGCCGACACAGCCCCTTGGCCTCTGCCGCCTTGGGGGTGTCGGAAGCTGCCAGCCTTGGGGCCACGC
>JAXCLO010000001.1:71861300-71908393 GCA_035583995.1 Arremon aurantiirostris
GCCGCCGTGAGAGGTCAGAAGCTGCCAGCCCTGGGGCCACGCCACCGGGGCTGTCACCCCTTGATCTGCCGGGGGTCATTGGCTGCCCTCTAGCGCTGCCGGGCTTGCCTTCTGGGGTCTCAGGCCACAGCCCCCGCCACAAAAAATGTTAGAATTAGCTTACTAAGACTATCTAGAAAATATGGAATTTATCACAGTGACTGAGTGAGAAAAAGAAATGCTGGATTCATTGGTTCAGTTCTCTTTTCTGAATAATATTCTGATTTGCAGGAACCAGAGACAGTACTTACATTTCTGTACTTCAATTTCCTCAATTATAGTTCAGAAGGACCTTATATATTTTACACATATGCAATTTACAGTGACTGCATGAAGCTGTATTTTCTTGTTCACGTAGGAATACATACCATCTCTCCACTCCTCTGCAACTCCAAGCTGTTTGTCCAGCTTTGCAAGGTTTCGGCATTTACTAGATTATATTTCTTTCTCTGAGTGTGACATTATATTGTTTCTGCATTTGAAAAGCTCTAGAATTTTAAAGTCAGATTAGTTAGATGTAATTACAGGGTAAAAAAAAAAAGGAAACTACATGAGCAATAGTTATACCAGTCACTTCTGAAGTGCCTGAAAAACTACTTTGAGACGTTATCCGACAGTAAGTACATCAAGTACTGGTTTCCTGATTGGTTGTTGAAGCTGTGCTGCTGGGTCAGGAGAGGAGTGGATGAGAAGGATGCTAAGGAATATCCCCAAGCTCAGTATCCAGCTAGGATCTGAGATCAGATATAAAATCATTAAAGTTCACCAGTACAATTGAATATCATTCTTTGTTTTGTTTCTAGGTTAACCTCTGTGTGTATATAGTGTATATTTTAAAATTTATTTTCTCTTTTCCTCCAGATTTCAGTTACATTCCAGCTGGGACCAAAAACTAAATACCTACCACTGTAGCATCTGACTGAATTTAACACTACATGTTGAAATCTGGAGATCTTCATCCAGGGTTATAAATATCAAACATAAAATTTGAATATATTTGGATCAACACTCTTGTTGTGATTTTCAAAGCTTACTGATCAAAAATTACTCTGCTGCCTTACCGTATATTTAGGAAGAGAAGTTTCTTTTTGTCAACAAAACTGAACTTTCTGGGTTATTCTGGTCTGCATAATATGATGGAGTGTTGCCCTATAGCTGAATAGAAACAGATGTATATGGAGAAAATAACAAAAACAGACACAGATGGTGTATCACATGTATAACTTCTTAATTTATCCCTCATTGTGTGATACAATTATCCCGGCAAGTAGGCTGTATTCATCCCCTTTTCACAGATTCTGCCAGTTCCTGCAGGGACACTTTTCTGGATTGTGCTATAAACTGCCAGGGCAGCACAAAAAGATTACTCAGTCTCTCATTGCACCCTCTCTAGCTCCCTTCACTGTCCATTTTTCTTTTTGTTTGTTTATTTACTAGTTTATTTTTGAGTAACTGAGAGTATGTTGAAAGGACTGTTCCAGTTAATTTTTTCATGGGAATAGTGATGTGGATTTCTTTAGGCATAAAAACCCAAAAACCAAAACCAGCAAAACTGATGCCATTTCCTATATAATATTTGCAATGATAAGATCCTCTTTTCTAAAGGATAATGCGTTATTTTAAATTTTTGCTCAGAATTCATACTTATCTCATGAAATTTGTGTAAACTCAATCACAGCAATGATGGGTTAACTTTGAATTTTGCATAATGAATATTAAGTTGTGACTTTGACTTGAATCCCAAGCTTCTCAGTGTTTCCCCATCAGTTTGTTAAAAGTGATTTCCTGTCATAGCCTTAAAGATGTCTTAAAGCTTATGGAAATTGTGAGTATAGAAATATTATTCATGTAAGTATGGAAATAAAAAGTATTCGTGAATGTAGTAAGTCAACTTCAAGGGTAAGTGCCTATAATAAAATAAAGATGTGCCAGCAAAAGAATTATGGGAAAGGAGGATACACTGAAACTAGTTACATTTGCTGCTTTATCTGTGATTTTCTTTAGATTTTCTCTTTGTTCCCTCTTTCTTTTTCTTTATCATTTTTCTACTTATTCTTCTTCCCTTTCCTTTTAACATGGATTAAAAAGATAAGATCCTTGACTCATTCCATTAACAGTACAGAACTATATTCTTTGATGCATTACTTTATGTCAGCTTTGCATAAGTCCATGGCTTTATGATACTTTTTGCCCAGCAAAGACATGGCACATAGATCAGGGAGAAAACATTGTATTCATTTTATGCAAGCAGACAAGAAGCAACACTGGAACAAGTTTTCTGAGAAGGTGGTAGGTGCCCCATCCCTGGAAATATTCAAGGCCAGGTTGGATTGGCCTCTGGGCAACTCACTCTATTTGCAGATGCCCCTGCTCATAAAGCAAGGGGGTTAGACTAGCGGGACTTAAAGGTCCCTTCCATACCAAACCATTCTCTGATTTCATTACTTCAAGAAATGTCTAAATATGCTGTTCTTGTTTAGTGTCCTTAACAAGAAAAATTAACTGTTTCTTTTTAACAATTGTCTTAAATTTTGTATATGTTTTCTTTAACACCAAACTGTATCACTAGACATGTTATTAAACTGAAAAAAAAAACCCTTTTGATATATGGACATATTTGTAGCAGTGCAGAATTAAAATCCTCCATATCTTGGATGAAATCTGGAGAAATCTTTGAAAATGTCTTATTGCAGTCAAAAATCAAATAAAGGAACAAAACAGATTATTAAATATTCATCAAAAAAAATTCAATCTATATTAACTGTGACCCTTTTTTTTCTCTGTGGTCAAGGTTCTGTATAGAGGCAGGAATATCCCCCATTAAAAGTGAAAGGAAACCACCAACCTTTATTCTTGTCTGGTTTTGAGTTCTCTCTACCTCAGGTATTCCACAGTTTTTTACTCTGCTGCTTTCTGTTTCTCTGAAGCTCTCCCACAAGGTCCTAGGCAAGGTTCTGGCTGGATCATTTTCCTGTGATTCTGCCAAAGGCAGTAACAAAACTCCATGAGGAATCCTTAACTATTCTTAAGTCACCTTCTCCAGCAACCCTCATTTCCCTCTATCCTGTGCTAAAATTGCCCACAAAGCACACATACTTGAAGTAAGCATCCCCATATTTGCATGAGATGGACAGGCCTCCCTGACTGTACTACATGCAGTTCTTCTGGCTTTACTTTTTTTAGGACGGAGAAGACCAGGTCCATGTTTGCGCTTGGATGGCAAAAAACTAATTAGTAAAATGGACTGAATTTATTAAAAAATTGCACATTTCTTCATTGCAGATTTCTACTGCTGGCCATTAAGATGTCAAATAGCAGAAATGTAATGAACCTTTCTTTCTTATTTTTTTAAAGCTCCAGATTTTTTTCATTATTAGTAATTTTTTAATTATTTGGATTCCTTTATTTTTATTCCCTTTTTTATGGTATAATAAAAAAGACAAGTATGTTATGCCATTTGCCTTTTTCATTCCAAAGAAAGCATTGCAGAAAAGTGTCAGTATTGAGAAGCATGCAATGGAGCTGTTCTGATTTCTGGTGGTGAAAAAACTAGACAGAAAACTGTTAGCTCCCTCTGACTTATCACAAATCCTTTCAGCTAGTAATATTTATATTTTGTACTTGTTAAATAATAAGTGAAAGCACAATGATGTGAGAAAATATATTTAGCTGCTCTTACTTTTAAGAAATATTGGGAGAAAATTTGCTCAGCTATCTGACTTAAACTGGTGAATTCAAATTCCACAGCTCTATCAGTGAGTAACTAAGGTCCTTTATCTGGTGGCAATCGTCCTACAGAGTATTTCACAGGTGAAAAATCCTAGAGCTAGAAAGGAAAATGGCTGATGAGATATTCCATCCCGTGTTTGCTAGCGAGGGTTGTTTTTGAATACTGGAGTCTAGATTAATGCTTAGCAATTTCCAAGCTGCATTCACGTGTCCTGATGCATATGCTGCATATCACAATCAATGCTAAGAAAATACAGCTGTGCTGCATTGAATTTCTGTCCTGAGAAACTGGAGAACCAGGATTCAAGGCCTTGCATACCACATTTTCTTTCACAATTTAGGCTGTACAAAGCTTTAGATCAGACAGGCGTAGTATCTATGGCAGCTATTTCTTACAATAGCAGCAATGTTTTTTTTTCCTAGACCTTTTCTAGGTCATGTTTTCTGTATGTTCCTTCTCTGTTCTCTGAATGAGGGAATTTCTTCTTCAAGGGATAAGAAATGCTCAGATTTTCTGTTCCTGTTCCTGCAATTCTTCAAATCTGTTTTCATTGAAACAGAGAGATTTTCTTTGCTAGCGCTAACTAGACTATGTCTCAAGATCTGACTTTAAAACATTGCCATTATAATTTATTTAGTTTCTATTCACCTTATTGAAGCAGCACTTTTTTTAACCTGCCCTTGAATTAAGCATGTTGCTAGAATATGTGCTTTTGTTTCTAGTGTCATGGAATGCTATCCTTTAGTTTGAACAATTTTCTTTTCTGAAATATTCTTCATACAACATATGAACTTCAATACAATACAGCATTTCTTATTTTCTTCTAGAATATCATGTAATCATATCATGATGGAAGCACCAAAAAACCTCCTATGTCATTAATTTCTTGGCTTCAGGTACCTTTCTATATGTTTTGAATTAATTTATTTCAGTCTAGGAGAACATTTCATCACACTTTGTTAACAAAGAAACACTGGCTTTTTCTAGAAACACTGACTTTTTCTCTGCATAGAAACAAACTTTATTCTACTAATCAATAGAAGACAATTTTATGCATTGATTAATTCAATTGATGCCTTTATAAAGAATTGAAAGAAATTATGCTCATATATATGTAAATTCAGAGAATCATATTCGAAAATATTTTTATACAATGAGCACCAAATATTTTTTTTTCCTAAATATTATCAACTAAATTTAATTAAGTTCTCTTAGGTTCCACTTACTATTTCTTTAATAAATTGAAAATGTATATGCTGCTTCTGCTACAAAGACTAATGCTTAGAAATAATTAACAACAGCAGTAGTCCTACTTCTTCCACTACTCATACTCTTCCTAGTTATGTGCAAAGCCCATAACATATTACATAATTTTATTCAGGATTTACAGTTAAAGCATGTTACCAATCCAGTTAGAAACATAATTGTGTAAATAATATATTCAAGAATACCAGGTATATGAGAAAATATCAATGTTACTTTATAAAGGTTGTGTGGGATAGATAATGAAATATGTTACATGTTTATGTAATCTTGATCTGCCAGCATCTGGAGGCCATATAAACTATCATCAATGGAAATATAGAATTGTGTAATGGATTTTCTGCTCACCAAATGGGAAAAATGTAAACAAAGTGTATCAATTGAGATAATTTTAAGACCAGTTAAAATTAGCTGAGGCATATTAGTTTATCCTAAGAAGATTAGATAACAAAGAGATACAAACTTTGCTTATACTCCAAAGTATGAAAGAGTATCTTTTTTATTCTGGTAATGAAGTTCCGGTGGCGCTTTACAAGGAATGGGTAAATATGGTGCACAGTTCTTGTGACTTAACAGTAGGGAAAGTTTCTGCAGATTTGTAAAATGCATAAATGTTCAGAGAAAGAAGAACCCACCAAATAATACAGTACAAAAGTTTAGCATAAAACCACAAAATCTTAGGAGACATATTTTTTTTCACCTCTATAAATATGCAAAGAATTAAGAACTGTCAGCACTGACACAAGAAGAAATAGGTATAAATCAATCAGGTTGTGAGAGGTCAGTTGGAAAACACAGAGAATTTGGAATATATTCTTCCATGGTAAGAAATCAGGAAGATTCAAGTGTCTGTAATACAGGAGACATTAAATTTATACTGACATTAGTGGTAAGGTCAGCAGAGGAGGTTAAAGACCTGATTCCCTTCAGATATGCTCTTTCTGAAACTTGTATTTCTTTCCATTTTTCAGGCTTAATTACTTCATGCATAAATTACTACTCAGCTTGAGCCAAGTTATTTGTTATTTTAACTCAGCAATTTGTTGAGCTACTTTTAATGGTAATACAACATAGTTAAATAGAGTAAATCACTTAATTTCAAATGAAGGAAAGCATATGTGTCTTAAAGCCTAGAGACATAGCTGTCAGACACCTAGATTGAATTATTCATGTACATTTTATATCCCTCATATGTATAAAACTTTGCAGTAGCAAAATCTTCACCGGCTTTAAAAAAATTTTTTTAAATGCATTATTGGCAAAGAGTTAAAAAAGGAGAAACAGTTGTTAAGAGAGAAGAAAGAATAAAAAGTAAAATACATTGTATGCCAAATAGAGTGCAGTCCCTACTAGACTAAGTCTTTTTCACTCAATAGATTGTTCTCATATGTGAATAAAGGTTATTGTGCTAGGAGTTTTTTCCATTTGTCTTTCATATCCAAACAGGGACACAAATAATTGTACATTTTTTCCTGTTATTTTTTGGTTTTTTTCCTGGGAGATTTTAAACAGTGACCTGTTTCTAGGGCAGTGAGAATGAGCAGATGATCTGGTCACTCACGTACTGCTTGGCGGTATGCATTAAAAAAAAAAAAAAAAAAAAATTGAAGCAGGAAAAATGCCTGCGTCATAAAAAAATGTATTCTGCAGGTATTTTTGTGCATGTATATGTGTATATAGGCTCCATTATTTCATTACCTTAGAAAATAATGCACCAGCTAGCAATATGTGTCTGTCTTCCAGATTAATGAGCCTCCAGCTCCCATGGCATGTACATCCTCTGGTCTGCACAAGCAAGGTTGTCACCAGGATTATGATACTTCTCCTTTGCTCGGCACATCTGGAGTGAAATATGCAGTTTGGTGTTGCTAAGAAGAAAAGCATTTTACCAGCTGGAACAAGTCAAGTGGAGGTCATCAGGATAGCCATGGTTGGAACACATTCTGCAATCAGATGACAAGGCTGTTGGATCAGCCCTTAGCCTTGCCTCCAGAATCTTGGTTACTGTCTACAGTTACCTCATCTAAGGACACAGAGGAGATGGAGTCCAGATTTACCAGCTTTGATCTGAAGCTGTCAAATGGTCTGAGGAGCTGACAGATAATCTACTGCAGTTTTGTGCTACAGTCAGGTTGGGAGCTAAGGATAACATAATCTAATTTGCTCTCATCTGCTTTCAACTGTGATTTGTTTCCAATTATTTCCTTTGGTAAAGCAATTGGTCATGTTTATCTGTGCAGATAATTCATTACTGCAATATCAGAACAGCTCTCATCAGTCACTCCTTCACATTCTGCAATTCCCTGGTCACAGTATCAAGAAAACCTTTGGCAAATTTATGGAGTCATTAATTTGAGGTGACCCCTTTGGCTTTAATAAGGTTAAATGTAAGGTAGCAGTGCCAAATGTAGAACATTGAACTTAATGTTTCATATACCGACATGCACAGCAAAATTTGATAATGTATTTGCTGTCAAAGTTTCTGGTAGATGTTGGGAAACACTGATGTGTGTTTTTCCAAGGTGGACTTGGGATCAAAGTTCATAATGTAAATAAAAATCGCCAAGTTTTTAAGGTCTCAGATATTGATAGGGGTTTTAGTCAAGAAAAATTTATTATCTAAACATAGTATAAGCAATAAACTTTTTATTATCTAAACTATGTTATTTATTATCTAAAAATTTATTATCTAAATGTAGTTTCCTAATTGTCACACTAAACTTGATTTGTTTATAAATAGCACATATAGATATATGGATTAATTGCATTTAAAAAAATGATAGGTCTAGATATTTCATTGGGGTGACTCTGAAAACATCTCTAAAGTTAAAAACAGGACTCAGAGTGGTGATCCACTGCATTTTATGTAAAATTACACTTGTCTCTGGAAGGCTGCTTTTTTATCAATTGCAGAGTTCTTAAATATTAATATGACTATATTAAGTTAAGAAAAAAAAGAAGCAATGAAAGCAGGAAATTAAAATTGTCTAAAAAAATAAAACTAATATAAGAAGAATGATGTTTGCAACTCAATTAAGCGAAGGAGGTTTTCAGATTCACAGAATATTTTTATTTTGAAATAGTTTTTATTTTTTTTATTAAACAATATTTAATTTTCTTTTAGGAAGTTGCTTAAGGGTTATCATATTAACAGTCCTATATAATGTAACTGCATAAGACCATTACCATTAGTCATTGTGTATGTCTTTTCCATATCTCGGAAAGTCATTCAGCTGTATTTACTTGGAAAATTGTTTCATGCTCTAGTTCTTGGAGAAAAAAAAATAAAATTAAAAAATATATATATATAAATTGTTTTTGAAACGTTGTAGACACGAAAGCAGAAAATTAATGCTGACAAAGAATTAAAGGGGCATTACCCTAAAGAAACTGGAAACCTGCCAATAGTAATGAATAGCTTCAGAATACTGAAAGTTAAAGGGAATTTATATGATTTTTATGAGGTCTGTACTGTATGCCAAAAAATACGTCACCAAATTCCATCTGTAAATTTACTGTGTTATTTTTCCATACCTCTTTCGATCACTCAGCTGGGATCTCATTAATCTAGTGGTATGGTCTTGTAGCTAAACAGCCTTCTCAAAAATAAGGAAGAAAAAAGAAAAGGAAAACCCTTGTTAGAAGAATGATATTTTTATAAAACTGTGTTTATACAAAGTTCCTAGGATATTTTGATTGATATCTTGACTTTGCCTCTGCTTTACTCACATACTCCAGAAACTTATGTATATTGTATAAGGACTGGGGATGGTGTTTGTTAGAAACACAGAGAGCTGTCTTTATATCCTGTAAGATTTCCTTTAACTCATGAAAACTCTCCACTGAAGTTATTCTGTGTCTTCAAATCACCAAAAGAGCACTTTCACAGTGACCTCCTGGTTAAGTATAAAAGTATAATAGGTTGTGTAAAGTAGTGGTTTCATGTCTGCATTCAGCTGCAGAACTAAAAGAATTATCCACCCAACCCCACAAAAAAAAAAAAAAAAAAAAAAAAAAAAAATCACTGGTGCCTTAATAGTTTTTGACCTTTCAGGAAAAGATACATTCCCCTTCCCTGTTGGATGCTAGGCTCAGTGACACAGAAGATTCCTGCCAGGCTTCACAGTTTCCTGAGACTCAATATAGCAAATGAAAGATTCTGTGAAGAATAAAGCAGCCTTAAGATAGATATCAAATATGGGTATATTGAAGCAAACTAACACTTGCGAAGTCCTCATAGACTTTATCAAAAATCAACATTATATTACTTTGTTGCCTACCCTATATATATTAAGCACTTAATTTGTTAATTTTCTGTATACAAGATGGTAGAAACCCTTTGTAATGGACTTTGCTAGTCCAGAGGCAAGAAATCAGATTGTGATCCCTGTTATCTCAATGTAAATATGAAATAATGTACATAGGTTTTTAAAATTGAAAACATTTCAATTACAGTTATGTATGTCCTATAAATTTGGAGTTATCTGCTTTTATTTACCTAATTAAATCTTTCAGTTATCTCTGTAGATACTAAAAGATTGAATAGTCCTTTGTGAGTTTAATTTAACTAGAGCTTTTTTACAGAATGATGCTACTGCTTTGGAGACCATTGCATTGACGACAGTTAACAACAAAACACTGGCACAGCTGCACACTCCCTCTCCCCTCCCATGGAACAGGGTAAAACTGGAATGAGAGTCTTGCCTTGGAAGTGAGAAGTGTTGTGGGTCAGGTCGGGTCTTTCAGGTCTGCCCCCTCCCAATCTCTTGCCCACCCAGCCTGATCTCTGGGGAAGTGCAGAGCGGGGCAAAGGGAAAGCCTGAGTGACGTGCAAGCACTGGTGATGGCCCCTCTGGAATGCTGCACTGAGATTTTGGATCCCTCACTCAAGAAGGATTTTGAGATATAAGGAGACGCATCATAAGGCTACCCAAATCATCCATTATCTCAATTGTATGTTCTTCATGAGACAGGGAGAGGGAGCTGGGGCTGCTAAGTCTCCTGAAGAGGAGGCTCAGGGGTCATGTCACGGCAGTCTTCTAGTACCTGAGGGGGAGTTATAAACAGGAAAATGGCCAGGTGACACAGCAAGGACAAATGGCCAGAATCTGGGGCTTGAGAGGCTCGTATGAGGCATTAGGAAAATAATTGCAACCAAAAGGGTAGCGCAATACTTAAACTGGTTGACCTGAAAAGTCCTGGGCTCTGCACCTCTGGAGGTCAATGAGACTCAGCCAAAGTCACAGCCAACGTGATCTCATGTTGGTAAACATATCTACTTCAAACAAAACATTAACAAAATGGCCTTTAGAAATATCATTAAAACAGCTCTTTTTATAATGCCATGACTATCTGCTTCCTGAGTTCATATTATAAACATCAAGAATTGTTCATTGCTGTTGACAGCAGCCTGCAATCTGTTTGCCTAAAATTTGCTTTGAAAAGAAATTACCAGTTTCCTAAGAGTAAGGTGTCTAAACAAACATATATCTAAAGCTTTAAAATTACAGCCCTGAATGTATCTAAGCATAGTCAAGAACTGGGAATTATATCTACCATTTCAGTTTCAGAATGTTTCAATTTGCTGGAGTCAAGATATGCTGTCAGGATAGTGCAGCATCACCAATGCTGTCTAAAAAGTCTGTGTTATCTGTTGTGTCAATACAAAAGGAATTTCAACTCCTGGGACTTCTACACAGGATCTTTCAGAAGTGCAAATTTAGTAAAAAATAATTTTAAAAAATATAAAAAATAAGGAAATATTGTTCAATGTCAAGTTTGTCACTGTCACATTAGTTTAAAGCTGATTTATTTTATTTCATTAAAAGAACAATCATATGAGAGGCTAATTCTTTTTCTGGATGGTTTTGAATGGAATCAACTTGAGTTGAAATAAACGAAAACCTATGAGAAATTTCTTTAATCTTGATGTTTTCTTTATTTAAACAGGCTGATGATGCTTAATCAAAACTTTCTTCAAATTAAGGCAACAAATCTTTTCAAGAATGTGTAATGAGTTTGTTTTTAAGACATTTCTAAACAGGATGGAGGATCTAAGGTGAGAAATCAAATCTGCCACTATTGCAACCTGTTTCTCACTTTAAAGATTAATTAGGCTGTATCTTGCTATGGAAAACTGTGAAGTTTATGAAAAAAAAAAAACCAAACAAAACTATGCAGTGCTCCCAAATGATGGGAAAAAAATATACAAAATACTTCAAGTACTTTTCTGATTCACATCACCTACTTATGATTAGTTTGAATGGATTAAATATAACCCTTAAAATCAGAAGTCTTCTAGCTATATGAGCATTTATTCTCCAACAACGATGTCCTCTCTGCCCCAGCTGATGCAGAGGGCTGACATGGAGAGGAAGGCATGGGGCATGATGCAGTGGAACTGAGCCACAAGCTTATTGTCAGAGAAATCTGAGGGAACACAGATATAGTCCTGCTACCACTGTTTTCTATTTACTAGTTAAGATTAATTATTTGTTTGCATATAGAAAGCCAAATGGTTATGAAAGTCATATTGGCTCCCTATAAAGAGGAAAGAGACCTGTGAATCCGGTACTCTTAAACACTTAAAATGGTGTAAGGTACCTAAATGTTCATTTTTAGACTTCTGAATTACCCAGTAATTGCAATATTGCAATGCTTACACTCAGCTCTGAGATCTGAACCTGACTTCTAATGGCTAATCTGAAAAACTGATGCAGTTATCTCTTTCTAGAATTAGAGCATTTGATTGTCAAAGAAGAGGATTAAAAAAAAAAAAAAAAGTGAATTTAGACTAGCACAGCTGCTGCTGTTTTTAATGAGGAAAAGAACATGAAATGCAAAAAAGGATGGTGAGTTAGTTTTCTCTGACAGGGCATTCAAGCTGATTTCCAGTTGTTCTGCCCTGAATAAATGTACTGATACTGCAGTAAAGACTTCACAATGATTTCCATGTCTCATACTTGGCTTTGTCACCCATACACATCAGCTGAATGCTGGAAATAAAACTAATTAAAATCCTGCCCCTTTTCACAGTAAGAAAAGATTTCAAACAACTGTTACAGTCTTAAGCCAAAGTAATTATGAAATACAAACCTGTATCAGATATATTGGTGTCCTGTAGTTATTAGTGTTTATAGCCAATAGAAACTTAATTTCAAAATCACAGTTTCTTCCATATTGGTTTCACTTCTCAAAAATAATATCTTTCATGTGGAAGTCCTAGCTTTCAAACTTTTCAAGCCTTACAACCCTGACATTATCATGCTTCCTGCAGACTTCTACTCCTATTGTAGTAACATGGAGATGAAAAAGACTTCATGGATTACTGAGTCTGGTCCCCTGCTGTGTATATAATCCCGAGCCCACTGAAGTCAGTGGGAGTTTTAGCTTTTTCTTCAATAGTAGCATGATTAGGTGTAAAGTATCTCAAAAATGTTCAAATTAAAGTCAGGGGGTTTTTGCACATTTTTCTAATGACTTGTTAAGGACAGTATTAAAAGGTCTAAAGTTCCAAATGTAATTGGCTCAGTGTAGTTGCAATTTGTTTCTAAATTCCTTATTCTGTGAAGAAAATCTGAAAATAACACTGAAGAATTTATTCCTATTCATTTCTACTCATGAAAGGTCACACTGAGCTTATATGTCTCAACCAAAGGACAGACTGGAGGCAAAGGGCCACAGCCTTTAAGCTCATTTAACTCTTCACAACCGTAAGGATCCAGGGAATTGTGGTAACAACAGTTACAGATAATATTCATAGGGGAAATAAATGCTTACTGTCCCTGAAGATCTGTATTTATCCTGTTCTCTTTCCTTAATTATGTTGAAGACAAAAGATTAGTCCACTAGATTAATCTTCCAGATCCACACTTTCACAGAGTGAAGAGGATATATCTGAGGTACTATCTGACATCTTCAAGCTGTATTAGGAAAGCAAGACAGCAAAGTAGAGTCGAAACATATGTTAGCTTACAAAACCTGCTGAAACAGTTAGCTTTTACCAGTTTATTTAAAACTAAAATTTATGAGCCAACATCAGTTATCCAGAGTTACTTGTCCGGTCAGGGGCAGAGAAATTTCCTTTATATGATCAACAGAAGGAAGTGGAGCACCTTGGGAATACAAATCAACATAAGCACCTGTATTAGATTGCAAAGATTCATCCTACCAAAGAAAAAAAATAAAACAAGCAAAAAACCCAAACAGCCAAATATCCAAATTCAACAAAAAAGAGCATCAGATTTTATCAAAGATTTTGTTGGTTTTTTTTAAGAATATAAAACAATTGAACTGATGAAATATATTAGCTTGTAGGGTTTCTTTAATCTTGATTTTAAATTATGCCAATATATTTAGGACATCAACACCTTTAAAGATTTTTCAAAAACCTAATATAAACTCTCAACAAATGTGTGTCTTTATTCCACAAAACTGAAAAAAATATGTAGAAATATATTTTTTCTCAAAGCTATTTGAGATGCCTTTATTATAAGAACAGCTGTAGGTTAATGGCCGCTAATGATTTCTTAACCAGCAAGAAAACTGATTTACTCCAGTTTGTAAATAAGCAGTTTATGAAGGAGTGAAAGTAGAAGCTTTAACCTAGAAGCAGACTTCAGAGAAGTTCTACAAGAATTTAATGTCCCCAAATTTCTAATCATTATAATTTCCAGCTTGTTCCTTGCAAATATTTTCCAAAATTCAAGCTTTGCTGTATTTTTTCTGTTGAGAATCCATAAACTCATAATATATTTCCTTATCCTATGAATTTTACCGCTTTTCTAGGCATGTCCAATGATTTCAGGATTTTTGTCTTAATCACAGTTGAATGCTGAGTTTCCTGAACCTGGGTTTTTGCCGTTGTTTTCTTTTGTTGCTGTAACCACGATAAGAAGTTGATGGTGGTACAGTCACTCAGGGATGAACTCATGAATAAAAGCAATAAGAATTTAGGTACAAGTTTACTTTCCGAACTATATTATTTCAGACTACTATTTAGTGAGCTGTGAAGAGGTCTACCCCAGGACCATACAGTGCAAAAGAAAAGGAAAAAAAATCCAAGCAAACACACAAACACAAAGTTGAAACAGTTACTAAAACACAAAACCTCATGTTGTTTCATATCCCATTACAAGTCAATATCCATTTACATAATAGATCCTTTAAATAATTTTCTTAAGAGCAAAAAACAATAAAAAAGATGCATTTTTCTGTGGCTAGTCATCATAACAGTTGTTTTTAATGATGAAAATACAATATACCACACTGAAAGTATTGACAGAACTAATGCAAATATTTTCTGACTCCTGCAGCTGGATGAAACTTGCTGCATAAATATTTTCTCTGTTCACAGGTAAGTTCAAATGTTTGCTACTAATCAATAACACATAGCATAAAGTCCACAATTCAAATTTATGCAAGCAAATACCCATGGATACCCACATAAAGCAACCATTTTTTATATTTTGGGTTTCATTTAAACATCTGCTGTAGAAATGAATATGAGGAGAACAAGATAAAAATCATAAACTACTTATCTGAAGTTCCAGTTAATAGCACATCTATGCCTACATCATTTTGAGGAAAATATTCTGTTGTTTCTTTTCCACAATAATGCAGTCCTGGAGGCAAAGATAAACCAAACAAGATTCAAAATAAAATTGAAAATCTGTATATCATAGGAAGAAAACAAAACTGAATAGAAGCAGGAACTGACATTCATTAAAGACTCAAATATATGAAAGACAGGAGTTTATAAAAGCTGTTCTTTTGCACTGGGATTTGACCACCACACAACATATTTATCTATCTATCTGAGTTCCTAGCTGCCATTGCCCTTCATATTTGACATTAAAAAAAAAAATTAAAAGTATTCCTGAACTACAACACTAAGTTGTGAAATAGAAGCAGATTTTATTGAAGTTTTATTTAAATCAATGGCTTTGTCTCTCCTAATCACATTTTCATTTCTGATCTTTTTGTAAAGATATTGCATCTGACGGCAATAATTTTACAGTGTTAGACTCTTAACCTTTTACATTTTGGCTATTTTAAAGCATGTGCTTTCTCTATAGTTTTTTTTAGACAAGTGGTTGCTGATGCAGGTTTTATAAATCTCACACTATAGTACAATATGGATCCTCAAATTAGTCATGATAAATTTAAGTTAAACTTCACCAGCAGCTTCTTAATGTGAGAATTAGGAAATTTGCTCACACCTGGTCTCTTCCATCTTTCTAAAAGTCCATTGGAAATTTTGTAGATCAAAACTTCTATCTATTACCCATAGGTGTTTGTAGCTGAAATAATGTCTCAGTGTCTTTTTTTTTATTTCTATTTTCTGTCATAGTATATTAGTTTTGTGAATGTGTCATTTTTCATACCATTAAAAATATTAAAACATGCAACACTGAAAGTAATTGTGTTTCTGAAAGTAATTCCAGCAGTTTCTGCATTGATTAAGGAAAAGGGAAAATTATATTTCAAAAAGCTTTACATTTGTTTTCTCTCAGCAAGTGGTTTCAAATTATATAAAGCAGCTCAAAGGAAAAACTGTAATAAGATAATAAATTCATTCAGGTATATTTAATTCTTTCTAACAAAATGCCAGAGTAATTCAATAAAAAATATTCCTGGTCTAATTACAGAGTTTTCATGATTGACACAAATCCATATTATCACTTTGAAATATAACACCTTTATTTGCGTAAATTAGAACAAAATCTAAAGCACTTAAATATATGCAAATCCAGAGTTAAAAATGGATTAGGTACCACTTACAACTCCCATGAAAAATTACAATTTTACCATGCTGTAAGAAAATTTCACTTTGTGTAGATCAACATTTGTATTTTTCATATTGTTCGAAAAGGAACTAGTTGCTTCTCTAACCATTACTGTAATTTGTTGTGCTAATTGTGACTGATCATTTTCGTTGATTCAGTTCTTTAACATAAATATTTTCCTCTTTTTTCTTGAGTAGTAGGTTCTCTGTGTTGTCACTAATGTTAACACTATCAGAAGATTGCTTCATATGTTCCTTTTTTCGATAGAAAATGTCTTATGTTGTTGTTTTAATGTTGTCTTGTTTTCTTCAAATCTTTTTATTTTGCCTTTAAAGAATCACACAACCATTTAGATTGCAAAAGACCCTTAATATCACCAAATCCAACAATTAACCCAGAACTGGCAAGTCCACCACTAAACCATGTCCTGAGGTGCCACATCTACAATATCTTTTTAATGCCTCCAGGAATGGTGACTCAATCACTTCCTTCAGCACCCTGTTCCAATGCTTGACAATTTTTCCAGTGAAAACTTGCTTCCTGATAGCCAATCTAAATCTTCCTTGACCCAACTTGAGCCCATTTTCTCTTGTCTCTATATCTCTTCCTATCTGGGAGAAGGGACTGACCCCCACTTTGCTACAACCTCCGGTCTTGTAGAGCAATAAGGTCCCCTATGAGCCTCCTTTTCTCCAGGCTAAGTAACCCCAGCTCCCTCAGCCACTCCTCACTTGTGCTCTTATCCTTCTACCAACTTTGCTGCACTTCTTTATTCTAAAGATATGTCTTGATCAGCAAAATGGTTGCGGGTATGTTTTAAAGGCAACTGTTGGATGATATGATAAATAAAATTAATTATTTTGATAGATAGTTGCTAAGATGAAGATTTGTTTCTTTGAGACCTGAATTTGATTTCTTTCAGAGCTCACACGAGTCACCAGGAATTGCTAATACTAGATCTGTGGTATCTGTATTATCTTTAACCTAGTGGTAGTTTGCAGCACCATATGTAAATTGCATAGCATTGTGTGATATTGACATGTACAGAAAACCTCGGGAAGGGAACTATAGCAACCAGTACTTGTGCGGAAATTAAGACATTATCACTTCACTCAGACCATTTACCATGTCTTGATTTGAACTTTTAATATGGGGATATGCTGAAAATCTTCCCAGACCAGAAAGCATTCCTGATGAGACATCCAGATTACTTTAAAAAGCATTGTGTTAATGGAGCCATCCTCTTTTTATGTATTTATAAGACACTCAGATTCAATTCATTGCACTTCTTTAGATGATTTAAACTAACTTTTCTGGCATGAAAAATGTTTTAATCATCAAGCCGTAGGTGAGGTTAAATTTAAAATAATGTTAGTTGTTTCCAGAGTACTCAGGCTTACCATCTAAGGAGTTACTTCAGGGACCTCAGTGTAGCTCTAAACTGATAAATGGAAAAGAACTGAGATCACAATGTCTTCTCATTTTCTGCACTTATTAATTGTTAGATCACTACCAACAACAGGTTGTCTCTGGCACAAGCTTATAAGGAGTGCTAGACTTAAACAGTGTGGGTGTGAGCTAATCAATGTCATTTGGCTTCAGGTTCTTTTTTATTTGCTAGCAGTAAGCCAGCTCAAGTACAAACAAATTATGCAATGCAGACCTGCTGTTGCACAGAATCTGAATGAAGATTTCCACAGTTAGGGAATACATTACTGCATATTACAAAAGAAATAATATTCCCTTTCCACTTGGAGTTTTCATTTGCAGAAGAGCCCTTAACAAAATAAGTCATATGCAATTTCTGGATTTTTAGAGGTAGAAAGCATAAACCACAAACCAAAAACATTAGTTTCCTCAGATTACCTATTGTACTCATGGCAGTAATCCCAGTTCTGCAAAAAATTCCCTACAATAATTAAAAGAAGATTTAAATTATCTAAGATTTGATTATCTTATTTACAAACCATGAACAACTGAGGTGTAAATCCACAAATGAACATAGGAAGCTTTGTGGATGCTGAGTTAAAAGATCACAGTACAGGAAAGTACCTGATTTTTAGGAGTCCTGCTATTTGACATTGTCCTAAATCACTTACCTAGGCTACTCTTGCACTCATGCTGAGGGAGGATTAAGTGCCCAAGAGTCAAAATTAGCAGTTGAGTGTGAGTCACATACAATAGATTACAGAGTAAATCATAAGCTCTTCTCTCTTCAAGGTTTAATTATGTAACTGTAGGAATGCACTTATCTTCAATCAGGATCCCCAACAGAGTTTATGTAGTCCTTAGCTGCTCAGGCTTAATGGTAAAAATGAAAGGTCTCAGACTACACAGAAGCTGAATAAAAAAGGTATTTGCCATTTAACATCTTGTCTTTATTTCATATGCAACTGCCTACAGGGACAATTAATCAGGATTTAAGTGCCTTATTTTTTGCAGACCAAGTTCTTATTGTGGGCTATCTAAAAAACAACTAAGAAAATAAAGTGTAGAAATGCACTATAAAATCTAACAGTCTTGAACACTACTGTTTTAATTGTGTAATAATGCTCCGTGAGATGGAACAGGGTCATTTCTCTGACACGCGTTTCAACTCCACAAGACTGCAGTTCTTTAGATAAAATAAAAGCTGGTCAGTTTCCTCTTCTGATTCCATTAAATGTTTCTGATATAAAGATATATGTCTATATATCTTTGTGTCTATGTGTAATAAATATTTAAAAAACCCCAAAGATAAAAACCTTTTTTACCAGGATGAAAACCACTATAAGATATGCAATAGAGCCACTTGCATGATTCTGAGGTGAATAAGAGAGGGAAATATGGATAAAATACCTGACCTTACATCTTGCAAAACACACAAAATCCCTCTCAGAGTAAAAAAATGCAAAATTTTTTCTTGCCAGAATATATTTTCATAAACAGTCAGATACTGAGTTTTTAAGTGATCAAGTGAACATATCCAAGATTTATTTTTTGCACCCCATGCACTTCATTTTAGTCCCTGAAAAACTTCAGTATTAAATCCATAGGAGCTACATATTACAGAAAAAATTAATTTTGATAAACTTGTCAGTGAAAATTAAAATGGTATTTTTAAAGTCACTAATTTATCCCTCTTCAGAATATAGGCATTTGCAGTAATCAAATACAGTGTAATACAATGTGATGTAACAACATCATTACCTCTCCTGTCTTTTTCTCTGCTTTTCCTTTTTTTTTTAACTGAAGATTTAAAAAATATTTATAACCCATAGAAAACCCACAGAAATGTGAAAGAAATGTGTGTACACCTGTCTGCTGCTGGGAAGCAATGAAGTAATTGCTTATTTTGTTTTACATGTTTTCATGGTTTTTCTTTTTCTTACTAAACTCTCCTTACCTCAACCCACAGATTTTCTAGCTTTTAGCCTTCCAATTCTTTCCCCTATTCCACTGGTGGGGAAGTGAGTGAATGGTCCCCTTGTGCTTGGCTGACAGCTCGGGTTAAACCGTGACGCTCACTTTTTATACATCATGTAGTATGGACTCACAGAACCACAGAACAGGTCAGGCTGGGAGGGACCACAGTCGGTCATATCCAGATCCACATCCACCATACCCAGATCCAACCTCTCTGCTCAAGCAGAGTCATCCTAGATCACATTGCACAAGACTGCACACAAGATGTTCTTGAATAACTCCAGCAAGGGGGAATCACCAACATCTCTGAACAACCTGTTCCAGTGAATGGTCACCTGTTGGAACCCTGGACGCTGAGAATTTTAAACTTTCTGTGCTGAAAGGCACAGATCCACAAGAGAATGCTACATTTGACCTGAGGCTGTGGAGAAGGCTTCCAAAATTAATTGATAACACTGGGATTATGGGTGTGTAATTTGAATATAAGTGTGCAACATCACAGGGTGGAAAACTTAGAGTTTTAGGTTTTAGAATATAGCAATATATATAAGGCAAGATGGGGGCTTCAAGGCAGTGGCTGCCTCTTTTTCTTCACCTTCTTCTTCATGGGTTTGGGTGGTATTTTGTAATTTGACAGCAAAGTCCACATTGCGGGACATGAGTGGTTAGTTATTGAGTTAAAAGTGAGTAATTTATTTGTCATTTCTCAACTGGATAGCTTTTCCTTAAAAGACCTTGTAAAGATAGATACGGGGCCATTTTTGTAGCTTGTTAGTGAAATACTGCAGAACTCACAGCTTGTAAGACTGTTATATAGATAAGAAATAATAAGCACCTGAGTCTGAACACGAAATACTGTCTTGAGTGCTTTCAATCCTGATCCTGACAAGGAAAAGAAATGTGATAGTCACTTGCGCAGTGAAGTTGTTCTTCCTTGTGTTCAGGTGGGACTTCCTGTGCATCAGTTTCTGCCCATTGCCTCTTGTCCTATTGCTTGGTACCATCAAGAAGAACCTGGAAATATCCTCTTGTCACCCTCCCTTCAGATACTGATACACATGGATGAGGTCCCCTCTCAGTCATCTCTTTTTTAGTCTGAGCAGGCTCAACTCCCACAGCCCTTCCTCATAAGAGAGATGTTCCAGCCCCTAATAATCATCCTAGCCCTCCACTGGACCTGCTCCAGGAGTTCCATGTGTCTCTTGAACTGAGAAGCCCAGAAATGAACATAGCACTCCAGATGTGGCCTCATCAGGGCTGAGCATGTGGCAGGATCACCTCCCTCATCCTGCTGACAATGCTCTTCCTGATGCACCCCTGGACATCATTGTCCTTCTTGGCCACAAGGGCACTGCTGCCTCACGGACAGCTTGTTGTCCACAAGTTCGCCTAGGTCCTTCTCTGCAGAGGTGTTTTCCAGCAGGTCAGCCCCCAGCCTGTGCTGGTGCACGGGGTTATTCTTCCCCAGGTGTAGGACTCTGCATTGGTCTTTGTTGAATTTCAGATGATTCTCCTCTGCCCATCTCTGTTGACTGTTGGGTCCTTCTGAAGGGCTGCACAGCCCTCTGGGGTATCGGCCACTCCTCACAGGTTTGTGTCATCAGTGAACTTGTGGAGGACACATCTGTCCCTTCATCCAAGTCATTGATGGATAAATTAAACAGTATTGGATCTGGTATGGAACCCTGGGGGACACCACTAGTGACAGACCTTCAGCTAGACCCTGGGTTACTGAATGCAGCCCTCTGAGATCTTCTGTTTAGCCAATTCTAAATCCATCTCACTGTCCACTCATCCAATCCATGCTTCCTGAGCTTAACTGTATGAGTATGCTGTCAGAGACAGCGTCGAAAAACCCAATCCCACAAAAAAACCAAAACCAAAAAAAACTCCACTCAACAAAAACCTTCTGAGTGAAAATGGAATGACAAAGCTTCAAAACGCACCAGTGGAAGGCAGTGAGCATAATGATACATTGCCTAAACTCTGTCACCAAAGCTTCAGATTGTGTGGGCTGTAAGAAAAAAGGCAGACTAAAACCGCAAACATCTTTAACAAATATTAAAGCATTAGACATGCAATATGTAAAGTCTTCTGTTTTGATCTTCATAAAAGCACAGGCTCAATATCTCACTGTACCAACATTTTTTCATGCAAACCTGTAGTATCTGCAGGAATATTTAACTTTGTGCATGAAACAACTTTGTCACACTTGCTAATTCTCCAGGCCTTGAAAAAGTAGAGTTAGGCCAAATAGTAAAGACAATAATTAACACTAGGCAGAAATTTCTTTGATTTTATTAGTCTGAAGCCAGAAGAAAAATCCTGGGCATGCTGAGATATTTTCTCCCAAAAAGTAAATGAATTTTTGAAGATACATACCCTTAACAGGAATTTTCCATAAATGGAAAAAATTAAACCTAACTAATTTTTTAAAAATTTAATAAGATGATTAATAGTCTTCTCTCTTTGTCTCTCTCTGAGCAGTATACTTAAAAGTATCTCAAGACAGGTAGAAAGGAGATGGAGAAATGTAAAGACAGCATAGAAAAACCATATGCCTTTCCACCAGAAACTCATTTTCTTAGCAGATTTCTTTGCTCTCATGTTTCATTAAGTTTATTTTAGAGCAGGGGAAAGGAAGTCTTGTACTTTCTTAATAATCCGTAATGAAAGAAAAAGGAGGAAGGTGTTTTCTTGCTCCTTTTCCCATTAAAGTTAAGTATAATGTTTCAGGCTAGCAAACTTTTTCATTATAATGTATTTTCTTCCCTGGCAAACAAATGGAATATCTCATTTGCTCAGACAGATCTGCGATGATGCTCATACAGCTCTACATATCTATTGTGTAGGTGTTTGCAACTGATCATAACAGCTAAAGCCAGTAAACCAGAGGCAGAATGTTTTGTGAAATTGACTCAGGGAAAAAGGTCAGCACAAAGGGACACCCCACACCATTGCCCCCATGTTTCATCCACCACTTTGAATTTTTGCCATATTTCTGATTTATAATTACGTTCTCTACCCTTAAAAACTGGTTAAGCAGGAAATTGGTTTTTGGCAGGATTAATACAGGCACATTGTTCTGTCATAATGCTCAGAGCCTGCATCTGGATGATCTGAGTCATATTATTTGGTTGGTATTATTTATACCAGAGACGTTATTGGTTTTAAGAGCTTTAGAAAGAGAGGTGGGAGGGGGAACAGTGGTCAATTCCTTCATACGGACATGGGTGATTTTATTAGGTTGTACCAGAATTATATAATGCATTCAGGTTTTCTTTGGCTTGATACTAATATTAGCATAAGGTTATTGCTTCAGCTTTAGTGAAGCTAGATTTGGATTTATCACTCCGTGGTATTTTTATCTCAGCATATTTTATCTAGGATATGAGTATCAGTCTAGCTGTTGCCATAGGCATAAAGGATTAGAAGCAAAAAGGAGCAGCAAAGAACATACACATGCAGACTCATTTGCAGAGTTCCAGCAAGATCTTATCTGTATTCAGTCATTTCAGCCAAACTGCTTGTCTGCCAGGCTCTGCTTCCAGTTTTGGTGTTACTAGCTCATAACGCCACCCTAAATACATTAAAATACTGTTGTAAGATTACATATTTGATTTGTCACTCAGTCATGTGAGTTGTGGTGTTCAAGTGCATGTGTTGCCTCTGGATATGTTTGTTGTATCGATACATGCCAAGTTGTTTCATTACCCACTTTAGACCCCAATATTTGAAAGGAACTTTACTTATGTAGATAATAACACACATTCTAGTCAACATTGTTTAAATTAGGTGCAGAAACATTGAAGGATAAAAGTTTTAAAAAGCTTAGAAAGAAGATTCTTGGATCATCTAAACTGTCCACTTATAGTCTATATCTAAGATTGTTTTATTTGAGAAAATAAATTAATGTTAGGGAAAGGAAAATGAAATAGACATTAAAACAAAAAAATAACAACTAAAGTTCAAATTTAAAGCCATTTTTTAAAGATTTGTTTTGGATTTTTTTGTTATTCAGAAAATTCATTTGGACTACAATGTCAAATAACCAGGTTCTTTACAAAATCTCATTTTAAAGTTTATTGTACTGTACTCAAATGATGAATCTAAGACAATGAAATTTTCAACACCCAAGTTTTTTTCAGGATTAAAATATGCAAAATTTTGGAATGGGGTTAGGAGTTATACAACGGATCTCAACAGTTTATTAGATGAAGTTATTGGGAAATCTATTTGTCAGTAAATATTCTGAATACCTTCCTTTTAAATCACACATTCTTAAATCCATGTAAGACATTAATGTCTGCACACACTGTCAATGATGAAGTCTGGTGCAGAAAGTGGAACAGCTACTATAACTTAAAGTAAATTTTTTCTTATGCCGCAATACACATATCTCTTACTCATCCCCAGAGTTTGCCATCTCCATTGTAAACAGATGTAACCAAGCTTTTCTGCTTTTCTCAGGTACATTTCTGAGATTTTATAAATTGAAAATATTTTTGGAAACATATTTTTGGAAACTTATGAACATAGATTGTGTAGCAGAGTATTTGAGGGAAGGTTCACAGGCATGAGAAGTAGGACACAATGATTACATGGATGATTATGATTAAGTGTTTGCTATTGCTGATACACCATCTAAATGTTGCTAATGCCACATATAAATAATAACTCTCTGTTACATCAGATTATAGTATCATCAGCTCTTCATCCCTCCTGTAGTGTCCCAAGCTTCAGTGAGACCCCCTTGCTTTCTGAACTTATCAAAGAATGAAGTGCAGCTAGGTCCACTTAGTCTCAGATTTAGTCACTCACTCTTAGGGCTAATGAGTTATATTATAAGCAGGTTTGGCTAGAAACAATTTCACTCTTTGATCTTGCAGAATGTACAATTTCAAAGCAGTAAAACTGTGTAGATATTTTAACATTTTATCTTTGTATTTGACCAGATCTTAATGCTTTTTTTCACTCATTCAAGAGTGAGTGTCCCCTGTCTTTGGGCTGGACATACCCTGCAGGGATCCCTCTGGGAGTGGGTATCTACCCAGAAGCCGCCTTCAGCCTTAGTAGGCCAGTTTGCCCAGCTAACCCAATCTCTAGATGTATTTTGAACGCTTTTGCAGGCTGAAGTGCACCAAAGTCACATCTCAGCCCTCCCAGCCTCTGGAATACATCAATTACGGCAGGATTCACACAGTTTCTCCTGAATTACCCATCTGGTACTTTTGTTCTAGGTGATTGCCCATCAGAGATAGTAGAAAAGGACAGGGGTGTGTGGAGGGGGTGGAGTGGGTGTTGTGTGTGAAGGACACGCTTGAAGACTCAAGTCTGTTCTCCCACCAGCACATAGTACTACTCTAATGACATTGGTCAGGAATTCATAATGTATTTTTGCTATTTCATCTGGAATACTGGTACTGTATGTGCTCCTAATAGCATGTTTATCAGTCCAAAAATGTTTCCATAGCAACAGGATTAGAAGCAGTCCTCAAGAAAGTTGTCAAAAGTCACAGTCTACCAACTGAAATTTGCTGAGGTAATGTTAATTTAACAGTACCTAAATGGCTAAGTTTCTAATAACTAATTATGTTAATAAATATTTACTAAAAATAAAGACAAACAAACAAAAAAAAACCCTTTAAGATCTTTGAATGTTTTACAAGTTATTTTTAAGAGCTGTACTAAAAATCCTTTAGCAGGTTTTGGATATTTAAAAATGCTTACTACAAAGGTATTTTTTAAGGTGGATTTCAATAGTGATTAAATGTCCCATGGGACTTAAGAATTTATCATACAGGAACCAGTATATTCATTGTATTCTTTTGAATTTTTTATTTTATTTTTGAATTTTTGGTCATTCCCAACAAGAAATCTGCTTGTGCAGGAAAACGTGATAGCAGATTCTTCTGTTCATCTTCTCAAAATAATTGTTATCTTTGTAATAGCAGCATAGTTCCTCCAAGGCTGATGAGCTCAAAATCTACTTTATGCTAAACAAAAACAAGAGCAGAAGTACACACCATCTCTTCTTAAGCCCAATATGTCATCTCTACTTTTCAAAGGCACTACTTCCCTCAGGGAGATGAGCAATTAGTTCCTCCCACTGATCTGCCTGACGTGACCAGAAGCTGGAAGTACTATCAAGACCTTAATTCTTATGTTCCTTGCACCTGAAGGCAGCCTGATTTGGACCCTCTCTGGCTTTGCAGCAGGAAAGATAGGGGACATTCCCAAGAAAGACGTGGATCTTCTTCATTTGCCTGTTGCCACACCTCACAGACACATAGACCCAGGTATGGCCAAGACAGGACCAGTTCTGAACACCAGGATAATGCTGTCCTGTTGTGTACAGGGCATACGCTCTTCCCAAGTGTCATGATCTGCTTGTCCTTCAAGAGATAAAAATGTTAGATACTCGATGGGAAAAATTTGTAATGCCAGTAATGTTGCAGTTTCTATTATAGTATCTGATTGTTCAGTCAGTTCACTTACATACGCAAGATTGATAATGAGCATACTTCCTGCATATGAGAATTATTCAAAATTATAATTATTTCTTATACCCTTATGTTTTACAATTGTTCACTCATTCTGCAGCAGTTACAATTGCACTGGATATTCTCCTGGCAAGTAGGCATTTAACCCCTACTGGTATAGACAATTATTTAGTTGCATTCTGTTCTATAAAGGTTAACAGAGAGCAAGATCTATGAACCAAACTCACAGTTTAACAAGTATGGGTAACAGTATTAAATAAGTTCTATTTTTGATCATCATTGTAATCCACCAAAGAGTTAAACACATTGTTTTCAATGGTCATTCTTATTAAAGATTAACAAGTAATTCTAGAAACTGGCACGCTGAGATTAATTTTTAATATCATCTTTGAGGAAAGCTACAACAGTAGCTGTCCTCTTTTCTGTCTTCTGAAAATCAATTAATCTAATTTAAACAGCACAGAGAAAACAGAAATCAAAGGCCACTTGTTTTGTCTGGGGATCAACTGATGTGTTTTAAGATTTTTTAAAGGATGACACCATGAGAAGAAAAGCCAACAAACGTTAACCCAAACTTAGAAATGACACTGTCATTGATCAATTAATATTCCTAGTCACAGAAACATGTCAATATCTCTTTACAAAAATAAAAAAAGAAAAGAAATTAAAAGAAAATTCCAGCTGATGCCTATTAAAAAAATACGTATGTTTAAATGAGGATTCTGTTTGCTTATTTAGTTTTCTAGAATTAGCACATCTAATGGTGGGATGGAGGCAATAATTCTGATTGTATTTTTAAGCCCCAGGCAGCTTAATTTTAAATGTCTGCTATATTCTTTGTTCACACTTGTAGAACTGCTTGGCATCATAATCAGATGGAATCAAGTTCTCTGGAGGCATGTACAACTCTAACTATAACTCTGCTTAAATCCAGTGAGTTTTTTGTTTGAGCTTGAAGAATTTCTTGTATTTGTTTACTTTGTTAATGCAAATATTTAAGATACAAGAATAATCAAAGAAGAATAAAAATGAGTTGTTTGCATTTTTTTGCGATTAATTTTCTGTTTATTTTGGAGGCCTTTCTGGATTAACAAACATAAAAATCCTTATTTAAACATGTATATTGGGAACAACATATTTGTTTTTCAATTCTATTATATTAGTCCATATCTTGTGGTTGAAGAATAGGATATGTGCTAAATTTTTGAAAGTATATTGTAAAAAAAAAGTATAATCATGATGCTTTGCCACAAAATCTGGAGGATTTTGGAGGACTGCACTTAAAATATACTTTTATGGGCAGAGGGGGCAGCCTCTTCTCCCAGGCAACGAGTGATACAAAATGGGGAAATAGTCTTAAGCTGCATCAGGGTAAGTTCAGGTTAAATATTAGGAAAAATTTCTTCACTGAAAGAAAAGCTAAGGAGTGGAGCAGGTTCCCCAGGGAAGTGGCAGAGTTATCATTCCTGGAAGTGCTGTAAAAATGAGTGGATGTGGCACATCACAATATGGTTTAGTGGACATGGTGGCAAGTTGGATTTGAGGGTCTTGGACGTCTTTTCCAAATTTAATGATTCTGTACTTCTACTGAATGCTGTATCTGCAGTTGAAAATGGAAAAATGCCCACACACTGTTATTAGCAACAAATTTTCTCAGCCTGGACATAGTTAAGCTTGTGCTACTTAAGCATTTCTAGAACTCAGCAACAACAAACATAATAATTACTGAGAACCTTTAGGATCTTGAAGTCAGGATATTCCAGTCCAAAGTATTTCTGGCTCTGAGAAACGTAGCAATGCAAACATTTGAGGGACTTGGTCTACATCTTGTTAGTACATTATGTCATTGATAAAGTTCATTATAAACAGGCTGAATTATAAGCTCTTATATGCCAAAATACTCCTGGGGAAAAAAAAAAGAAAGATGGTTTGTTGTTGTTTTTATATTTGCAATGGAAGCTTGGGTAATCCACTCCACTTACAAAACTATGAATTCTCTGGAATATAGGCAGTAAGACTACATTGCTGGAGGACTGCTTCAGGCATACTTTCTGAAATATGAAGGACAGACTCATCTTGCCAGCTACCTTACAGCCTTTTATGATACATCCAAATATATTTTGTTACATTTCAAGTAAAAATGCATGTAGATTATTTACGCAACTATCTTAAAATACAATGCAATATCTGGATTATCAATTTTTACTGTCTGAAAGTGTTAGATCTGTGGCACAGAGCCTGAGTTGCTTTTCTTTAGATTTGATTTTCTGTTGCAGTTTTGCATGAATCAATAGAAAAAAATAAATCTGATTGTTAAATAATTTACAGGAGATTGAATAATCTTTACAAAAACAATTTTATCACATGCAACTTGAATGCTGAGACATGTTATTTGTCCAAATGCAGCCTGTTAAAAGATATCCCTCAAGTGTACCTGAAAATTAAACCATTTTTAAAATTGGGACTCTAAATGACCTTATATAAAGGAAAAATGGTAACTTTATTGTTTTGGTTTGGTTTGGTTTTTTTTCCATTTGAATAGTCACTATCATCTAGTTTCATATCATGGACGATCATATCCCAGCGTTGCATCAGCCAGGGCACCAGGGGCTCTCCTGACTGGTGACCAAAATCTTTTCATATATCTCTCAGCTCATCCAGGCATAGGGATTTTTAGGTAAACACCTTGAAAGTATTAAGGAAGACAGAACTATTCTTGGTACAGTATTTGCACTGGTAATGAATATTATTCTTTTTATTTATATCTTCCAGACTCTCTTTTTCAATTTAGGAGAGTTCAGGGTCACAAAATATTTACTTCCATCATATTAATTGTTTAATAGCCTACATTCATGGTTAGTAATCTTCTTTTACATATTTTATCTCCTTTTTATTTAAGCTGAACATGGATGCTGTCAAGTCTATTGAAATTTTTCTCCTTGAGACACAGAAAAAATAAATTGAAAAAATTAATGTCTGGGTTTTTTCTGTCTCACTTCCTATTTATTTCTCAATAACAGAATAGTTAAATAATAAATTGCATGCATTTATTCCTTCACCTCTATCCCTCATCACCTTATTAAGCAGAAATTAAATACTTATTCAGAGGTACTTAATTTAAATGGCTGTCCCTTTACTTGTTCTAATTGAGTTCCCAGATGTCAAATGTAATTAATAATCAAAGCCTGTACTTTGACAGGGTTCTGCACAATAAGCTTCTTTTTATTTTCATATAAAATTTCTTTTCTATTTTAATTCATTATTCTCAAATTCATTAAATTTATTATCATGGTAAGAGGCAGCAATTTCAGTTTGTTCAGAGATCTGCATGGTAGCATTGAATGGGAGAAAGCAAAGAGACCCAGGAGAATTGGTTGATCTTCAAGGAAATCCTTCCCAATATTAAGGGGAAAAAAAGTTCCACTCTGTTGAGGGGGGAAGTCAAGGGAACATCTCACTGGGACAACATGAATGTGCAGAGAATGTACAGGTATGCTCAGCATGTCTGAGCTTTCTAGCAGAGAAAATCTGCTCAATTCATAGTACAGATTTGGTTTATTGCTCTATTAAGAGTCATTGTTCCGAATGAATGCAGTATAAACCATTTCTGACTTCCCATCCATATGTACACCTTGGCACACTGGTGTGCATATTTAACCACCCTTCCAACCAGCCAGGCAGCCACTGTCACATTGCCCCACACCTGAGAGCACAGGTTCCTCTGTGTGCACACCCTTCCTCTTGGCACTGCGGGTGTGCCAGCCCAAGGTAAAATTCTGCCGTGGAAGGGGTGGTAGGGAATCATCAGGTAAGGTACCATCCTAGTAGGTCTCCCATATGAGAGCAAGCAGCTGTCCCAGGCTGTGCCCTCTGCACCCAAGGTGCAGCTCCCTCTGTGCAGACCCCCTGTGATGGCTGCTTCTACCACCATCTCTCCTCACTGCCACAAATATTCATGCTTATTTTATTTTCTTTTCCTGTTGACTGCTTTTTTCTGTTATCCCAAAAATCTCTTGGTCATTTCCTAATCACCGCCTGCTCAGTGCACCTGATCAACAATATTGTTTTTTTCTAGGAGCCACGGTTTCCAGCATTTAAGCTACACCTCAGTTCCAAGAAGAACATGAAGCAATTTCTCCTGAAAATCACTTCCACTCACATAAACGGCAAGAAGATTATTAGGAACATCTAAAATGGTTTATCTTTTTTTTGTTTGTTTGTTTTTGGGGTTTTTTTGTTATTTATGTCAACAAGCAGGGAGCAATAATTACAACTAAACAAAAAAGTGACAAAAATATTTTATGCTGCAGATTAGATTTGTTTAAGGCAGTTTTCAATTTGTGTCTTAAGTGTCTGGCTCTGCAGTTAAACAAGATTTGCTGACAGAAAAAGCATAAGTTTTATTGAAGTGAAGGCCTATAGCCACTGATGTGATGTTTCTCAATTTATAACAGACTAACATGAAAGAATGATTTACAGGCAAGTTGGTGATACCTCGCTTCTTTTGGGTATATTCAGTTTATCTCATATATTTTTCAGGAAGAATGAATTAATACTAATCTGAACAGACAGATAACAATTAAACCATGATCAAATAACCATGTAAGGGTGAAAAAATTTAGATTTATTTTTTCTTTAAGACAGCAGATAGACTTTGCCTGATTGAAGTCACGGAAGCTACACTGTACTTTTTTATTATTTTCTGATTTGGGTAAGAAGTAAAATTTCTTTATTGAATGATCAGCATAACTGAAGGATCTGTCATCAGATGTATACTTTTGGATATCCCTATTTCTTTCCTCCATGCATTATGATTTCTCTGTAAGGTAGGGTGATGATTCCAGTCTTGAATCTGACATTTTATGGATTACCTAGAACAAGAGAATTTGAAATACAGAATAACTTAAAACTTAAATGACATTGCCCTAATTCCCTAGGTGACTGTCACCTTATTCAGAAGTACTTTTGCCTCGTCATGATAATTTGCAAGCAGACAGCAAGTAGAGTTTTTGTGCTGTCCCAAGCAGAGTGATCTTATAAGCATGTGAGTTGTTTGAAGACAATTGAGTGCTGTTGTGGGTGCCCCTGAACACAATGTTATACATGTACCACACCTCTGATTTTCCTCAGAAACCCTGACATGTATCATTAAAGTTCATGTTGACTTCTGTCATTGGATAGATTTATTTTATGTTTTTGTAGCAGGGTGTAATGCTAGATGATTGGTATTAAAATACATTTTATATTTACATCTTTCAAAATACGGCACAAAATCATCTTTTTCATGTTCACTGCATTTTGCATGTCGTTTCATGATACATTTTAATGTGATTCAGGAAACTCTGTTTTATGAAAAAATATCTGCACCACTGATGTCAATGGGAGCAGTGAGTACAATTGGACTAGACTTCCTATAAATCTGAGCATCAGATTTTTAGTTCTGTAACTTTGCAACAATTCTTCTGAGGTGTCTGATTTCTAAATTTTTGAGGGTTTTTTGGCAACTATGAAGACTGACTACACATTTGTATATCATCTGTAATTATAATATATATTCTAGCCTGGCTTCATGTGATGTAGTAACTCCACAGTGACTGTCAGGGGGCTTATTTACCATGCAGTGCAACACTACTTTAACAAAAGCAAAGCTAGCTGTGAATAAGGTTTTCTACTGGGCAGCAAGAAGTCTTCTTGCTTGGTTTGCAAGGCAGAGCAAGTTAAAGACAATGCTAATTGAGCATGTGGAAACCATATACTCTGTCAACACATCATTGTGCCTGGAGTGATGAGCCTTGACTTCTCAGTTTAGATCTTGTTTCATTATCTTTGTATGGCTTACACTGTGTATGTAAGGACAGTTAAAAAACTGAGGAACAAGTACATCTTGTAGCACAGCATGTTCTGAGGTTACCAATCCATGTCTCTCCAATCGCAACAGATGATTATTGCATGGAATAGAGGTATTGAACTAAACAGGAATCAGGAATCTTAACATAATTATTCTAGCGGAAACTAAGAAGGAGAGGGCATGGGACCACTACAGATACGCCTGTGGGACAGCTTCTGCACCATCAGAGTAGACCAATTTCTAGTGTGTCAGTATTTTAGTCGTCTTCTGATTTTGAACTTTTATTATGTTGTTTAAGTCTTTTAGGGGCAGTTATAGAAAGAGACAGTTGTGGAAAAATGAAAAAGAATGAGGCAGTTATGGAAAGAATATATTTTTGTATTCCCTTCTCAATAAAAAGTACTCTAATTTCACTGTATTTTAAACAAAGGCTCCAACACCACGACCAGTCTCATGATTTGCATCTTGAAGCTGAGCCAAACGATACCACAACTAGAAATGGCATGTTGTCATTGACAACAACCAGGGTCAGGCCTTGGAAATCGGTTTATAAAGCAATTTTTAAAATATATATTTCATTATATGTATCCACTTTCACTCTTGGGGATTTTTTTCAGTTAAAAACTTTGTGCAGAAAAAAATGCACATTTTGCTGAACTCCCCAAAGATTTGGTTTTCATATAAAATACACTTTCTTTTCATTTTATTGAAAGTATACTAAATATATGTACATGAAAAGGAGTTCACCTGTTCTCTGAAGTTAGACAAGTTGCTTCTAACATTTCCACTTTTCACGTTACTCAATCAGTAGATTGTCTTTATATTTCATGCAAGACTTATTAGCTTACAATTTATATTTAAATTTAATTTAATTTTATTTATTTCTATTGCTAATTGCTCTTCCTCTTGTGCCTATTTAAATGTCACATCCATAGTCCTTCCAAAAGTTTAATAATAATAATTTCCAAAAGTTGTCCAAAAATCACTAATGTGAAGTTGATGCAATCTGCAACACCAGAAGACTTCAAGTCCTCTCATCCGCAACAGAACGACATAAAATTTTCACAGGAAAAAAAATCTATTTTTCTTACCTAAAGCACCTGTTGTAATTATTAATTTACTACCTTCAGTACTTATTTTCTGATTGAAGGGTTGTGAACAGTTTTTGAAATTGTATTTTGGATGTAAAGATATTTCATGAACAGGACAGCATAAGATGGCATCAAAAATAGAGCTCCAGCATTTTAATTTACTCCATACAAGCAGGACATTGTAGAGAAACTTCTGGCTTCAGTGAAGCACTGTGTGGCTGTGAAAGAGCTTGAACATTCAGAACACTGCTGAATCCATGATGAAAAATTCAGCCTACCGTAGCTATCAGAGAATTCCACAATGCAAGCGAGACAGTTGGCTTACAAAGAATTTATCACGTGCAACATTACAGATCCAGAGCTGAACTCCAATTCTCCAATTCGAAATGTTTAATCCTGTACGAGGACCAATTGCCCCAGCACTAAAAATTGTGAGAAGCCAACTGTGCAACTCAATATGATCTTCATATATGGCTACTCATGTGGAATAATCTCAATTTTTAAGATACTAAATGTGTGAACATAAGGCCGCTTATGTAGATACTAGCTGTACAATGCAACAGTATTGCAAACTTTAGATACCGGGAAGTTTTTTTTTGTTGTCTTTACAGAACAGTATTTTTTTTTTTGTTGTGGTGAAGAGGCATGCTTCTATTTTTCTGTGCTTTATAATTAAGTGTAAGCCTCAAAGTATCAAGAACTATATACTAAATACTGATATGTCTTGAAATTAATAGTATAATAATGTGTTAAAATAGTCTCTTTTACTGAATTTAACTAGGTCATTCATTGCAGTTCTGCATTTTAAAGCACACTGCTTTAATTAAATTACGTGTTGTTTCCCATTTTTCAACTTTGATTACAGTAATAGAATCAAAAATGTGTGCTGTGTTTCTATTTTGAAACATATGAAGACCAAATATGGCAGAAAATTGCCATCTAAATGATCAGTGGTATTTGCTGTTCAAATAATGAGTTTAAACAATTAATTTGTTGTCAAGTGCGCTACACAGCGTTAGTCTAAGTGTGCATTTCCCAGCTCACTAAGTGAGTTAGAAAATTCTTCTCTTGCTCCAGTATGCACTACAGGCTACAAGCTGTAAAACTGGGTGACAAAGTGGCAAATCTTCAGGATTGCACTGGAGGGCACACAGGCCTGACAGCACTGTTGCTGCTTCTCCTGTCCACTGTTCATAACAGATCAAAAGTAAAAAGCATAGGAGAGATGGTTTGCACTTCCAGAAAGATATAAGAAGGTGACCTGTACTTCCTGAAAGAAGCTTGAAAAAAAAAATGCTTGTCATGGTAATTCAAGACTTTGTTAGGTTCATAGTAATTTTCATTGCAAGTTAGGATCCCAAAAACTTTGTATTTATGGTTTCATTTACTGCTGAGCTCTTAAAGAGATGCTGAAAGTACTTATGTGAAAAAATATTTTTACTAGAAAGCTTAAGTGCCTCTACAATTTCATGAAATGTTACTGCCTTTTATGTGCTTTCAGATGAAGTCATTAATTTTCATGTAATCTTTTTACCTAATATCAATTTTTAAGCATAGAAAATGTCCTAGCTTCAAAATATTTCTATTCAAGAAGACAATTCAAATAAAATTAAATGGGCCCTACCATAAATAATTGTTTAAATAATAAGTAATTGCATATATTTCTATTAGTTTCTCACAGAACACATATTTTAGCTGTCACATTTTTGCAGTGATCAGTACTAATAATCTAGGTGTCCTAATCAAAATTGGAACTTAATAAAAATAAATCTTTTGGTAACTGATAAGGTTTTTTATTAAAAAAAAGATAAATTCGAGCTCATTGGTTGCATAAATTTTAGTGCATTTTTAAAAAAATACTTATGTTAAAGTTTAAAGGACTCGAATTAGTCTTGTTTTTAACTATTTTTCATTAATTTTGGCACAGGTTTACCTTTCAGGATGTGATTTTTTACATCTTCCTGTGCTAATTTTTAGTAATGAGAACAATGGGGAAGACAACAGAGTGGGGAAAAAACCAAAACCTTTCTCTCATTTTTTTTTCTTCATTGAAATAAAATGCAACTAGCCACCTGAAAATTGAGATAAAACGAGGCATTTTACAGAGTGGATGTTGTTCTTTTTTTCTTGTTCAGAAAGAGGGTTACTAAAAAAGTGAATTATGGTCCTGGGTGATCTCTGATCTTCAAGTGGAGACACCATCTATGCTTCAGTAATTTAAAGACCATAACTTGATAATCACAAACCAAAAGTGAGATACAGAGTCGTTAAGATGTATGATATTGTAATTGCTAAGTTTCACCATTCAAGTGTAAAGATTTAGGAGAAAATTTTAATTATATTTTCCTTAAAAAATAAATTAAATGGAAAATGTGATCTAAAGGAACCAGGCATAATTCACCAAAAAAGATGAGTGTCATATACAAAAAGCATTACAAATTCAATTATTGCATTCCATTTTTATATATGGTTACAAGAGAATTTAGGGAATTGCCTAAAATTATTTTTGCACTTACAAGAGCCGCACAGCTGAACTTCTTGTTTCTCATATCCATGGGGAAGTCTTTGGCAGCAGGAGTAGTGAGTGTTCCACAACATGAAACAGAGATACTTGGCTGAGTCAACAAAGAAAACGTGCTTCCATTGGAAAGGTTCTGTGCCTAGGCTAATTAACCCTGTTCTTCTACAATTACCTGTACAATATAATTAGAGCTTCTGAGTTAGCTCATTTATTGCTCGCCTAGATATCTGTGCTCCCCATGACTCATAGTTCAGAGAAGAAATGTTTGTTAGCATAACTAGGCTTTAAAATGCGTGGTGATTTAGCTAATTAAAGGACTTCCAATATCTGTTCCTCTGAAAGTCAGCTCTTAAATCAAAAAGAAGATGATACCATTGTCCAGAAAATATTTTAATGAGTTTTTTATAGATCTCACAATAGAATGTTTAAATATATAACTTGTTGAATATACTTAGACTATTTCAGAACATCTGAAACGCCTAAGGTTTCTATAAAGGTGTTCAATGCATTTAATTGGAAGCTATAAATGCATTATAATTGCTATACTTAAGCTTATGGGAAATTTTGAACACAGTCATTAAAGAAGCACTGTCATAGGTTGGGTAGGCATTCAAGACCTAAACACAGCTTTAAAATAGAGTTACATTTAGCCTAGCTAGTGTTTTTTGAATGCTATACTTTAGCTTTGAGAAAAGGCTCAAAAGACAATTCTAGGCACCCAGAAACCCTTGGGAAAAACCTGTTTTGATAAGCAGTGAAAGGATGACAGCAGTTGTTTTGTTTTCTTTGATCTGTGTAGTCATGAAACGAATATGTTTTTCACTTACAAAATATTATGTGAAGAAAGGACTTATTTAATAACTCACTGAATTGAGCAAGAAATAATACCCTCTCCTCTCCTTTGTTCTCCTTCCTCGCCACAGTGGGTTCATCACAGACTATCTTTTCCTCTTACATAAGCAGTTGCAATGTGACAGGCCAACAGAAAAAAGAACAAAGGAAATTATAATGATCATAAAGAAAAACAATCTCCTAGACCTGACAAGTAGAAATTCAGCACTTAATGGAAAAAAAAAAACAAACCCAAACAATTACTCTGACCGGTAAAAGCAGGCAACCTCGAGGACTCTAAAGAGGCTAAAACGTCATAGGTCAGAGTGCATACTGAGACACTTTGGAATAATGTAATTCACATCTTGTTCACAGCTGTGAGCTCGAGAATGCAGCTGTACTGTCTTCTAGTGAGCCACTGTCCAAACACACTAAAAGAAGAATGACAAAATTGAATATCTATCTCACACTAGTTCCCTAAAGGCTCATATGCTTCACTAGATACCATTCTTTACTCTTTCTTATGGTTCTTGGCCATCTTACCACTCTTAACCTGTTTCCAGAAATGCAATTAACATGTCATCAGTTTACTCTTCAAGTGCTCCTTAATGTTCATGCTTTTCTTTCCACAAATGGAAGGTAAAATAAAGAAATCTTTCCAGATAGGCTGAAAAGACTACATTAACTACATTAATATAATTCCTCGCTTTTGATTTTCATCCTCTTTATTCAGATCCCCGAAGAAAAAAAGTCTGACTTTTTTGTTTGTTTGTTTTTTAATTAAGAAGAAAGAGTAAATGATGGGGAAGAAAACAGTATAGTTGGTTATAGGTGAAAAGAGACGTCAAGAACAGGTGTGATTTTCTATGTTAAAGGGATAGATGCATCTTGGAGCCAAAGGAAAAATAAAATACAATGGAGTAAACAGAATTTTTCCCTTCTGAACTTTGGTAGTAGTTGCATCAAAGTGATAACTGTTCCATTTGCATGTTCTCAAAATTCCTTGCCTAAATTGTATGTCAATATGCACTTTTAAGTTTTAATTATAACAAATGCGAATGCATCTTTGTAAGTAAGATACATTCTAAGTTTATGCATACAAAGCTATAAAATTCAAATTAAATTTTAAAGGCATTTTAGCTTCCTACATAAATCCAGATTAGATGTTAAATAGACTTAATCTACTCAGCAAGTATATTTTTCTCTTTAACCTGCATTGGGAAACCCACAGTTTTTACATCTGCAAAGAATGTCATAATCTTAGTTTGGTTTCCAATAGGCCTACCAACTAACTTACTCTAAATGTGGAGGTAATTATGGAAATACATTTTGCATCCAGAAAACATTTGGGCCAATTGAAGAATGTACAGTGATGTTTGAGATTTAGAATAGACAATGCAAATTCCCCATTTTTATGTACATACACCAGTTTCTATTCTGTGCTGTTTACTTCAAGAAACAACAGTAAAACCAAGTGAATTATGTGATTTTGGACTGTGAATTGTGGCAGGTATTTCACCTTTATTTCTCAGTTGACTCTGACTCTGCTTCCCAGAATGAATGACAACGTCATCTAGAGGCAGATTATTGAGGAATTAAGCAATTTACACCATTGGCTATGATGCACCTCAACTCTGTTCTTTTTTGCTCACTTCATACTCACTGCTTCCCTTAGGAGATTAATTACTTTTATGGTTTCTCTCTGTCTTCTTTCCCCTCAACATCCTCTACATGAAACTGGTACTAATGACCTTTTGCATCACAGACAATCTACTTGACATTTGCTGTCCTGGAGGAATTGATCTGAACCTGGATGGGTAAAAACCTGAGAAGGTAAAAACCTGGAGAAATTTTTCATTATTTATATTGACTTCTGTCCATTTTTGCTAAAAGTGTCACTTTGCCTAATAAAAAAATATTAACCTTAACATACAAACAATGGATTACCTCACTCATGATATTATTCTGTGTTCTGAGAATTGCATTTTAAGGTGTCTAACTCTTCCCACTTACAAAGATATTAAATTCCCCATCCAGATTTGAGATTTCTACCCACCAAAATGAAACAGAAGTTGTTACAATGGTCAGAAATATTTTCAAACCTGGAAAGGGTTTGAGAATCTCCTTCTATATTTGAGAGTTAAGGGCAAAAAGAGAGAAGTTTATCTTATATAAAATGCAAATGTTTTCTAGTGTACAGAACAAAAATACAAAGGCATGGATTTTCATATATGCAGAACTAAGGAAAAGAAGTGTTGCAGGGATTAACAGAGGGATTATTTGAAAATAACAGCCAGAGTCTGAGAAAGCTTCCAAAATAATATGAAAACTTTTGTGATCAACTATTTTAAGTTACATATTAAATGTTGTAAAGACAATCCACAATTAGCAATGATTTACACGTGTCTTCTAAATTCTGCTTATGAAAATAAAAATTACAATATGTCTAGAATAATATAAAAACCACCAAAAAAATATCACCTCATCCATATTAAAAATGTTTTCGTGCTTACATAATATTTAGTTCCTGGTACTGTATTTTTATTATATCTATTACGGAGAGTAACTTCCATTTTTGTATCAGAAGGGGAAAACAGATGATATAAATACTTAAGATCAAAGAACAGCATCAGAAAAACATGCCAAAATCAAATCAACAGAAATGCACATAAGTACTCAAAGGCAGATTGTTTCTCTGATGAATTGCATCTCACAGACAAGAAAAAACTTTCATGAGATAATTAAGCATCAACCAAACGCTCTACTTTTCTCAAGATTGCTGTTGAACAAAGCTATGGTTATGAATAATCTGCTGAAGGCCACACTTCTGGCTCCAGCAGACTTCTCCCCCTTCTGTCAGCCTTCTGCCCCAAGACACGAATGGCTCTTGCTGTTCCCACCCTGAGTCTCCAGGGCTGGTGTGTCTGTCTGCTTGGTGGGGACCCTGAGCCAGCAGCAGCTCCTAAGGGCTAGTGACAGTCACAGGAGCATGGGGGAAGAAAACTAATTTTGATGGGTTTCAACAGCCTCCAATCAGCCAAGGCCACTCCAAACCTCCAAGAAAGACATAGAGACCTGCACTGTCCCTGCTACCACAGATGTTTAGCATTTGCTATATTTGGTGATCAGAATTATCTGATAAACTGCACAACTACATAATAAAATAGTTATGCATCTCTGAACAACTTTTACCTGTAAATAAACATGGGATTTGTTTTCACAAACCATAATTCTTGGATGCTCTTTTCCTCCCATGAGAAAGAGGGGCTACACTGAAGTTTGTTTCTTGTTCTCTGAAGTCTGACACTGGTGCTGTCAGAAAGAAGCCCTTCACTTCCAAAGGCATAACACTGTTACAGAGTGTTATTTCTACTCATAGAAAAGAATAAAATTAATGTCCTGACATCTGATTTTTATAAAGGCTCAGATTTGTGTGAGGTTATGGTGCTTTTCTGTGCCCCTTATCTCTCCTAATAATTAGGGTTCCTTGCTTTAAAAATGCAGAAGGGTGAAAAAAAAAACCCAGGGCAAGAGAGCTGCAAGGATACAGAAATTGATGCCATGGCTTGTGAAATGAATTCTCCTTTCAACACCTCTTCAGGATGAACTGCTCACATACAATATGAGCCAAAAAGCCCACAGAGATTGTGATGCCAGATCAAATAATCTACTTGCTTCAGAACCATAGCTGAATACTGCTATTTTTATCTGGTGCTGACATGCTAGAAATGGGGTGGGGACAGGGGGGGAGAAGGGGGAAGTGTTCTTCAGATTCAGCCATTATATTTATGAATAGGAATGGTTTTTTGTTTCCTTGGATTAAGTATCTGATATTGGCAATTTCTAAAAGATGCATGTCCTAAGTAAACTCTTGTCATAATAAAACCTGTTGAGACAGATACTTTTATTTTCAGTATCATGTGATAAACCTACAACCAACGTGATCTAATAAGAGATCACTCTAGAAAAGGTTAGAGGAATTTTTTTTTGTTCATGTGTTGAAAAAAGACTCAAGATTCACTATGTACATTCCAAAAGCTTCCTTTTATTTTTATGGTAAAACACTCGGTCCTAAATTCTTGAAGACACTAAGGCAATGACATTATTTCGCAGCGCAATGCCTAATGGGCAGGCTAATGACCCAGACCACAGTTAAGGACTTAAATCCTCTGTGCAATATAAAGGAAGCATATGAAATAAATAAAGGAATAAATAAAGAAAATCTCAGCAGAATGATGAAAAAAGAGTGCAGTAGAGTGGAAAGAGAAAGTTGTAACCATTACACATATAGAACACAACTAGCGGTTTGATTTTCACATGAATTCACTCTGCATGATTTTTGATATTTCATTTGGTCACTTCTGTTAGGAACAGACTTGTTCGTGCAGGCAACAAAAATTTCTCTGAAGATTTAGGTAAAGGAAGATCTCCGTCCAAACATAACACACAAAGGACCTTACATGCTTTTTGGTTTTTGATGTGAAATACTGGCAAAATTTTCAAAGTAAGTGGGAAATTTGCTTGTGAAACTCCAAGGCTAAGAGCTGTGGGAAGAAGCATGACACAGGCTGTAATCCTAGACATTAAAGTAAATTTATGTATCTAAATTTTAGTTTCAGGAAACCACTTTGTTTCTCTGTGTTCTAAGAGAAGGGTTTCAGCTTGCCCAGATTTCTAGTCATTTCAGCTAGTCAACTGAACTGCCTGCTTAAATAAGAGAGAAAACATTTTTTTTTTAAGAGATGCCATCATTCAAGTTATTAGGATATAAAATAAGGCTCTGCATTTATGAGTTGTACAGTGGGTGATTAGGATTTTATTCTAATAAAATTTATAGAAGTTTTTCTACTTCAGTATTCTATTGCAAGTATAGAAGGCTTAACAAGAGATGTACTAGAGACATTGAAATAATTTCATGGGCTTCTACCTACAGTTCTCACACATAGTAAGAGCTCTGAAAAGAAGGCTTGGGCAGTAGACAATTATGAAGCAGGTTACCCACTCAGAAGGACAGCATGGTCCCCTTCTTTCCCCCTCAACCTGACCTCTATTTCCCATAACCCTGCTCAAGGGATAACTCCCAATGGCCGTCCTAACGGGTGTGCCTAGTCTTAATGGCTGCATCCAGCCCAAAGTAAATTCAGGAGGGACACATATAAATGCAGTATCCATGGGTTAATTTGGGCAATGAAACAATCTAATTGTATTGCTGTTTGAGATCTGGCTCAAAGCAAGTTTAGAACAACCTAATATTTGTAGTCGGCATGCAAATACGACAATAAACTCATTGTTTTATGCCATACATACTGAAAAGCCAAGGGTCCATTGAGGTCTTCTGCACAGCAGGACCTTTCCTTGGGAAATTATGCATGCCAAGGTTACTCCTTGAGATTGAGAAGGTCCTCATCATGTCAGATACTCAGTAAGTGAATTTGGAATAAGTACACTGACACTTTGAAATTTAGCTAAGTGATTATAAGGCATCGATTGTGCACACATTATCCTTCAGACATAAAGAATTGAATAAGTCTGGGACTAAATATGGATCCAGATGAACTTATACTCATCTCTGAGAAGAAGTTTAGAATATAAGGGGTGCTTTTGTGAATCTTATGGCTCAACTGTCATCGCTGAGGTCAGACATGGTCAGAGAGTTTTGTCTGACCCTGTCCTCTATGCAGTAAATAACCTAGTGTTCCTGACCATTACCACCACATTTACTATCCACCTTTTTTTAATTGCTGCTTTGTATCAATAAACATACTGCAACTTCTCTGGAATGGGTCACTTCACTGCTTTTGCAACAAATATTTTGTAAGCTGGAGAAAGAAAACAAGGATGCTGGTTGCTCTTCCAATGAAAAAATCAGTAGGTCCAACTTCAAAATTAGAGGATGACTAGAAAAGAAACTTTAGTCTTCTGTGTACTCCCCCCCTTGATGTATCAGGATACATAAATTCTATCAGTACCTTTGTAGTGGTACTGTACAATCAATGAGTAATTGCTATTTCAAGTTGTAGCCTCTGCTTTTCTGAGCCTGCCTGCAAGAAATTGTCAATACTCTAGAGATATGAGAGATATGAACTCCTGGTTTAATAATTCTAGTTCAGCCCTTCAGAAGCTGAATCTTGTTCAAGAGTTCCAAGGAGTTTGTGAGTAGATCAGTTTCATTTCTTAGATGGCTTCATACACAAGATTAAAAAGGAAAGTAAAAGGTAAGGAATGCGATAGGTAAGTGATAGGTTTAAGAACATCAATAATGTTTAAATTAGGGATTTATATATCCAAAGAAGCAAGGAGAAGGAACATATAATTTAGAAAAGTATCAAGCATTTTAGATCAGAACAGATTGCTTTTCATATTGGGTAAATTCGTAACCCTCTAGTTTCTGAATTTTTTACTTAAGATATAATTATTATAGCGAGATACGTACACTAGACAAAACATCACTTGTCTTAATCAAGACATTCCCATTCAACCTGCCATCTGTACTGAAGTCTCCATCAGTTCCATCTGTGTGGTAGCATCAGACATCTCAGGAGCTTTCTCTGTAGAAGCACTGATGTAACTCTCAGCTGAGTGCCCACACTTATAGAAACCATCTCTCATTCAATATATTACATATTCCATAGAAAATTTGCTATTGTTTGTGGAAATTGACACAGCTAGAGACAAAAAAATGGGCATGACAATAAAATATTTTAAATAAATTTTCTTGCCTATACTTCAATTACACTTCAAAGATTTTCCTTCTCCTGAGGACAAGATATGTTACAGTGCCATTACTCTCTACAGTGGGATAGATCTTCAGAATTCCTGGCAGGTCACACAGTCTCCATTGACATGAAAACATAAGGCTGTGGCTGCAACTAAAGATGTTAAATGCTGTCCCTCAAAGGGGAGGGAGACACAGCCAGCAAATTATTTACAGCGCTACGGTCTCTTGTGGTACCGTCAGAATCACTGAATCCTTTCTAAATAAACAACCCTGTTTACTTTTCCCAGAATATGATATGAAGCTGCAGACAGACAGCCTCAGAGGCTACCTTCTTTCCTACTCAGTCCTGGATCTGTGCATTTGTCAGATCTATTCAGGGTTGAATTATTCTTCATCTTCCTTTCATCAATCCCTGAAAGTAGTCTGGGAGGCATTACTGTATACTTTTTTTTACACTGGAAGTAGCTAAGAGTCAACATGTTATGTATGCAATTCTTAATTGTTTGTCTCTTTTAAAATGCACTGAAAGGCATATTTAACTGCTAAAGACATCTGATACTCGAACACCACAAAGCACATATGGTAAATAATACACAGCAGAAAGTATGTTTGATTTATGATGCTGATTAAATTGATGTAGAAAGCCTGCTGGGATCCCTTCCAGCCTGTGAGATGTACCTGACATCATGCTGTGGGTGTTATACTTCATTTGCTGTGATAACTTTAGTTTTCAAATGACAGTAAGAAAAAATATTGGAGTGAGGGAACACACAAAAGAATAAATTCAATCATTTTAAAGGCAGATTCACAGCATCCAGCATTTTCAGCCAAGATCAGTGTTCAGTCTAAGAATGCTTAGTTAGTAGAATTCAACTTCTTCATCTTTCTAGATTATTTGAGGCTTAATCATGGTATTCTACTCTACCAAGACATATTTAACAAGTCACACTTGGAGAACTGGATACAGGAAGGATTATAAAAGTATTTCAAATGTGAAGAAACAATACAGAAGAAAACAGAAAATAGAACTGTGCAGGAAGAACTGTTTGTTGGATTCTTTCCTCTGACATATCCTGAATCAATAAATACATCACCAAAGTAAGGCATCAACTAAACCAATCTGTTTGACAAGACCACAGCTTCTAAAGTTGGTGCTTCCTTGGGTTGCTTCCATACTGGCTGGCACTCATCTGAGAGTTAAAACCAGTGCTCCTACAGAGAAAGCGCCAAACAAGACTAATGTTTCTGCTCAGATGAAATTGGTTAGGAAAGAGACTTCAATACAGATAGCATGTTGTAACCAGAGCCCAGACCCTTCTTGTGGAGACAAGGTAAGTACCTGCAAAAGATGTGCACAGGTTGCTGATCTGTTGGTGAAAACCAAGACACACTGTCAGTGAAGGAAGAGATGGTTTGTGAAATGTTACAGTCATTTGTTTCTGACAAAACAATTGACCCTAATAATATCCACCCAAGAGCGGACTGATGTCACTGCAAGGCTGCTTTTCCTAAAATCTGAGAGCTTGTGGAGATCTCTGAGAGAAGTTGTGGAGATCAAGAGACTTCCTAGAGAGTGGATGTAGCGGGTTGACTGCTGGCTTAGACAGTCAACAAGGCTAAGGTCAGCCCTGTTCACAAGAAGGGCATAAAGGGGGGTTCAGGAACTTATAGTCTCATCAGTCCTACTTCAGTTCCCATGAAAGTGATGGAACAAATCCTCCTGGGAGCTATCATATGTCAAATGAAGCACATGAGTGGGGAAACCAGCATGGGCTCACCCAGAAAATGGTTCTTGACAAAGCTGACTACCTTTTATGACAAAGTGACCCACTTAGTTGGTATAGGGCAACTGATGGACATTGCCTACAGCATCTACTCCAAGGCTTTTGATACTGTATTCCAGAAACTTCTCCTACAGAAACTGATGTATTTGAGTTTAGATAAGTGGTCTGTGGGGTGAGTGGGGACATGGCTGACAGGCAGCACCCTGAGATGGCATCAAACCACTCCTGTTCAAACTGGAAGCCTGCCATATGTGGGGACCCCAGAGACTAAAATTGGACCTTACACTATCTAATATCTTCCTAAGTGACCTTAGGATGGGATCAAGCATATCCTGATGGAGTTTGCTGATGATGCCAAACTGAGTGGGAAAGTGGGAATTTTGGAAGGGAGAGCCACCCTGCAGGAAGACCTGAATAGACCTGAAAAGTGGGCTAACAAGAGCCTTGTGAAGTTCAACAAGTGCAAGGCCTCAGACCCAGGAAAACAATCCAAAATTGTAGCACAGGCTGGGAGTGCTACCCAGTTGTGGAGCAGCTATGGGAAAGGGATCTGGGAGTTCCAATGGGCATCAAGCTCAATATAAGCAAACAGTGGGCAGCTGCTGTGGCAAAGAAAGGCAGCGGGGTTCTGGGATGCAACAACAGTGGCATCACCAGCAGAGATTAAGAAAAACATTAATCCACTCAGTGCTTGTCAGGTCATATGTGAAATATCATGCTAAGTTTTGGTCCCTGCCATAAAACAGATAAGGACAGGCTGACAGTCCACAGAAGTGCCACAAAGATGATCAAACAACTGGGAAAAAATATGAGGAAAAGCTCAAAGAACTGAGTTTGTTCAGCCTTGAGAAAAAAAGCTTAGGGGAGTCTGTATCATTATGCAGCACTATATATAGGGTGCCTACAAAAAGGATGGAGACTTCTTTTTCTCAGGAAGCAACCTGGAAAATACATGGGGTAATGTGTACATACCCATTCTGATTGGACATAAATGTACAATTTCTCAACCATGAGAACAATCATCCATTGGGATAATGTCCCCAGGGAAGTGGTGAATTCTCCAAGAATAAGATTTTTTAAGATTTGCCTGGACAGATTACTGCCCTCTTGTCTAGACCTTGTTTTTGCCAGGAGAATTGGGACCAGATGGTGCAGGAGGTCCTTTCTAACCTGGTATTCCATTATTCTATGATAGAAGTATTGGGGTACATCTCTGATGACATTAGATATTCTGCCTAAACCATTGATCTCTAGATCCCCTCTGACTGCATTTGAAACTTATATATCTAGCTGGTATTATTATGCCTACATTTAGTCTTCAGAATTCAGTGTCTACAGCCAAAAATCACACACTTTAACTTTTATTCAGTTGCCTGAAGACATCTGAGACTCTATCAGCCATCTAAGACATTGAAACAGATGGCTGTCAGATATGATGTGATCAGTGGGAAAGGCAGGCACTTCTGCAGCAGCAGTTAGAGGCCAGGTGACCCTAAAAAACATCTAAATTTTCTTAAAATAGCTAAATTTAATCAGCAATGAATCAAGGGCACAGTGCATTTGTTTGTGAACGACAAACAGCAGGAACAATTGGGAAATTGATGGATATTGTATAACAGTTCTAATTATAAGCATACGGATGAGTAAAGCTTGTGTACATAAAACCTTTTCAGTCTCATTATTTACAGACAGCCTAGACTTGGAGGAACTTTGTAATACTTTTTTTAGTAAGAGCTATTCTCTGTCTGACTTCACACAACCATTATACTCTTGCAGTACTGACCTCAAAGAAGCCATTGTTCAGTTCATATCTGTGAGTTATATTCTCACGAGAAGAAAGAAGAAAAACTGATGAATTCTTATTCCTAAATGCATGCATGATGTGCATGCTAAGTAGAAAAATATTCTGCCAAACTCTACTGTGTTACAGACACAGCTCTTAAAATGGCAGAAACGTACAACTGGGAGGCCAATACCACATCCCAAGACTGACTGCTGCAATACTCAATTCTGATGAATCCAGGATCTAGTAATATTCTATTACTAGAATATCTGCACTGTTGCCATTTATTTTCTTCTTAAATATTTCAAAATTTTAACCAAGGAGCCTATTAAAGGTAACTTGGCAGGTAATTTTTCACAATTTGTATCACTAAAATCATATGACATCTTGAGCTGGAAGAGACGTACTGGGATCATTGTGTCCAATGCCTCGCTCTTTGCATGACTACCTAAAACTAGACCATATGTCTAATACATGTAGATGCTCCTTGAACTCTGGCTCACTTCTTGCCATGGCCACTGTTACTATATTTCTAGAGTCCCAGCTCTCAGGCTGCCACAGCTCTTGGCTGTCTATCTATCATGTTGGGGCCACCACTTGTTATCATATTTCTAGAGTCCCATACCTTCTGGGCGGTTTTCTCACACGCAGCTCTTCACAGCAGTGTTACTCCAGCTTCTTCATCAGGGCTCCTCCAAGGCACTCCCTGACTGGCCAACCCACCCCCTTTTATCCCAGTTATCTTCATTAGCCACAGCTGCTGCCCAATTAAGGACATCACAGCTGCAGC
>JAXCLO010000001.1:71916575-71983182 GCA_035583995.1 Arremon aurantiirostris
GGAATGCAACAGGTGCATCTGTGATTGGTCTCATAGAGTTGTTTGTAATTAATGGCCAATCACAGCCCAGCTGGCTCGGGCTCTCTGTCTGAGCCACTAACCTTTGTTATCATTCCTTTCTATTCTTAGCTAGCCTTCTGATGAAACCTTGTCTTCTATTCTTTTTGTATAGTTTTAAAGTAATATATATAATAAAATAATAAATCAAGCCCTCTGAAACATGGAGTCAGATCCTTATCTCTTCCCAAATCCAAGAACCCCTGTGAACACCGTCACAATCGGGGAATAGGCTGTGAGTATGGCAACAGTGTTCCATTCAGGGAGTAGCAACTACATTTCTCTCTACAATTCCTGTACCACTGTAACTTCTGTTTGGGAATGCTAATTTTATCCCCAGCCATTTTTCCACACAGACATTAGACAAATTCCTGAAATAATATTTTATTAAAAAAAAAAAAAAAGATGGAAGATCATCTCCAGTTCAACTAAGACTTAAAATACGTATTTCCTAACATATCAGAAATATATGTCATCTGTAGCATCAGTATTCTAAGAACACCTCCTACTCTCATGAACTTCAGCTTTAATAGCTCACTGAGCTATGTATTTTTATTGTATCAATGGCAGTCATAACTAAGAGAAAGGAATAACCTTCAGGACAGTATGATATTTAAGATTGTGGTGGGTTGCACTTAGCTAGCTGCCTCATCAAGGTGGTTTCTTCAGTAAGAGGGCGGGAGAAATGAGACAGAAAAATTCATTTGTCAAGATAAAGAAACAGTGTTTACTTACCAATTGTCATCACAGGCAAACAAGACAACTTGGGTAGAAGTAATTTAATCTACTGCCACTTAAAAATGAAGAAGAATGGCAAGAAAAAAGTACCAAAACCTCAAAATCCATTTTGGTTTTCACCTGTCCTTCTTCACTCAATGTCACTGCTGCATTTCCTACACTTCTTCCCCCTACTGTGTGGCACAAGGTGATGGGCACTGGGTCTGGCAGACAGCTAATAGTATTTCTCCTGTGATAGTCCTTCAATCTCACACTTTTCTCTGCTCCAGCATGGAGCCCTTTCTCCTTCTCTGACACTGGTGATCACAGAGTTTTGCAATTTGCTCCCTCACAACCACTGTATACTGACTATTACCTTTTTTAAGTACGCTTCCTGGGCTCAGCCGTGTCCTGAGGTCTGTCCACTACAGCCGACTGGAACCAGCCGTGTCCAATTTGGGGCAGCTGTGCTCTCTCCTTGCAGAGGCCATCCCTGCAGCTCACCCACCCCCAAAACCTTGATACCTAAACTCAATAATCAGCTTTATAAAAGACAAGGAGAAATCTTGCTTCAGTTCAAGAGAGCATGTGGGGATTATTTTACTGGCATATCTAGCATTACAATACTAGTATTTATATTTTAAAGTATTACTTTTTGGGACTCTATACCTTAAAAATGCTGTGATCAATCTGGCATCCTCAGAGGATCTCTCCAGATATATGTCTAATGTTTTCAACAAGCAATCAGTTGGCTACATGTGTAGGTGTAATAGAAATGTTTATTGTGTGGTGGGTAGAAAATGGTGAGAGAAGCAGAGACTGAAACCAATTTAGCAAATGCACTGTACTTGAAGTCTGGCTGGCTGTTCTTCAAGTCATTGATTCTTCAGGAGAAAACTTACATCAATATGGCCAATGGAGAAAGTGCAATAACCTAAAGCACAGCTTTCACATTTCTAATTTCTCCTGCATAGAAAGTTTGATCTACACAAGCAAAAATTCTTATCTTAAGGAAGAAATAGCTTGATAATGTTCAGGAGTAGTGGCATTTGAGGTTAACATTACTTTTATCAATCACTATATCATCTATGTCATCTGCTGGTGCAATATAACCAAGGTAAAGAAGACAAATTTATGTTTTTCATTATGCTCTGAAAAGAGGGAGCAATATAGGGCATAGGAATGACCTCCTTTAATGCCAGCTATCTAAAAATAATTGGTACCTCTTTTAAGCAAGCTGTCCATTGGTTAGACTTGATAACCTGGAATGTTTTTTCCAGCCTAAATGAATCTATGATTCTGTGATCTAAGTTCCTTTTATGTCTAGTGGAAGTGGAAAAATTTTCTGAATTCTTCCTGTTAGAAGAGTCTGGCAGTCTAAAAGATGTAGCATGGGTAGCTTTCACAGTGTCTCTTCACCCCTTTATATGTACTCAGGTTCCAGAGTACTACTGAAGTGTAACTGCGCTGTGAAATTTGACAGCCTACTTAAAATTTTTTCCTTTATATTTATCTTCCTATTTTCTATTAGGCGAAATATCAAGAACAACTAATGCTTCTTTAGAGTGCAGTAATTTTCTCCCTGTTCAAGTTTAGTTTCTTTTTTTTCCTTTCCTCTCAATTCAACAAGGCTTAAGCAGTACCCATTAAAAATTGGCTTTTTTTTTCTATAATATTCCTTATCAGTGGTGTATCAGTTCATGCAATCTTGAAGGATTTCAGTAAAACATTCAATACTGCCTTTCACAGAATCCTCCACAAAATGTCCAGCCCACAGCTGGGTAAACACATCATGTGGTGGGTGAGCACGTGCCTCATGGGTTGGGCACAAGGAGTTTCAGTGAATGGGGTGACCTTAGACTGGTGACCTGTCACTAGTGGGGTTCTTCAGGTCTACATCCTCAGCCCTGTGTTGTTAAATATCTTCATAAATGAGATGGATGCAGGATTGGAAGAGATACTAAGTAGGTTTGCAGATGATAAAAATTGGGAGGAGCTGTTTAGTCCCTGGAAGGGAGGGAGGCCCTGCAGAAAGACCTTGACAAATTAGAGGGCTGGATATTCACCAGTTGTATGAAGTCCAACAGGGGCAAGTGCCAGATTCTGCAGCTGGGATGGGGTAATCCTGGATGTATGTACACACTGGGGAATGACAGCTGAAAAGCAGTGTAATGGAAAGGGATTTGGGGCTGTGGGTTGACAACATATTGGAGAGCTCACAGTGAGCTCTGGTAGCCAGGAGGGTCACCTGTGTCCTGGGGTGCATCAGGCACAGCATTTCCAGGTGGGCAAAAGTAGGAGTTGTCCTGCTCTGCACTGTGCTGGGCCCGCTTGAGTCCTGCGTGCAGTTTTTGGTGCCACTATATGAGAAAGATATTAGACTGTCAGAGAGTGTCCAAAGGAAGGCTCCCAAGATGATGAAGAACCTAGAGGGGAAACTGTATAGCAGCTGAGGTCACTCGGTCTGTTTAGCCTGGAGGAGACTGGGGGGAGACCCCATTGCAGTTACACCTTCCTCATGAGGGAAGGGGAGCGGCAGGCACTGATCTCTTCTCTGTGGTGACCAGTCACAGCACCTGACAGAATGGCCTGGAGCTGTGCCAGGGGAGGTGTAAGCTGAATATTAGAAGAATGTTCTTCACGCTGAGGGTGGGTGGGCACTGGAACAGACCCCCCAGGGCAGTGGTCACAGCACCTGACTCGCAGAGTTCAAACAGCATTTGGATAACAGCTTCAGGCACGCGGTGTGATTCTTCTGATGGTCCTGTGTGGGGTCAGTGGCTAGACTTGAACCTTGTGGAAGTTTCTAACTCAAGATATTGTATGATTCTCAGGTTCTGTGCCCTTGATATTTCAGGTGGAAGCTCATTCATCTGAGCAAGTTGTGTCATATTATGAGAAGAGTCAATCAGACATTAATGGATTTACGTGAAGTTACACAGGTATTAAAAGCATCAAAAGACTGCAATATTAAAACAAAATTACTCCTCAGGCAATAATTTCACCAGATAAATGGTGCCTTGGGGCTAGTTTTTACACATCACTTATATTGTGCACTTTCAGGTTTGTTTGTAGGGATATGACAAAGAGGTTCATGAGGAGATTTGGATGCCGCAAGAGTATTTTAAATTTTACGAAATTTGAGCCCAGTGCTTTAACTGTGAAACAGAGAAATTTTATCTCCATTCAGCATCTTTTCTCCTTGCATTCCAAAACTTCTCCAGAACTCTCATTTACCCATATGAAGAGATATTTTACTCAATCTCACAAGTTATTCTTCACAGAGCAAATATCGGTTTCTCTATAAGAGACATTCTCTTAGGCTGAAGTTGTGGGGCAAAAAATAAACCTAGTTTGTACATATACACACACCCCTCTTTAGTCTGGATAGGGGCAGTCTGTTTTCCTGCTTTCTGGGACAGGCTTTCCATGAAACGGTTTTGCTGTTTCCCTGAAAAAACAGAACCTTAATAGAAATTGCATATTATTTTTTCTTGCTTGATATATTTAGTAATTATAAAACTAACCAAAGAGAGTGCTTTCAAAAGAAAATATTTAAAAGAAATATTAATTTATTTCTTTTAGTGTTTTCAGTACAGCAAGAAACTATAATGAAAATATATATATGTGTGTATAATGAAAATATATGTGTATATATATATATATATATATATTTATATATATATATATATATACCTGGTTTTTACTGTTCCAGGATATCAGTTGTAGTTACTGGTGCTACAATTGTGTCAGGACAAGTTATTATGCTAAATGAGCTTTTTGACTCAGCAGGTTGTTTGCTCTTAGTTGTCTTCATTATTCCTAAAATGTTTTTCAAACTATACATGTGTCTTAACATATATAATCCCAATACTAGAAGCTCAAAACAAAGTTAACCTACTCCAATATTCTCATTCTGGCAGTATGATATGATTTGACAAAATGTAGAAAACCACAACAAATACAATGTATTTCTTTCTTCCAGATCATCCAGGATCCTCTTCTCATTTCATTAATAGAGAGATTAGGACTTCTTAAAATAGATTTTACATCTGTATATTTTAATACACCAGCCTTCATTGGTTCAGTATTCCTTGAATATTTCTAGACATTTTCTACATACTTTTTTTTCTCCCCAGGAATGAGTTGTACAATTTGAACACAAATAGAGAAAAAAATACTTTTTTTTTTTTTATTTGAATAAAGATCAATTGGGGAAAAAAAGATATTTTTCAAACAGTCTAAAGAGCAAAAAAGTCTGTAGTGACACTCTTGGTGGTGGTCAGGACAAAAGTACTTCTTAGAAATGTCACAGAAGAAAACGCCTTGCATTAATCAGAGAAAGAAAACATACCCTGAGGCAGGAGGACTTGTTCACTTAAAATTTTATTCTCTTTCATAAAATATTTAAAATACACTTGAAGAATAATGTTTACAGTTAGTCACTAAAGAAAAATGAAATTACTACTTTGGCATATGTGGTTAATAATTTAGACTTGATATTCAGGATGAGGTTAGAGTTAAAAGTTGGATATAAACCACAAATGTTTAGAATAGTGTTCACCTTCTGTTTGTACTCACTTTTTAATTATTATTGTTAACAGATAGTACTGTCAGCAAAGGAAAATAATTTATTTTTTTAAAACAGATTTGAAACAGAGTTTAAAATATCATTGTAGCAATTAATAAAGGTCTTAGATCCACCTTATATTGATTATCAATGGAGGCCTAATAAAATTTCTGTGCTATTTCCACCTCATCATGAAATAAACAAGGCTCTTCAAAGGTGAATGGGTCAGATGTATGAAATATAATTTTATTTTAAATGAAATGGTGTTGCAAGACACTTGGGATATGAAAATAGCTTTCATAATGGACAAATGTGAAGTAATTATTTTTGTCATATGAAATGATATCACCTATTTTAATTGTGTCTGCATAATTAACATTAGTGATCTGACATAGGCTCTGAATTTACCTGGATTCAGCTCCCATTTAACTTTTTAAATTAATAATGAATGTTCAATCTTTCTATACTAAATTAAAAATTCACTGGTATATCAACTCTAGTTCATGTCTACTGGAATCAGGGATATTTTAATATTAAAAAATTAATCATGTTTCAATAAAAAGGTAGTTTTTAGAACATGTTAACATTGTTCCCGGCACCTCGAATTCACTACTCCAGAAATTCCTGGTAACTCTGCCAGTGATTTGTTCAAGTAACATTATTTCCTTTACTTTTCCCTTTATCTTTCACCTTGCAGAATCAGTTCAGTCTCTAAATATCACAAACCAGATTCTATTCCTTAAAAACATTTTATAAATGTGAGTAGAAAGATGTTAAACCTTTTTTCTGTAATTTTTTTAAAGAAAATTCTTACACCTCCCATCTCCCAGAAACTTTGCAATCTATTATGAGTATTGTCCTTACAAACTGGGCTCATAGATATTAGAAATATCAGTTTGTGAAGCATTTCACATATTCAAAATACTTAGAAATCTTATTTTTTACAGATTTTTTTGTTATTTTGTTAACCGGAAGATGTTTATTCCAATAATATGCATCCAAATTTAAAATTAATATTTTATAATTTTTAAAAAATTAGATGTGTACGTATAATATGAATATTTTTCAACTGTATTTTGCATGAAAAGCCTACACAAAGGACTTTTTATAAAAATAAAGTTTTCTCTAGCAGTTTTTTCCTTTTAAAAAAATACAAGACCAGCTTTGAGTCCCACATGCAAATGTATCAAAATGCAGAGCTCTTATTTGAGTATTAAAGATGATTCCTGTATCTCTTTGGCAACACAGTCTTTTCCTCTATTTTCTAAGCTGAATTATTTCTCTTTTCTGAATTCTTAAACTATCTTCTCACTCGTTGAATCTGCTCATCATTTCCATTATTTCCTTAACTCCAAAACAGCTTCAACATTCATTAATTCAGTTTTCGTTGCATCTCTCTCACACAGATTATTAGCCTAGCAAAGACTGAAAACATTAATTCTATCATTATGTCTGATATCCAGCAAAAAACCCTGATCAAGAGTCAGGCTGCAAGTTTCCTAGACACAGGGAAAAAACTACACCCAAACAACTGCCGGAGTCCCTACCCTAGAGATATTCAAGCTGTGTATTGTCAGTCATTACCTTCCTCCCAGTGTAGGAGAAATAAAATTACTTTCCACCTCTAGTGAAAAAAAATACAGCAGAAATATTTTCCTTCATCGAAGCCATTGATTTATTCTAGTTGGATAATTGGTCCCAAGAGTCATGATCACAAAGTGAAAAAATTCCTGTGTCTTATTAAGTGCATTAATTTAGCAAGCTTGCAGTACAGTTGTGAAAAGTTACCTGTCTTTGCATAGAAGCTACTTTCCCATTCTTTGCTTCAATGACTGATGGCAATTAAAAAAACCTAAACCAATCTTTATTCCTACTTTATTTGTCTTTAAAGAAAAAATAAGGTGGACCTTGTCATATTAATTCAGTTCCAAAAATTCCTTTTAATTTAATCAGCAACTCTAATTTGGACCTGGAAAACTTACAGAAAATACTTGCACGAAAATTTGAGTGTCCTTTTGGGAGAGGAAATGGCAAATAATTGTATCTTGAGCATCTATTATTTATTAGACCATTATAAGAATAACAAACCCAAAAGGAGAGCCAGAACTGTCTTTTTGCATGTGAGTGCCTTAGCCAGAACTCTGTGAGTAATTTATAAACTAAGATTTTTTTTTTGTTAAAATTCTTGCATCATTAAAAAGTTGCTGCATGGGAGATAAAACGTTCCCCTTTCCTGATTTATTTCTGGTCTCAGTTACCCTTGGATACTTGATTGTTCAGCGGCTGGGTTTGTACATCCATTTTTACAGAATGATTCTTTTTAACGAAATTCTGTTGTCTTTAACTATTTATCTCCTCTACAAAAAGATCACTATCAGTACAACCAGAATGCGGTCTGAAAAAAAAGTGTCATGCAGAGGACAAGTTGCTTCCCTCAAATTCTAGAACATACCAGACCTTATGTGAAAAATTTAATATATTCTTATAACACAGCTTCAATCTTTAGCAAGATCTTTCAATCTTTAGCAAGATCCAGACATCTGTCTGAAGATCTAGGCAAGGGGTATTTAGATTCCTAAGTCTGCATGTAAATTAACTTTACAGATAGATATTTGTTTGCACATGACAAAAAGTGGAAAAATAGAACTTTTAAAGAATTCCTTTGAGATTCAGCCACAACTAAATCAACCAGCAATCAAGTGCTGCTGCATTTATATATGCTGGAGATTGTGTAAATTTTGTAATCACAGAAAATCAAGAATATTAACTGAGAAAATAAAGCACAAATTACCTGAATCTCAATTTCTATTGCAATGTCTCTTTTATAACTCATATTGTGAAATGGCTTGTCATATCATGACAATGTGATGAATTGACTACAATTTTATGGCTTGGTTTAAGCAAATTTTCAACTTCAGAACCTACACAAAGTTTTCAAACACTGAGAATTTATCTAATGATTTTTTACAAGGTATTGACTTTAATTATTAAACTGGTTGAGCTATTCAGTCAAGACATTGACACAGTGATATCCTGTGACTTCATTATGACAGAAAAAAAACAACAAAATAAATTTTATTTTTCTTTTCATGCGAGTTATGATTCCATTTTAGAAAAAAACTTAAAGCTGAGGAGCAATCATGTGTGAGACTCTTGAAAAAATATCTACCATAGCAGAGTTCTGCTGGCAGGTACACACACCCTCTTTCTGTGAAAACTTCTAACTTAAGAAAATGGTATATTTTCATAAGATACTTTCTGTGAAAACTTCTAACTTAAGAAAATGGTATATTTTCATAAGATACTTTCTGTGCAAAGACAAAAAAAAATAGGAAAGATTTTTCCAAATGTAGTATTTAAGCTCCCTTTCTACAGAAAGGAGTTTTATTGGGTTTTGTTGTCTGCAAATCTTGTCAAAGTGCAATTTTACAAATGCAGTAGCATAACCTAATAAAACTCAGGATTATAACTTTTTTTTCATCAGTAACAATCTCAGCTCTGTAAGCCAATTAATTTGGAATGATTTACCAGGCCCATTTCTTGTCTAACACAGTAGAATGTATCCTATATGCCTTTAGTTCCTTTTATTTTCTCCTTTGACTTATCAATAAAACAACATCCTTTCTTTCTCCTTCTACTTATTTTCCAAAATATTTTTACATATTTTTATTCAGAAATGTTTGCCAGATTTATTTTGATGACTTTTATTCACTTTTTGGTCTTTTTGGATACATGGACACTCTATTTTTAAGGTCAAGAAAGGATTAGAAATAAATTTTATTTTAATTTTAGTATTACAACATCTTGTATAAACTATATATGTTAGTTCTTCCTTGCTGAAAACAGGCAAATAAAGAACAGTTTCCTTATAACTATCAGCTACAGCAAAATGGACCCAATAAATGAAGGTCACCGAATTGATTAAAATATCAGAAGCTGATACACAGAGCCTTAAATTTCAAAACTGCAGTTAATATGGTCCTAAATGCATTTGAATCTTGGTGCTTAAATTGTATTGCTCTCAGTCACATATTTCATTACCACTGAAAATTTCAGATAAAACTGAGTTCTTCTTACGACTAGTGATAAACCTTTAAATCCAAGCTCTCCTACTGATAATGCTGGAAGGTTATTATTTTATCCTTCTTTATGATTAACCTTTTTGTCTTTAAAACTCAAGGTGTGTCTCCAGAGACTGGAGGACAGCTGTGATAACAGAAAGGGAAGAGTGTTTTGCTTTTGATTCTGCAATAGCTTGTGTGTAGTGTTCAAACGTGCAAGTTGCAGGATCTGATATTCCACCCCAGCAGGAGCCTCTACTCCTCAAAGGTCTCTTTGATACCGACAGCAAACCATTGCCACAGCTCAGCTCAACAGCAGCCATGAAATACTGGGAACCACTTCACTGATTGCTAACATATTAATATCTCTAGAAGTAAGCAACAGTTGATGTAATATCAGCTGTTAAACATTGGCTACCTAAACAATATTAATGAGGGACAAATAAATTTCACCTACCCCTAATTGAAAATACTTTATCTTATGTTCGGTTAAAGAACTGTAATAATGACATATAATTTTCACATTATTTCACTGCTCTCCCTTCTGTTAGCAAAATTATTCAGATGAGCTGTGATAACAGTGCAAGATTAAAATGTTTTGAAAAGGAAATAAGCTGAAGTTTTGTCTGTCTATAAATGTTTGTGCCTTCCTATTATATCACCTGAAGCTGCAATAAAAGAATGAGGCCAATAAAACATGCAATCTTGACACAAATAACCTACCAGATGAATTATATTTGTTAGATTTCCATAGTTTCTTATGTTTTTGTAAACTAAATCAACAAACAAAATTGTAATAGCACTGTTGTTGAAAGGACTGCATAATATATCTCTGCTTAGTGGGTGATCATAATATTTTGCTGACAATCAGCAGTGAAGAGTAAAGCTTCATAACATCCACATCAATATCTTACCATTTGTTCTCCCCATGTCTGATCATTAAAGAAAACAGAAAAGCAGCAAGGGTGCAGTGGTTCGGTTTGGGGGTATTGTAGCTGTTTTATTCAGCCTTCAGTCACAAATATCAAGAGTCTGTGATCAAAAACTTATTAACTTTCTTGGTTTGTGATTAAAGTGCTCTTTCATGTGGCCATATTCCCTTATGCCTGTCACTTCTGTTGTATTTATATACTACAGAAAAATTATTAAAATTCATACCTAAGTGCCTTAACTTTGGTAAGCCTGACCTGGAAAATTACTGTGTAAGATCAAGTTTTCTCCTGCCAGCTTTGTCTTGCTGCTTGAACAATTGATATTTTCTTCCTTTCTCATATGAATTTGCTGTCAGCGTTTTTCCTCCTGAGAAAGCCCTCTATAAAAAATCAGCAAAAATATATTCAAAGAGTAGGTCAGAGCTTTGGTGTCTATCAAAATTTTTTCTTCAGGCTCTCTTCATTCCCATTGTTCTACTATGATGCTTCTGGTTTGTTTTTTTTTTTTTTCTGGAAGAAAGCTTTCATTCCCTCATCACAGTTGAAGTCAATTTGTCTTACTGCTTGTTTTTGTTAACAGTTTTCTCTAGCAAGCTGACTGGTTTAGTATATTCACAAAAAGCCTGGAGGAGGTCTTCTTTTATGTTTTAGAGCTCTTACATTTCCTGCATGTTAGACAAAAATGCAGAGGCCAAAACTTTCCAACAAATGATGGCTTACAGGGCAGAAATCCTTTATATCCTTCTAAACATAAGTGGCTGAGAATGTCAAGACCCTATTCTTATACAAGTGAATTATTCTTGCCCTAAACCTCTGGAAACTGTGATGTACATTTTCAAGTACACTTTTAAGTATACCAAGACACATTATATTGGCATTTACAACCATTATAAATTTGATAGGTGAAGTTTTGTTAAGCCAACAGCATTTGCTGTATGCATAAATGTGATAGGTTCAAGTTTCCATGTACTTCCCTCCTTATGTTTTCTGGGGTTTTTTTTATTATATTCTTTATACATAACTTCAGAGGAACATTTGTGTTAAATACTGACATGAAGTCATTCTGTTCTGTGTATACTCCACTGCTGATAATGTTTGCTTCCTCACACTGTGTCAGATTTGCTGAAACCAATCTCAAAGTGCCATGGATGATAAAAAATCAGGAAAAGATCAGAAAATAAATTCCTGACAAAGAGTAACCCTAAATCCTGGGGTTTATTTTCTTCCAAAAGTCTCTGAAAAACAGTAGTATCAGAACAGAAAACGTGGAAATAGAGGGAATAAAATAAAATTCTGAGAGGGAATAAAATGTACTTCTTCTGTTACACATACAGATAGCCACAGTGGGCTTTACCCAATCTACCTTCAGCCACCTACAGCATAAATTTTAAGTTATAAGATGTTATCAAGCTGATTTGACACAGGAAGTTCTAGAAGATTTAGCTTTCCATACAATTAGATTAGTTACCATTTGGAAGCACCAGTCTATATTGACTAGGAAAAAAACTGAACAAGCTGCCTTGTACTCTAAAGTCCTCTCTTAGAGAGCTGTAGTAATAGTAAACACTTATTTGTGGAGAGAGCATAAGTAGCAAAACTGTACTGAAATCCATGGAGCTATCTGATTTTACAGCAACTGTAGAAAAATCTTCCTCCTAATTTTTTTACATCAGCAGACTTGCTATAGTGGTAAACTGAAGTAAAGTACATTATAAATTATAAACTATAGTTGATAAGAAAGAATGCAAAGATGTATTGGGAGATATAACTAAAGAATACGTAAGTATAAAAAATAGAAAAACTTAGAACTATTTAGTAGCAAGTCTTCATACACAAAACCTGTAAATTGCTTACAGGTAACACAGATAAATTTTTTCTCATATTTCAAATGGATAAAATAAAGCATAAATAAAAATAAAATAAAAAACTGAATAAAATAGAGCACAATTGTACCATGCCTTTTGGTTACTTTGGACTTTGATCCAACTGCCTCCTTCTTCCCAGTTTGACTTCTGTGCAAGATATGAGAGATTATTTTCAAGTACATAAGAAGATGTATTTAAGTACATAAAATTTCACTGGTATTTTTCAGAAGTGTAATTTTTTAAATTACTTTTTCTACTGGTTCTGACAAGGAAGAAGTTAACTTTCTTTGCAGCAGACCATATGGTGCTGTGGTTTGAGCCTTTGGAATGTTGCTAACACCTCAGTGTTTTGGTCATTGATAAAGAATTCTTGTAGTGTCAAAGTTTTCCCTTTCCCTCCCTGAGCGAACAGAATGAGGGTGTGTTTTCATTTCAGCCAGGACAGAGATGATTTTATCACAATTACCATGAGGGGAGAGGAGACTGGAGGTGTGTGGGAATGTATAGGGTGTTATTCTCTACCATGTCCCTTTATCACCAAAGAGGTGGGAGGGAAGGGAAGGGACTGCTTGGACTTTAATTTCCAGCTGGTTTTAAACCACAACATGGCAATCAAGAAGCTGGTAGAGGACACAGATGGGACAGTTGACATAAATGGGACAAAATGACTGTCCATATCACAAGGTGTGATATTTAGCAATAAAAACTGTATATAAAGGAAGGTTGTTGTCTTCCAAAGGGGAAATTACTTAGAGGCTGTCCGGGTGTCATTTTGCTTGTGGGAGGTGCTGAGTGATTTTTGGGTTTTGGGGGGTTGTTTGCATTACTTGTTGTTTTTCATGTGTTTTTTCCTCTTTCCCCCACTTTGTGATCTGTATTTATCTTGATCCACAAGCTTTTCTGCTTTTGCTCTTTCTATTGTCTCCACCACCCTACTGGTGGTGAGGAGAGTTAGCAAGAAGTTGTGTGGCTGCTCAGCCGCTGACTGTGGTCAACTCACCCCACTTCTATAAACAGTCTTTTCATTCAGTGGTTTCTATTTTGCTGAATCTCTGCTCTTTAGGAACTGAGTTCAAAGGCTGTCATCACTACCCAAAGGATGCACTGAAAATTGGTTCATCAAAATAATTGTAATTTAAAAAAATACACAGGAGAGGAGAAATTTTTTTTAAAACCTCATAGTTATGTTTTAGTCTGTCTAAAGTTTTGAGTCCAGAAGCAGAATTTGGGTAATTAAATGCTAACATATATTTTTCTTCTTAAGAAACACAAAGATAAAATCAAGATGTAAAGTCACTTTAAAACAGAGCAAAGAGTTTTTGTGACACTCCCAGTATTTCTTAAGGGTTCTGTCTTGTCTCCATGAAGAAATGGCTTTGTTGATAAACTCTACTAGTTTGCATGTCAAAAAGAACATCAGTGTCTGCAATCAAGAAAGGGATCTCCAGAGATTCCTTTCATCCAAGTCAATCTGTGAGTCTATCACATAATTAAAATAAAAGATACACATCAATTTTAAGCATGCAGAACTTTACATTTATCACAACATTATAATGCATTTCTATGACTTTTGTTCAAAGTTCTGTCTTTGAAATACATTTACTGAGACGTCCTGCAGGTTTGAAATTTGGAACTATTACTAAGCTAGCCGAGAAGAGCAAATGAGAAAAGTGTCAGATTTAAGGTGTTTAAGACTTTCTTAAGTCACTGTAGGTTTTTAAAATATTTGGGGGTAAACTTAAGAAGCATGAATTGATGCAGGTTAAAGAATTAATAGTTATTTAGCATCATGTGGTTATTATAAGCACATATATATTACTTAGATCCTGACTCTGATTTCATAATGTGCTTAATATTCTGGCTGCTCCTGCTGAAGTCGTATATATTTCTGCAGTGTTGAGGTCAAATTAAAATAAAAGACCTCAGGACATAAACATGAAAAATGCCTGAAGTTAGCTGATCACATTTAGAATTAACAAAGTGATACAATTTCTAAATTAATCTATTAAATGTAAAACATCTGCTTGTGTTAGGCTGAGCCATCCAGTAACAGATTTGGTTCCATTCATCTTTGTCAAAGTGAGCTGCTTTTGCTTGCATACCCCAGAGACCTACCCCCATTTTTCCAGCTGTGCTAGCATTAGTGATTTAACCAGGATCCAGGTAACTCTTTACCTGGAGCCTTTTGTTTTCTCCTCAGGATTCAGCTTTTTTCCAAAGTTATTTTTAATTCAAACAACTCTTTAGTCGCAAAAAGAGCAGTGTCAAGCACAGAATAACAAGACAGAGGCAGAAGCTGAGCCATAGCACCAGGGTATCTTGCCTTGAAGGCTTTCCAGTTGGAGCTGACAAGCGCCTGGCTAGTGACAGGCTGGTCTGTAACACTGCATGAGCTCGCTTGTTTCTGTTTGCAAATCACCATGTAAACATGGGTAAAATAATACAGAGCAAATCGGTGCTGCGACTTGTCTGTCAGATTTAGTCTCTCTGTGGATTCACTGTGCTGATAAATAAGCTGAAGCGTTTAAGATTCTCACAAAACAAATAAATGCTCAGTCCTACAGCACTTTTCTCCATCTCCAGCATCCTCAGATAGCAGAATTCCAAACACACAAATTACCCTGGTTTTTGTAACTGCTAGAACTACAATAATAATGTTAGCAGAAAATGAATATAAAATAAATATAAAAAGAAAAAATGAATATAAAATAAATTCTATTTTCTTTTAGATGGATACAAATTTAAATCTACCATAGATTGTAAGGTTTCTTTATTTCTTTTTTTTATTTCCAATATTCACTATTTTTTTCCTATCATTAGCATATTTAGGTGATAATACTTGTGGGCTGATTAGAGCTCAGTACTCAGTAACCCTATTCTTTCTGTATGCGGCTGGTTTCATTTTGATATTTAAAACAACAAATTATGTTAATTTCTTCAGTAAGTTATCTCACTCAAATTCATTTTAAAGTTCCATGTCGTGAACAGCAGGAGTGTGATCCCTCAGCTAGCAGAGGCCAGGAAACAATAGTGTTATTTGAGTGCAAATGGCAATTCCTTTTTTCTGTCTTGGTTTTTTAATTTCATTTGGCTTGTACTTGTGGCTAAAGGCAAACAACATTCTGTTTTACTTACCCGGAAACCAGCTGATATATTGAAATAACAATTTTTGAAAATATTTAGTGTCCTTTGTTTGCTGTAAACAAAACAGGATATTGACACTACAGATGTTGTTGATATTACACTGTATCTCCATCAGAAGTGGGCATATCATAGCTGTGCAAACACCCAGTGAACTAAGACCATGCCATTAAAATTGACAACATATGAATTCATAAGGTCAGAATATTTTTTATTGTGTCTGTGTTTCATTTTGTTTCCTACCATTACCAATACTTTTGATATTCACTGTGTAATAGTGATCATTACTAATTTTTTCAGAACTATAATGAAAATTTCCACCAAAATCTGACCATAATTCCTATTTATCAAATCATTTCAGCCCTATCTTTAAATAAGGCTGTCTGATATTATCGATGAGTTGAAGTTAAACAGTTTAACTAGAAAATGTCACTTCTGCTCTGATCTTTGAAAATATGTTATCACAGACACAAAAGACTTCAGATTACAACCATGAAATAATAAAAGTGATTTTTCTGCAGTCTTGCAGAATTTTCATACTTTAACTCAGAAAGATAATTTTTAGCCTTTGATTGTAATAATGTAATTATTTTCTGATTTTGTAGGAGGCAAAAAGAGATCCATATATTTACAACACAGGCAATGATAATTTTCAAGTTTGTTTGCATTATGTTTATGTAATAATAAGCTGAAATAGGTAAATTAAAAATGCATGACTGTATGAAACTGCAGTGAAGCTTTTTTACCACATTTCCTGATTGCTGTTGTTGGCAGGAAGGTCACTGAATCCTTGGATTGGATTTTATTAGTATTTTATTCAGTAGGATCTTATTTCGTAAGTAGCTACACTGGCTACACTGTTAAGAACATCGGGCCTTCAAAAGATCCAAAATTACATCACAGAATGTGTAATCACATTCCAGATTAAAAACCTGAGCCTTTATAGGTTGTGATGCAACTTCTCACCACAGAGCTGCTCACTTACTGCCCAGGTGGGATGGGAAAGAGGAATGGAAAGGTAAAAGTGAGAAAACCCATGGATTGAGATAAAGACAGTTTAATCACCAAAACAAAAGCTGCATGCAAAAACAAAGCAAAACAAAGAATCCATTCAACACTTCTCATGGGCAGGCAAGTGTTCAGGCACCCCTAGGACAGCAGGGCCTCATGATGTATAATGGTTACATGGCAAGATAGATGCCGTCACTCTGAACATTCCCCCTTTCCTCTTCACCCTGTTTCATAGACAGCACGACACCACACAGTATGGGATACCCCTCTGGTCTGCTGGGGTCAGCTGTCCTGGCTGTGAGCCCTCCCAAATTCTGTCGAGCACCACCTGCTCGCTGGTGAGGGGCTGTGAGAGGCAAAAAGAGCTTAACTCTGTAGAAGCACTGCTCAGCAATAATCAAAGTGTCTCTTCATTATCAACTATTTCCAGTACAAATCCAAAACACAGCCCTAGAGCAGCTACTTTGAAGAAAATTAATTCTTTTCCAGCCAAATCCATCATGGTAGGTAATTTAATTGCTAAAGTGTTCAAAAATGCTTCTTTTTTATGGTAATAATGGGCCAAACAGGCTTTAATTATTTTTCACTAGTTCAACATTTGGGTGCTGTGCTATCACTGAAAATAACTTACACATTAGTGAAAGATGCATGTTTGAATGTCTTGAGAAATAAAAGATACTTGAACCTGTGATTCACACATCTAGGGCAAGGCTCCTGTGTACACAGGTGTGAATAAAAGTGAGCTTAACACTTCCAAGTACGTAAAAACTCCAGCTAATATTCTGGAAATATTTTTGTTTCCAGTACCATGTTTTTTGCTAGCCCAAGGCATCTCAAAAGACACCAGATATTAAATGGAGACACCTGAATTTTACTCTTAGAGTGCTATTTATTTGCAAAGAGATAGGTATCTAATGAAATTTCAGTTTCTGTAAGATATTCCTTCTGGCCTTGAGCAGTAGCAAAAGATGACAATGGGTCATCTCATATATTCTGTGTCATTTTCATTGTCTGATGTTCTTGTCTCAGATATTCTGGGGCATCTGCCCAATTTCCACTGACAAAAATGAAATTATGAAGGTGAATTTGAGCAAAGTGCTCTCATTAAGGGCTCACCTATATGCTCCTGTATTTAGAAACCTACAACCTGGAGGTGAACTGTGCCATTGAGTTTGGATTTAAAATGATTCCATTCTTTTTCTCATTGATTTGAGTTGTATGTGAAAAACACAACCTAAAAGTACTTCTGAGTCTAAGACTGCATAATTTAGATCCTATTCAGTGGCACCCAGCTCTTCTAAAAGCACGTCTTTATGATTTTGGACACTCTTTTGACAAGCGAGATGAGTATGTAAAATAATCAAGTAGGGTAAAAGCCCTAATAGTGGTACTTATTAAATAAACTCCAGTAATCCAAAGCCACCAAGGGTTAATCTGGGTCACCATAAGAGAAGAGAGATACCTGACATTGTGATTCTACGGCAACTCATTGCTCCAAAATGCTCTCCAAACCTTTTGTGGCAGTGCTACTTTACATCAAATCCAAAAGCAATCAGCTGTGAGACCATGTAAGTATATTTGCTTTTTGTTAGGAGAAAAGGGAAGAGGGAACCAATCTCCTGATTCCAAAATTAATCATTGGACATGTAGTAACCCCTGAATCCCTTTAGTTCAGAGTATTGACAGGTCCTTTATCTCTCACACGAGGACCAGTTCGAGTTAGCAAGCCAGGCCTTGCTATCCCACCTGACTTTCATCTCACAACATCCATTCTCATGGGAATTACTGGTAAGGTATTTTGTAATTTCATTTATCATTCTCATTTCAGGTAATTTAATTTTTCTCTTCCCCAATGCCATCATTGTCTGTGTATGAATGTATATGCTCCACAGCTTCTTTGAAGAGGAAATTGCCTTTCAGCTTCTTAGTCTTGATATGATATCACATTTCTTTTCTTTGAAAAGTCTAGGGGCATATGCTAAGGCAAAGTGAATCCAATTACTGCTGCAACCTGCTCATTTTTTTTCTTGCCTACTTGCTTCTCCAGAACATTGTGCATGTATTTCAGGCATTTCTAATTTATTAGAATTGCATGATTATTTGTGGTACCCGTCTGAACTTGTCCTTGAATTTGTTACAAGAGGCCAGCTGTGAGGAGTAAATGGATTCTTATATTGTATTAGGTGCAGTTTTTGCCTTCAGTGATGGAGTCCTTTGTCCTTAGAGCCTAGTTTAAAACAGCTACAGTATTCTTTACCAAAATAAAAGATATTAGGAGTACTAGTAATTTCTATGTTAGAACACCAGAAAGCACATTTGGAAATGAATATCTAATTCTTTCTTGCATCATACATATTAATCCAAATTTGTTTTATTTATCTCTAGTTATGAAAATGCTGTAATCACATTTAATTCATTTGACACTTTGAGATCATTAGTTTAAAAAAATTAAATAGAAGTCTGTTACTTAAATATTCTTTATTTCTCTATATTTAATATTTCTTTATAGTAGGAATGAAAACATTGTTTCTTCCCTGCTCTTCAGGAAATTTTTGTGTGTTTTTGAAATTTTTCAGTTATATTATCATGCCTTCTCCACAATTCCTTTCTATTAAAGTCACCTTGTTCTTTAAATTTTTTTAGTACACAGTTTATTTTTCCCTTGTCAGCTGTTATTAATGACATGACCAATTTTAATTTCATTTCCAAATTTCTAGATGCTTGTCATTTTTAGAAGCAGTTTCTTTTTCCTTGATAAACCTGTGATATTTGCTTTAAGATTAATGTCTTTCATATTTTGAGCAAAATCAATATTGCTGTTTTGATCACGTGTTTATTCCATATACAGGATACATAATAAATATCTAGAGAAATATACGACCAAAGAGTCAGTATGTGTCTACTTACAATTACTGAAAATAGGCTTTGGCATTTTTTTCCTAAAATATCTTTTCTATAGTTCAAGGCAAAGGTCCCTGTCAATGTTATTTTAATTATCTAAATATCATGATATCTAAAGAAAAAATGTCCTTTCTTACTTTTAAATACTTTAAACCATATCAAATTTGAATATAGTGGGAAGATGATTTATAACCAAAATACATGTTGTCTGAATATAATTTAGTATTGAAAGAATATTTTTCTTTCTTTTTGAATACTGTAAAATTTTCAACCTGAAAAGGAATATATGATCACATTAAAAAATAACAACAAATATACAACCAAACAAAAAATTTAAAAAATTTCTCTGGAAATATTGTAAATACCATCATTTTGAAAGAGCCTTTCTGACACAAACTGTGGTGTCAGTGTTGCATGTAAACAAAATGATTAAATGACTGAAATCAAGAGAACTTTTCAACCATTCATACTCATTTCTAGTGGGAATAAAATTAAAAAGAAATTTTTTCCTAAATTTATTATATGTGAATCAGGCCTTTAACTGAGATAAAAGAGTCAGATACATTCCATGAAACTGAAACAGCATAGTTAGATACCAAAAAACCCCAACCAACCTATTAACCTTTATCACATTAAGACATAGGTGGTGGCATTTAATCTTATTTACAATTAGTTGCTAAAAGAAAACTCTGATCCACTTGAAGATCACGTTGAAATAAGGAGCTTTGACTGGCATCATAGATTTTTTTTAATTAATGGCTTTTTAGAGAATAAACCAGGTACCATTTTGTTATTACCCATATAGAGAAAATTAGCAAAGTTCTGATAAAGCTTAGCCTTCAACAAATTATGTAAAATAAATCTTACAGGGAAACAAAGGCAGAACTACTAGCCTGTTTCAAGAGGGAATATTTTTCAATATTCTAGGCTAGGTACATAGGCAAAGAAATCCTAGAACTCAGTATGTGTTACTAAAAAAAACCATCCAAACAAAAACATGATAAATATGGGAAATTTTTCAAGTTTTATAGAATTCAATCTTATTTACATGCAAAAATTTATAGGAAAATTACCATCATATTTCAAGTCCTTTATTTGGCCTATTTAACTTGCATGTCCAACCTCAAGGACACTAAAAATTTTAGATTTTTTTTTTTTTTAATAATAGTGGAAAAGTAGACAAACACATATTTTTGGCTATAATAAGAAGTGTATTCTTGGCAAGAACTATTTTTTAGTTAAATTTGCTGTTTCACATTTGTTTATTTTTATGTTTTATCAATATAAGAAGAAAAACTTTCCTATGGCAAACACTGTGCACTACAAAACAATAGGTAATGTTAACACCTTTGTACATTAATTTCTTGTTTCTTGAGAGATGATCTAATTTTCTTAGCTGAATATGAGATTACAACATGTGATACTGCAGTCATTTTATTGTTTGTTTTATAGTTGTCTAACAGACAAAACTCTTCAGAAAGGAAAATATTAAAAACTTTAAAGCATTAGGGTAGATTGAAATGGATTTGAATGTTAATCAAGCTGATCTCAAAATATTTTTTTCCATTTCTTAATACAAGGTCTTTCAATGTCTAAAAATCAGGAATTCGGCTGCTTTGATGCTTGAAGTTTTGTATTATGTGATGAAGGATCTACAGTGGATTGAACTTGGTTGGGTGCCACATGCCCACCAAGCACCTTTATGACTCCCTCTTCATAAACAGGGTGAAGGGAAAAATACAAGAAAAATCTTATGGATTGTGATAATGAATGGAATGTCTGCAGTGACAGTGCAAGGAGTAATGGGTGATTAAAAGAGGGGACATTTTTTAGAATAACAGGAAGAAATTCTTTACTTTGAGGGTGTTGAGATATTCAAACAGGTTGCCCAGGGAGGTTGTGGATGCCTCACCACTGGCAGTGTTGGACAAGGCCATGTTGGGTAAGGCCTTGAACGACCAGATCTAGTGGAGGGTGTCCCTGTCACTAAAAAATAATAACTCTTCACCTCAAAAACACAGATATCATAGAATGTTAAAGAAGAAACAGTGTTTGTAATATCTAGCAGAGGAACTTAATCTTATGTAAGAAATAAAATTTAAAATAAATTATGACATTTTGTTCTTCCTCTGCACTTTATAACTTACAACACTTGTTTTCTTGTATCTTTATATTGTGAGATGATTTCTGTAATGCTGCAGTTGTTTAACATGTATTGGATGCAACAGTTTATTGTTACAAAGCAGAAACTGTAAATCACAACAAAACCATTAATGCAAACTCTGGATCAAATGGCAACAATAAATCATCTTCAAAACATTTTTGTCACTTCTGTTTTTCAGTTTTCATTAAGGCCATTGAAATCTTAAGTACTATCTTTTGCTAGTGAAATTTGTCCTTTGCCAAGTTTTAACTTTTGAAGGTGATCAGACTTCCTGGAAACGCTGAACTGTGCTATAGCTGAACTGACTGGTTTTTGAAGATGAATGGAAATCATAGACTTTATGCACTTACTAAATTCTCTTTTGCTTAGATATGGAATATGACAGCATATTTTCATTTGCTCAGTTTCTTTACCATTAGATAAGAATATAAAATGTAACCTTTTGCGTTTTCCATGGTAAATCCCAAACAGTGTTATAATGATGAATGTCCTGCACTTTCTCATTATTAAATTGATTATCACAGACTCATCAATTCAGAGAAGGTTTGGGTTGGAAAACAATTTAAAGATCATTCAGTTCCAATGCTTCTGCCATGGATGGGGAGACTTACACTAGACCAAGTTGCACAAAGCCCCATCCAGCCTGGTCTGGAACACCTCCAGGGATGGGGTATCCACAACTTCTCTGGGCAACCTGTTCCAGTGTCTCACCACCATCACCGTAATGAATTTCTTCCTTATATCTAATCTAATTGACCCTCTTTCAGTTTAGGGCCATTCCCCCTTGTTCTTTCTCTACATACTCTCGTAAAAAGTCCCTCTCCAGCCTTCTTTTAAGTCCCTTTTAGGTACTGGAATGTGTCTCCTCCTCTCCAGCCTGAATGACTTTCTTCATAGCAGAGGGGTTTCCAACCTGTGATCAAATTTGTGGCCCTCTTCTGGAATCATCACAACAGGTCAAAGCCTTGCTTGTGTTGGGGACTCAAGAGCTGGATGCAGCATTTCAACTTTTCCAAAATTCCTATTTTGGAGAAGTTTAAGCAACATCTTGTAGTAGAAGACATTCAATGTATGGTCATTCTCGCTATGAACCAAACACTTATGAAGGGAATATCCATAGTGCAACTATGAGAATAGACTAATTTTTCTGAACATAATTGGATTTTCAGCCAGTGCATTGCTTTCAGCTGGGAGAAGAGCTGAAAAGTGCAGTGATAAAGACACATTACTTGTAAGACTAAACAAAAGAAGTGTTGATGAAAGGGGACTTGGTACTTGTTTGGCATTTTTTCTTGACTTCATGGAAATTAGAGACAAAAACAAAAAAAAATATGTTTGAATATTTCGTGTAGTATATTTAAATTAATTGGAAGAAAATACCTGACATAATTAGTGCAGAGAGGGAATGGTGATTTTGAAATATGTCTTTTTGCTATTTCCTAGTCTGAGAAATTGCCACAGCTATAGTCATGTTGAAGAAGACAGATTTTGGTCATCATAAATACTTGAAAAACTCTTTATGGTAACTTTCTGCATTTTCAAGACATATTTTAGTATTCAGTTACTTTGCAAATATCTGGGTGGATAAGCTAAATTTCTTAGAGTTCTTAGTTGTTAAAAAATATAATTCAATATTTTTCTTTGATGGTAATATCCTATTAGTTTGCCATTGGTATATAAAAATTTTGAGAGCCTAACACCTAAAATGGGAACTTAAATTACGTCCTTCCTGTATAAATAGATATTATTAAACGATGTTTTCATTTTTCAAGTATTTGTCAAATTTTTAATTGTTAATAGCTAACATATTTTCCTATAATATCTGTTAAACAGCTATTGCAAACCAGAAACTCAGTAAATTCTTCATTTTGCAGAGAATGATGAGTGCCATCAAAGAGATGAGGTGTTCTAGAACTTAGTAATTACCACCCCTTCTCTAATTTTTTAGGGATCTATAAAATATTCTTTAAAAAAACTGTCCTCCCTTATATGCCAAAGGAAAGAAAATAATATCTAGATAATTGACACAATTTTCCATTACTGTCAGAGACTTTACAGAAAATTGAACAAGTGAAATAATGCATAATTACAGGTCAAAAGCTAGATGTTATCCAAGGTCTCTAACTGCCTCAGACAATCCCATTTCATTTCCAGGTTTCATCCCAGTTTTTTCTGTATGTGATTTCACAAAAATAGCAGTATCCCTGCAGTTACGTTTTTCTTGGATGATACTTTAATGCATTCTCATTCTAAAACATAACAGGAAAAATGGCATTAATGATTAGATGTCAAATTTCTCTTAGTGGTTACAAAAAATATAGTCTCACTCCAGTTCTATTTAAACCAATCAATAATAGATCATGAATCAGCAAATATAAAGGCATGTATTTTTCATTTTTGTTTTCCTATTTGCAAAAGAAATATTTGGCCCGAAAATCCACTGTTACTTTCTACTCTTCATTAATCTCAAAAGGTTTTTGCTCATATTTTACTTGTGTTAACACTCATAAAATATTCTGATCTCCTGATTTAAAGAGTCGATTTGCAGCATCCTTAATGTCAGTTATTAAATGTAGGTTTCCATGGAATCAGAAATGGAAGATTCATAAACTCAAATGAACAGACAAAGGTCTGGATTCAAGTCAGTCTGGATTCACTACCCTATTACAGAAAAATTGGCTGCTGTTCTTATAGTGCTGAATCCGTCGACATCAGTGCTCAGTACAATCTATGTGTCTTGAGGAGAGTCGAGGTCAGTCTCTCAAAGGAAGAAAAGTGCTTTTTTTCTCCCAAATGGAATGCTTGGACACCCAGAGTATCGTGCTTTGGAGGACTTAAAGGTCAAATTGAAGGTAACTAGAAAATGTAACTGACTTTTACTGTAGGCTGTGCTTGAATTGCTGGTTGAGACTGAGGTGCATTTTGGGTTTATTAGCAACCATTTCAGCGGACAAAACTTGGCTAATTGGTAGCACTTCACTTTCAAATCCAAGACACAAATCCTAGCACACTAATCTGGTCTGTGAGGCCTTCTGCTCTGCACTGGTGAGGTCACACCCAGCTTCACAGAGATGATTAAGTGAAGGCTGAGGGTGTTGGTACTGTTTAACGTAGAGAAGAGAAGGTACGGAGGAGGGAGATCTCATTGATATACATAAATACTGAATTAGGTTGGTTAAGGGTCTGGATGATGACTCATCAAGTTTGCAGATGACACTAAACTATGATGAGTGGCTGAATATGATTCCTGAAAAAGTCAGATATATCAGAAGTTTATGGTATATTTGTTTCACATATCTTCAGGAATTTTTCTAGTAAGATACATGCCTTGATAGTCACAGGGACCATATGTGATATCCGAATCCCAGCAAAGGCTACTGCTCACTGAGAATGAGTTCACAAGGCTTGGACAATGCTATTGGTGAGGGATTTGTTTATCTGTTAAAGTGTAATCTTTATTGCAATGCTGATATTATGCCAACAATAATCATCTTAAACAACATGTGCATGTTCAAGATTAAATTTAAAAATATCTCAGAAATAGAAAATAAAACAGTTCAGAGTAGAAAATAAGAGCCTTTAATAGCACAACAGTTCATATATTAATGACTAGTTATTTGCAAAGCTGGAATGTGAAATCACTTTCAAAGAGATAAAACTCCTGATAGGGCTATAAACTCTATGTTTATAGAGTTTATATATATAAACTCTATGAAATTTTATGTTTAACAAACACCTATAATCAAGGTAAGAGAGGGATATGAGTTATGATGCAAGACATCCAGAACATAGGAAACTCTCCAAACAATATTTGTTAAACCCTAGCCACTCATGTCTAACAGAACATTAAAATTTTGAAAACAAAATCTTTTGAAGTACCAGGAATGATACCTACAGCTGAGCATATGCTAGGATGCATTTATAATTATTTAATTTGTAATCTTTTGTTTCCCACTGTTAGTTAATTGCTGACCTTCCCTCTGGTTAAATTACCCTTTTTACCTTTTCTTTAAGATTGTCTAGCTGTCTAGACAACAAGATGTATCTAGATGAAACTAATATGGAAAAACATTGACTCCCACCTTTGATCAAAATCAAGTTCTGTTTTTGAGGAATATTAAATGGCACATTTCAGGATAGATTTAGAAAAAACACAGATCTGTCAAAGTGAAAAGATGGTGAACTTACATCTCCTTTTTGTGAGGAACATCCCTGATTTCTGAGGGAACCAATTTTTCAGCCTTTCTTGGAACAGCATAATTTGATTAATGAATTATGGGGTAGCACAAGTTCATTAAATATTTTTGAGCAAAGAATTCAAATTCATGAAACTAATTTTCTAATGAAAAAAGCTAACCATAACTCCCCAAAAGCAAAGAGTCAAAGAAAAGAAGTGGTTTTCTTTTCTTTTGTTCTTCATGTCATCTATGCTTCCAATACATATCTAATAGAAAAAGATATTAAGAAAAAGTTTTAGAATACTAAGATGATCAGAACTCAGGATGTGATACTCAAAACTATTTTGACACTAGAACTTCATAATCATCATGAAAATTCCTCACAATAACTTGCTTCGTTTAACATAGTAGGCAAAAATAGAAAAAAAAATTAACCCAATCTATCTCTGTACCACAGCACTGAGCTATGCCATAAATATGTACTTGTAAATCAATGTCAGTTAGTTGCACCATTAGCAGATATTTTTAATCTGGCTCACTGAGTTGGGTTACTGAAGCATATGACCAGAAATATTTTCATCAGATTTACTCCCATATGCCACTGATTTCTTCAGTCTACAAGCATGTCACATAGTTTCTGGCTGTGCTGATTTGTCCATCTTTGCTAAATTTTTATCTGTGTGTCTAGTGGCATTACACACAAAGGCGAAAATGTTTGTCCTAGAAATGTTCATCCTGGCTTAATGTAGTACAAAAACATTCTAAATTATCATAACACTAGCACTTCATGAATGTTATAAAAACTAATTAATTATAGTTCATAGAGTATTTTTATTTCTTAAAAGTGATTACTATTTTTATCTTCTCCTAGTTAAGAACTCCTTTATAAAATACCCAATTATTTCAGTTAAAACTTAAGGTAAAATCTCACTTGAAATTATAAAAATTTGTGAGTTTTAATTAGTAAATACCAATATTATTAGTAAATAACATAATTTGTATAGAATATAAGAATTAGGAGAGAAACTAAACTGCAAATGAATGGGTTTAGTGTCCACCATTATTTCTGTATTAGTATGCTAAGACTTTTAAAATAATATACTCATGTTTTACATGAATTTACCAATTAAAAATATTTACACAAGGGAAATTAATAAATATTTACTTATCTGTGGTTCAGACAAGATAAAGGAGCACAAGAATTAATGAACTGCTTTACTTAATAAAACAGTGCATTTTTCAGAGGAAGAGGAATCATACTGTCACAATAAAGCCTTTAGTTTGACTTCAGACCAACAGATATATAGAGTGAATAAATGTAGAATTGAAACAAATAAGTTTCTAGAAGTTTCTGCAGTGATATTCAAGAATAATCTTTAAATTTGACAGTGAAAAGCACTGGTCTTCAGTAAACTTATGACAGGGATTGTCAATATGATAGCACAGAGAACAGGGATTCTGAGTTCTGAGCTTATATGGGTGGTGCTCCCTTTTCAAATATATTTCCTGAAGAACTTTTGAGAATTGTCTAAACATCACATGTCTGAGGTTTTCACTAACAAAAAAGGACAATTATGCACCCATGAAGAAATTAACATTTGTTTATGCACGTTAGTTTTACAGCTAGTGCAAAGATGAGAAGAAGACAAATCAATGTGCTGTTAGAACTTCTTAGTTTTAACTACAATTAAAAGAAATTCTTGTTAAGGAGTAGGATCAGCTTCTGACTTCATCCCTCCATTTAAGTCTAGAAAACTGAGAAAAGAAGGAGAGACTCTTAGATGAGGTTTGTTCTTCCAAACATACATGAACTTTTCCAAGGGAAAAGAGCTGATGTTTCAGGCACAGTTCCTTTGACTAAGCATGCATTTTGGGAGGGTGAGGACACAGATGAATAAATAAATAAGCATAAAAATAAATGAAGTATCTTTTTTCTCAGCGTACTACAATCAATTGAATCAAATCCCTGAACAGCTGCCATGCACTCCCACTAGGACCTTTCTAGGTTTGTTTGCTTGAAGAGCAGCAAAATAAGTATTCTCTTCTCATTACCACTAGTCAATTGATTAAGCCACTTTCCTAGATTTAGGAGATATGAGTTAATTTTTGTTAATAAGAATCTACCTGGTTAAGAGCGCAGAACACTCAGGTTAAAAATCTATGTAAAAGCAAATAGCTGCTGCCATCTCTCTGGTAGCACCCCTTCATTTGGCTGTTTGTCCACGATAATCTGATTTATGATAATCTAATTTATGCCAGTGCCAGGAGTGAGAGAGAAGCTATCTCTCTCAGAGCAGTTTCTGAGAATATAGTGGAAAGCAGTTAGTAGGAATGTAGACAGGGTGACATTCCACTTTTCATGGAAAGTGGCACTAGTAAAACATTTCTTTTATTTTGTTGAGAAAAAGAGGAAATAATATTGTCTCACCTGCGCTAATATGATATTGTGTCAAACTGTAGTTGCTTAGGATGGTGGGATCCCTTCTTTCAACATAAAAGAAAATCTTCATCTTTAAAAGGCAGAAATGCAGTACTGCCTCTTGGATGCTAGATATTATGGCATTATTTAAAACATTCTCGATAATGTGGTATGATTTTGCACACAGTTGTGTTTTAAGGTATGCAATTGACAGAACTTTAACTTGGAGTATTAAGGAAATACCTTCTGTACAGCACTTCTATTTCAAACTCAGATCTATGAATATGAATTGGTTTACGTCAAATTTTAGGTTGTAATATGTTTCTCTCTTTTTCTCTGTAAACCAAATCATACTTTTTGTATGTTTGTTCATTTATGAAAGAAAATAATTAATGACAGAGAAAGGAAAGCAAATGAACAGATTTTTAGCAGTTGTATGGTTTAGTTTTATTTTTTCTTCTGATCCCAACACATGGACAAACTGCTGTCAGCAAGTGCCAAGCTGCCTGATCATGGGTCTGACTAGCTGTTACATTTTTCGTCTGACATGGTAGGCATCTTCCTGCATCAACTTCAGATGTCAGCAGCAATGAGGGCCCTTGCTTTTTCCGGAACTATAAAGTTGGAAAAGACCATCTGCTCAGCCTTCTGTTATCTGAACTCTTCCCTAGAAATAGTTTTCAAGAATATATTAAGAACTGCAATAAAAGAGATAAAGTGTAAGATGTTGGTGAGATAATTTTAACCCTTTCCTTTCACTTCATGAGATATATATTTTGTTACAGATGCTTCAGCAATGAAAATCAAAAGGAAATTTGTGCAGTTAACAGCAATTTGATTTAGGGAATTGAATTATTCAGCACTACAATTTTTACCTTATAATCAAATGTTTTCTGTACAGCTTTAAATGTTATTGCAATATATTTAATAGTTAAGATTCTTTTGATGTTCTGCTCCCATACAAAGTCTGGAAAGTGTGTATACAGCAATAATCTGTGCCAGAAGTAGAAATCTACTAGAACACTCCCAAAATAGCAACAGATGAAATATAGCTTATATAGAGGTTTTTTTTAGAATAAGGAATGAGTATGGATTTAATGAAAATTACTCTGTACAAAGCATTTGCTTTTATTTCTTTAAAAAAAAGATCCAGTCTACTATTGCTTAAAGTTAAGCTTATATAGACAGGGTTTTTTTTCACACTTTATGGGCTGTATGCCCTGTTACCAAATTCAGCAATGACAGCACAACATAAAAGTTATCTAGCTGTGTACAGAACACTGGGGTCTCAAATATGGGTAGTGCCAAATACAAAGTTAATTTTGAAAGCCAGCAAATGAGAGCTCAATTTTATGAGAATTGCAAAGAGTATAAAAGAAACTTTATTTTAATTTTCAGTATTTATACAGACAGAAATCTGTAAAAGGTTTCATATTAAAAAAAATAAAGTTTGTGGGAACATTTCCATTGTCTTGAATGAACTGTGGATCAGGATTTCCCTTCATTAGCCACTCACTGCTTGGGAAGCATGAAGTACCATAGGCTGTAAAGCTCTTAGGTTTTTCAACATGGTCCTAGTGCAATGGTTTCTAACACTGAATATTTTTCCTCTTTTCTTTCTTTTGAAAGCTATTATTACTGGGAAAAAGAGAAAAATTGTAGTTATGTTTTCCATAGAATAGAATTAGTTTGAAATGCACTTTCACAATTCATTTTGTAAACTTTTAATTAAAGAGTAAGAATTATTATCTTCTCAAACAAAACAATGAGTGCAGTGGGGTGCAACGATCATCTTATCAGTTTTAATTATCCCAATGCCTCACACTTATCTTTTTCTGGAACTGACATGTCATTCTTGAACTTTACAGATCAAAAGAAATGGTATGGTTTTTTCTACTGTTCTGTTACTCTCAGCCACAGCCAATGGTTTTGTTTCCTTGGTAATACATATCTTTATATTTAAAAATGAATGAAAAATTTATGAAGATTCTTCCCGGTCACTGGGATATTTGGAATGAAAAACTCCTGCTTAATTTCCAGTGAAATTAATTATCCTGATGTCATGCACTGCATAAAAATTATGGAAGTACCAAAAATTTTGCCTAAAAGTATGTATGTTCATAATTGTTCTTTAAATTCAAAATCCCAACTAACTCTCCCAAATGCTGTAAACTTTATTGCATTAAGTTGGTCCTATGTTCTATTTTGACTTAAACGTGATTAAATTATCAAAGAATTTACTGTTTTACTGGAACAGTTTGAACTTGTGAAGTAATTATTTTGAGTCATGAAAACCCACTGCATCCCCTTACAGACATGTAAAAAAAGCTAAATGAAATCAAACTACCAAACTTCAGCAATGTGAAGTCTGACATGTCTGGCCTCCATCTCCAGAGACCTTCAATTTCCTTTCTTCTTGGGGATATCATATTTGATAGCATGAACATAAAAATGGAATTTCATTATCATTCTTAGGAGGGTTTACAAAAGCAGAAATTTACCGTATTGGTGGGTTTTTATGAGAGGATGGCTTGTTGTCCCCAAAGTGTGTAATAGTGACAGGAAGAAATTGTCTACTTTGTGTATTCGTAGTTGAAAAATACAATATTTTTTCTGTTCAGAGATGGCTTTACTGTGCTGGCAGTTAGTACAGGACGTGGTGGCTAATTTACCAGGGAAGTGGAAGGCCACTGGGGAGTGTTCAGAGTAGCAGCCAATGAAAAATATAGACAATCAAGGCTTTTTAGAAGAGAAACCTAATATGAACAAAAGACAGTAAAAAGGCAACTATTGCTTTAGGCAAGAACTGTGTGCTTCTCCAGTCTTCTCTCCCATTTTATTCTTTTAGGTTAGTAAATGGAAAAAAAAAAAAGAAAACATACTATTTTCTTTCTGGAAAACATATATTAATTATATAAGCACACCTGACAGGTAAATAAACATGATTTATTACTTTAAATGTCAAGACTCAGATCAGGAAATTTCAAGGAAAAGAGAGAACAGAAACCAGCATGATGTTGCGCAGGATACATGACATCAACTGTATGTTTTCTGCATTCTGAAGACAAACTTGCCATAGATTCTACAATGTCAAATGAGCAAAATGATTATGAGGATTACAACTTTCTCCTGACGTTACTATCATAATTTTTCCTGATGGATAATCCTTTAGATGTCTTAAATTTATGAGTGTCAGAAATGTGCAGAAATGTGACTTAATTCTTCTGTTTCCACTAGTGGTATTATGTCTGATATGTCACTGAGTCAGTGCTGTTAGTAATATCTCATGCACAAAGATCGAAATGAATAATATAATCAATACCCCTTCAGGTGAGCGTTCACCCATAGAAAAGAGTATTTGGCATTTACTTTGTGCTCAGTCTTCAGTTGTTTATTGACTTGCTTTAAGGTTTAGTAGGAAGTCAGTGACTTAGGGGACACATAAAATACCCAGCTGTGATGGTATATTTTTCCTATGCCAGTGGAAAGACTGAAAAAGAAATGTAAGTCTGTGCAAGCTTTTAATTACTTTTCAGAAGTAATATACAAGACTGAGGAATTCTGTGAAACAAGTCACATGAGCATTGTTCATTATGAAAAAAACCTAATTACTATTAAATATTAAAACTTAGTTCAGATAATTTAAATACAATCTGATATTCATAATTGTATGGCTTTTAATAAGCCCAGGATGTCTGAGATCAGAAAGAGTTTGAGAAGTCTTTGGCAAGTCTGAAATAATCCCAGAATGTTGCAGGGTACTTATTCTGTTTCATGTCTGAATTAAAAAGTTGTAGTTACCATGGAACAAAAAGCAAGCTAGGAGTAAAATTACTGCCAAAAATTTGATGTTTTTAAATTATATGTCATTATATGTCACATTCTTCTTTCAGTAGAATGCTGTACAGTTTAGGAAATTGTATTCCTTGGCCCCCCTCTTTAGAAAGAGAACATATAAAAGAATGGTGGGAAAGCATTAAAGAGGTGCACATTCTTGAGTTTTCCATATTTTTGTCTTTAATATAATGTCCGATTATATTTACAAACTTTTGCCTCTTTTCATTCCCAGGAAATTTAGAAACATAAATATAAAATAATATGAGAAGGTCAGAAATCTAATTTGTCATTGCAGTGCTTGTGCAAAAGATTTTGTTGGTTTTTTTTCTTAATCTGATCTGTGTCTGTAGACTCTGGATACTTCAACTTTTATGTAGTGACGATATAGGAATGCTAATTTTGTAATTATAGTCATCAGTGTCCCACATGACAGTAGTCACATTTTTCTAGTTATATTAGAGTGCCATAGAAAATGACATGCTATTTTCCATGAAAAAAATAATTTTGGGTACATAATAGAATTTTTTAAAAATTACATGTATATTTTTACCATATTAGATGTCTTCCTTCTCCTCCTTCATTGAAACAAACTTTTGTACCATTTTCCTTTTGAGTACTATCTTATGGTTACAATTTGCATAGTTCAGTCTCTGATTGGGCAGGACTGATAAGTTCTATGAGTCCAGAAAAAGTTTTGGATATTCATTATCCAAGCAATTGTTTGTATTTACTTCAACATTGATTATCCAACCACAGACTCTGAATCCAGAATAGAAAGTTCTTTCCACAGTGAGCACCACTTTCAGAAAGCTTCTTCCTAAAATCCTGTTTGCATTCCCTGGCTAGTGATTCCAGTAAGTCATGAACAACTAGTAAGGTTGATAAATTGGTCTAGCTATTTGCAACTGTTCTTTCCAGCAAAACCTTCTGCTTGGCCTTGTTAAGATTAAGACATCATCAGACCTATTATAGTTTATTTATAGTTATTCAATTGTACTAAGTCTTTCAAAATCCAAAGGAAAACATTTCCCTGTTCAGCAATAAGATAACACATGTCTCAAAGAGTTATAGTTTGAGACTGAATGCTGGTTTTGCTGCCTGGAGTATGAGATTTTTCTGTTGTCTCCTTAATGTACAGATATAGTGGGATTTTTTTTTATTTTTTTTTTACAAAATGATAAAAGGATGAGAGACTTCCATGTATTTCCATTAAAAGTTTTTCAGTAGATAGATAATGAACTAATTGTATATGGTTTTTCAAAGTTCACCATAAACAAAAGTCTATGGATTCCTGGGGTAAACAGAATTATCATGTAAGAACATTTACTGCCCATAACAATAACAGCAATGCTTTCAGCATTCATACACATACAGATAAAATGCCACTATCTCATAGATAAGGTTTATTTCAGAGATTAAAATGTGAAAGTATGAACTTCACTAAAGTGCCATAAAAATTCATCACATCCACTGCTAATACATTTAAGTGAGCATTTTGAGTTAGCAAATTTAAAATAATTCAGGAAGACCCTGCAGAAAGACCTTGACAAATTACAGGGCTGGGCAATCACCAACCATATGAGGTTCACCAAGGGAAGTGCCAGATTCTGCACTGGGATGGTCCAACCCTGGAGAGTTGAGATGCCCTCTGGGAAATGAGTGGAAAGGGTAATTGATGGTAACTGATGAGTTTAATGTGAGTCAGCATTGCCATGGCAGCCAGGAGGGCCAGCCCTGTCTTGTGGTGTGTCAGGCACAGCCGGGCAAGGGAGGGGATTGTCCTGGGGTATCTTCATCTCAAGTGCTGCTTGCAGGTTTGAGTGCCACAACATAAGAAAGATCTAGAGAGTGTTCAAAGGAGCGCAGTAAAGATGGTTAAACGCCCTGAGGGGGAACAGTACGAGGAGCAGCTGACACCACTTGGTCTGTTCAGCCTGGAGGACATAGGGGAGCCCTCATGGCAGTCTACAGCTTCCCCATGAGGAGAAGAGAAGGGGTGGAGCTCTTCTCTATGGTACCCAGTGTGCAGAGCCAGGAGTTGGACTTGATGATCCTTGTGGCTACCCTTCCATCCAACTCAGCACATTCTGTGAGTGTGTGATTCTGTGAAACATAAGCAACAGGACAAATGCAAAGAAAGCTTCTCTGTGATGTTCAAATTGATTTAACTTTTCACCATGCAAAGTTCATATTGAAAAAGACCACTCATGTAGAATTATTACAATATCAAAAAAAAGGACACCCTTAAACACTGTACAAACCTAACAGATTTCTCTGTTGTAAGACGGTACAACTTTCATTTCATTTTGGTTGCAGATTAAAAAGTATCAGTTTGAAACCATAGAATTGATCCTACATTTCTCCCTGTTGTTGAAATCATAAATGTGGAAGACATAATACCATTTATCTTGTAATAGAGACAGCATTTAACTACAAAAATCCTTTGCAAGAGCTGGGACAACAGCACACACATTTCAACATAAGGCAAAAGCCATTATTTCTACAACATATCAAGAACAGGGCATACAATTCTTGATGGCCAGATCCTCATGTATTTCCTTTTTCCGCTTGTTAAGTAGTCAGTGAGAACCAATTAAGGCCAGTATTTCTTCAGGGCAAAAAAAATAATTATCTGCTCAATTACTCAAAAGTGATATAGCTCTCCATTTTCACTTGTCTTTTCACTCTTTCTGTTTTATATTTCAAATTCCGTGATAACTCAGTCTCGTCTTTACTTGCTTTTTTGTTGGTTTAGTTTTTTGTGGGTATTTTTAGCAAGGAAAATTACCAAATTCTGATCTTAATTCTTTTTTTCTCTTAGTAGTCAAGTCACTGCAAGTCTAAGGTTCATTTTTTGTATAACAGCATTATTCATCTTTTTTCTCTTCTTTTCTATACCCAATCTTATTACTTTATTTCCCAGTTATTTTACCAATTTTTTCTCTAATTTATTCTAATATTTACACATACAGCAGCTTAAAATTTTACAGTGAAGATACGGTTGCAAAAAAGATAAGATGAACATGCATCTTTTTGTAAAAGACCTGCCCCTTAGAGTGATTGTACATCTTGTGTTCTAAGGACAAAATTCTTATTTAATTCATTTGTCACAGCAAGGGAAAACTTCAATCAATCAAAGCTTCACATGGCAGCACTAAGGTTGTAACTGATGATTAAATCCAGCTCCTTTTTATAGTATTCAAAGAAAAAGAGAGTTTCCTAATAAGAAATGCAAGGTAAAAGGTAAAATAGTCTTTTTTTTTGTTTTGTTTTTGGTTTCTTGGACAAGGCCTAATAGGGTATCTTTAAGAAAAAACATTTCAGTTAAATATTTTGCCACTTAAAATGTGACATTAGTCTAAAATTTTGTATGTCCTACTTGAAATCCTAAAGTAGTGAAAGAGAATGAGAGAAAAAAATGGAGATGTACTTCTTCCCTGGAAATGTTGAGTGAGTACTGAAAGCAGAATGCATCTTTGTTTTTCATTAACTATAGGTTCATTTGTCATGGCCAAGAATTCTTTTATGAAGGCTATAAGCCTTCACAAGCTGGCCCTTAGGAAAGTACATTCCAGTCTCACCAACTCATAAAGAGAGGAGGACTGAGTTCTCACAGAGATTAGCTGCTTGTGGTGTGTTCTTGGCTGCTGAAGAGATGAAGGCGAGCTTCAGAGGCGTGTGTGGAACAAAAGGCAAGGCGGTTCTTTGCGCTTCAGAACAGGCCAGCATGACTTTCAAAAGAGAACTAAAGAGGAAGACTCCTGCAAAAAAGAACCGCTGTGCTGGTATTACTTTCAGAACCTTTAGTAAGGTAATTTTTTGATGGATGAAGAACATGAGATGGAGGTAAAAGTCTGGAAATTACAGAGTGAATAACATTATTACACACTCCTCTGGCGTTTATTTAAAACAGAACATGAACTGGTTTTGCTGAAAGCTATAACAAACGCTATGCTCTGATCTCAAGGAATGATAATATGAATTTTTTTAGAATCTTTCATACTGGAAGATGTTGAATTCTTCTAAAACCTTATCAAAAAATTTCTTCAGAAAGATAATAAAGAGCAAGAAAGTTATTTGATTTATAGGAGAACTGGAGATAGAATCATCCCATATGTTCATATATTTGTCATATACAGTTGAAGTTTAAAATTAAAAAAATCATAATTCTCACAATAACTATCTGTCAGGGTCTAGTTTGCATCCCAAATTCATGTTAAATTGATCAAGGTGTAGCTGCAACAATTATGAACATAATAATTATATCACCAAAAGCTAGCTACTTTAATATGCTAAAATATTATTTTCAGGTCTTAAAAAAATAAAGCAGATTTAGCCTTAGCTTTGTCTGAAGGATTTCATAAGCTGCATTTACTATATTTATACCAATTTCCTCAGGTTACAGGAACCATGCCAAAGAAATATTCTGAAAACCGTGCCAAGAAATAAAAGTTCAGCACTCTGGTTAAGTGGTCTTTCTCTGACCAAGGATTGCTTGTAGAAGTATCAAACTGAAGTGTGCAGTTTATGCTGAATATTTATGCTAAGTGACTTGCCCTAAAACTGGCAATTGCTATCACCTTAGCTCCTGCTTAACAAGTGCTTTAAAGTAAAGACAGTGAGTAATTAGAAAACCAAAGTGGAACAAACACAGGGAGAAAAAACCTGCAAGGATACTGTCAATTTCTATAAACCATTACAGAATCATTTGGATATGTAAAATGTGTTGTAACTACTTAATACGAGTTACCATCAGGTAACAACTGGTAGTTTGTAATTTTATATCAGTTTTTTGAGAAGAAGGAGATGGGAAGCTATATATTCTTTTTATATGATTATCACAACATTCTTTATCCAGCAATTGACAATTCCAGTGTCCTGAAACCACAGAGTTTTTATTTTCTCATGTCAAAATCTGATGTGAATTTTTTTATAAATACAAATCCTGTAACCCAGTAAATATCTGGACCTTCATGCTCTCATTCAGCAAAAATTTTTGCCATAAAATCTTATAAAAGAATCTTCATATTTGAAATGAAAGAAAACTTGAATATAGAGATTTAAAGCACTCATTTTGGTGCCCCACAGTGAGTTCGGCAAAAAAAATCTGTTAGTCTGTTTAAGAGTTTTCTGTGACTAAAGCAAGATTCTTTATTTGCCTTAAGATGAAAAGAATTTGGACCATGAATTTGCGGGGTTACTGTTAGATTCTCACTTTCATCATTTCTGGTTTTTAGTGTTAAAACATCTTTTAGAGTTAGAGCATGCAAACAAGGGAGAAAACTGAATAATGTATTCTGTTATAGAATCTGAGAATAATTTAAGTTGGAAGGGACTTGCAGAGGTCATCAGGTCCAAACTCCAGCTCATAGCAGGTTGAACAAGATCAGGTTGTTTGAGGACCTTTCTGGCCAAGCCTTGAACACCTCTGAGATTTCACTATCTTTTAAATCACTTGCTGGAATGTCTTACCACCCTCACAGTGATTTTCTTTTCTCCCTTAATCATGCTTTCCCAAGTTCTGACTTGTGTCTATCATCTTTCTTCCTATCACTATGTACTCTCACGAAGAAGGGTTTAGCTCCATTTCTTTATATATTCACACTAGGGAACTGAAGAAAATAATGAAGTGTCTCTTTCGTTTTCCTTAAAGGCTCTACAAAACCAGGCCTCTCAGCTTCTCTTCATGATAAGCCTGCAGTTCCCAACATCTTCCTTTTTTTTTATTCTGAAATTAAGCATGGTATTTGAGATCCTTCTGTCATCAGGTAACTAATCACCAAGAACTTTCAGAGATGACAGAGGCCTCACAGCATCATCAGCCACCTTCTGTAGCACCCCTTGTTGCAGTCTCTCTGGACTTAAGCACATTCAATTATAAGTGCTTCCTAACCTTATCTTACTTCACTGTGGGCAATGTTGCACTCTCAATAAACACAATTTTGTCAAAAAAGGGCTGAGAGCAAGTTTTTGGAAAAAAAGAAAGGCAAAGAAGACATCCAGTATGTTGTATTCTTTGTTTCATGCCCTGTTGAACAATAGGCCTCAGTCTTGATGTAGAGTTCCTTTTTCTGTCAATGTCCATACTGAAATTCTTTCAATTGTCTTTTCTACAGTTTCAGCTTCAGTTAGCTGGAATTTTGAGAGTCTTTCCCAACACCTTGTTCCTTAACCTACTTCCTTGCAGTTATCTCTGTCTTCTCTTCAGGTCATTTAAAGCCCTTCTCAGTAGAATTAGCAAGCCTGCTAGAAAAAGTGCTCTTTTCCCAATTTTTCAGATGGACTATGTAGCAGTTCTGATTCTTGAGAGAAAACCTGAAGCCCTAAGACATCACCTGCACAGCAAGGTGTTGAGCTACAAGGTGTGAGCAGTCTTACTGAGCTGAGTCCTTCTCCCTCACTGGAAGGACTGAGGAGAATATTACCTGGACCCTTACACCCAGAGCTTACCATTCCACTTTCTTTTTCTTTTTCTTGTTCCTTCCGCTGTTTCTACCTATCTGAATTTTTTGTTTGACCAGGGTTTTTTTGACAATGGGGATCAACAGCAGCTCTTTTCACTCATCAAAGCAAATTTATATTATTCACAGACTTATAGAGAAGGCTTAATTTGCAAATCTTAGAAGATTGTTTTTGAGAAATATTATGAATCTCAAATTGGAACTATTTTCAAACTACACTGGAACTCAATTTGGAACTATTGGAAATATGTTCAAGTATTTAGAACTATGTTTGAAATTTAGGCTTGCAAATATGAAATGTAAATAAAAACGAGGTAAAACATTTTCAGGAATACATTTCACCTAGAAAAATTATGCTGTGATTTGTTAAAAGTAGACACCAGTTCTCTGCAAGGATCCAGAAGATGTTTTTTTTAAGGTTTTGATTTTCTTTTTTAATATATATTTTTTCCTCTCTGTTGTGAAAAAATTAATGAATTTAAAGTAATGGAAACTAATTTTTACTTTGCTTTATTACTCTCAGTTTGGCATGTCTAGAATTTCTAGCATTAACTCTTCAACTTGCCTTAACATGCTGATCTACTCTGCTTTTTATTATATAGAGAAAAACCCCAGACCTTCACCCAGTGTATATTTTGAATCATAGCAGTGGTTTGCGCACTACTGCGCACTAGCAATAAGCGACAATTTTGACCCTATACATTCAAAATTTTATAGATATTTTTATTTCTACGAGTAGGGAAGATAAAATATGGGAATAGGAAAATGTCTAGATTAAAATAAAATTTAATGAATATCATTGGTTCATCTCCAATTATAAGGCTGGATTCAGCCTGCATAACTTCATGAATAGCCTGAGACAAGAAATTTTTATGAGATTCTCAACCACAGATTTATCTTGGCTTTGAAAGAAAGGGTATGTATTATGCTGAAGTCTCTCTGCACTTGTTTTAACTGGCAGAAGGAAACAAAATCCATTCTATGTGAATAATTAAGAAAAAAACAGGCAGCTTTATGATAGTGTTATTTTTTACCTCAGTCCCACACAGTCTTTCACATTGATTTCTTACATTCTTACCCTGAAGCAGAAAAGACCCTGCTCAAAAATCTCATCAGCCTGACAATATCAAAGGGATTCTGTACAAACAAACGTAGTAAAAACACAAAAGGAAGGACAAATCATAGGGTGGCAGCAGCCTCAAAGAGTGACAGATAACACATTATCAAAGGAATTAAGGTAAATTGGAAGCAATACAGGGACAAAATCTTTTTTTAATGGTACCAAATTTTGACTTACTTGGAAACATTTTATTTCTGCATTGCTCTATCTACTCTTACACTCTTGATAAGGAGACTTCTGATAGACCTGTATAAATTGAACCATCTAGAGCTGCCATTTTCCTGTATGATCAGAGAAGAGTTTGAGCTGAAAGGCACATTTAAAGGTAATCTAGTCCAAACTCCCTGCAATAAACAGGGACATCTTCAACTAGATCAGGTTGCTCAGAGCACTGTTCAATCAGACCTTGAATGTTTTTAGACATGAAGCATCTACCACCTCTCTGGGCTATCTGTTCCAGGGTTTTACACCTCTCATTGTTTAACAATCATTTCCTGGTGTAGAAATGTGGAAGGAGAATTCCTATATGTTTTCAGACAGTTATTTAGAAAAATATTAGCTTCTCAACTTGAATCCAACATGTCAAAACTCACAAATAATAAGAGCACAAGATAAAGGGAAATGTGGGAAACTTGTTAGATCAAATACAGAGGTACATTTTTTTATTCTCAATATTAGGCAATATTGGAATACAGTCATCTCATCCTGTTAGTTAGACTGTTCAAATAAAGCAAATGAATCCCACTGTACCAAATGCTAACTTAGGGGTACTGATTTTGGAGAACATCTAGACAACTTCAATATAAATCCATATACTGTAGAAGTGTTAAATATACAAAATGGACTGACACTCTGATGCAGTATTTTAAAGTGTTTTCAAAAGAGAAATCAAACTTTGGAATAATATATCAGTATCTTATCTTTTAACACCATCATTCCACAAAGTGGATATTATTCATAAAAAAAAAAAACTTTAAAATCAATTTAATGCTGTGTTGGTTACCCCCAAATGAATGCTTACAAGTGACTCAGAGCATAGATGTTACGTATAGTCAGTAGTATGTCAATAAATAATGCAAATATTCTTCTTTCACTAATTCTCTTCTACTATTTTTGTAAATTTTAAGAGAACAATTTTCAGGCAAAAAGGCATTTTCCCTGCCAATTCAGAAGGCTAGCCAGCAACATAATTAGCTGATTAATTATTGTTTTATTTGTGAAAGAAGTCACCTTTGAAAGGAATTTTTTCAAACATGAAAAGCTGTGTATTTGACATACACTTTTGTTCCCTGCTGGTGAAGTGCCAAGGGATTTATTTTGGTCTTGTTTCACCAGCCTACTTTAATCACTATAAAAATCACTCAAAGGATCAACAAATTCCTAAATGGCATAGGGCAAATATCTTGAAACTTATATAAAGAATCAAGCTGAAACACTACAAATAATATGGTTTTATCTCCCTTGTGTTGCTGTATTATTTATGGTTATCAGGCTTTCAAGTAAATCAGAAAAGCATTTTTTTTAAAGTATCAAACTACTAAATATAAAGAGCTTGTTTGCTCTTAATGAAACTAAACCTCTTTAAATACTTACCATAAAGTGTTTCCTCACAGTCAAAGGAGGTAGACCTTAATTAACCTTTCCAGTGCCCTTGCATTGTAGTTAATTAAACCTGTACAAATCACACTAGCTTAATTCTGAATTGCAAACTTACAGTGATCAAAATGATGAGTATAACCCTCTTTTGGAGCTTTCAGCTCACCTTGCAATTTAACTTTTATTAAGAAAACACACTTTTAAAGAAACAATACCTTCATATTAGGTTTTTCTTGGTGTATTCAGGCAGCCATTATTTCTAGAGCAAGTTGATGGCAGTTACTGCTCCCATATTGTGATAGGTACCTTGAAAATAATTAGGTATAATATATATATACATATATGCACATTCATACACATAAACACAGATATAAGAATAGTCTTTAGACAGTTTCCTAGATGGGAATAAAATTCTACTGACCAGCTATACGATTACAATTAGAGATAAAACTGAACATTTAAATCTTTGTACTGAATAGCAAAACATGCCAAACCTGTGTTTGGGAGTATGTGAACAGGAGCATGTGTAAGAGCCAGCGAGATTTCAAGACCAAGGCAGCAGATCCACCTGAAGTTCAAGAACAGCAGTATGCTGATTTGCAGCCAGCTTCTCAGTGCTCACATTTTCTTTCCCAACATGGTGTAAACATGGCACCCCAGAGAATTTGGGAGTCATTCACTTAGCCTCCTTATATACAAAACTGCTCGTTTTGTATATAAGGAGGCTTGCTCTCTTATATACAAAATATATATTCTGCTCTCTCTCTGCTTGCTCTCCCCTTGCTCTGTTCATTGAACACCGCAAAAACCTATTTTGTTGTAAGTAAAAGTAGAAATTTTAGGAGGAGATTTATTGATGTAAGCACAATGTTCACAGCCAAATAACTCTTCATCTTCATTGAAAAATATCAGCAAGCCATATGAAAAGGCAGAAGAGTTGTAAAAGACCTGCATTTTTTTATTTTATTCAAATTAAACATTTGAAATGTACACAACCATTAGTTTACAATTCAACAAAGAAGATGCAAAGTACTTTCCTTATTTTTTTAATCTTCTTATGGCTATTTTCCTGCTCCAAATCTTAAAGCAAAATATCTTACAAGCAATATTAGTTTTTTCATTACATAAATCCTCAGCAGCTTCTATTTATGCATATGATGCTAATCTGTCTTGTTTCCCCAAATGAAAAAAATTTAGACTTCAGTTATAATTTAAGTTTTAGTATATCAGTATAAATTCTATATTTCATTTAATAAGGAGAATGTATAAAATTACCAAAGTTGCATATAATGAAGATGGATTATAATCATGCAGAATTATACATGGATACATTTAGGACTTGATTGTGTTAGGTTTTATTTCCATGTCACATTTCTTACTTAATCCCCAGGTCAAGGTGCTTTCTGTTAAAGAATTAACAGGATCATATTAAACTAGTAAAATACATATTTTAAAAAATTATATTTTATTTTAATCAATTTTGAAGTTCCTGATATTAGGCGATCCTATTTCACTTGTCAATCAAATACACAGCCTCCCACACCCAAAACAAAACACCAAAATGTCCCCAACCTTACCCTTTTCTATCCAATACTTCATGAGTCTTTGAACAGTAGCCACATAAAGACTTAAATGTGAATTTATGCATATATAACATCTATATTGAAACTCTGGCATAATGTCAGGACCAGTGAAAAATTCTCTCCTCAACAATATTATGTAGATTTCTCATAACAGTAATTTTATTAAGAGATAAAATATCCTGCACTGGTGGAAGCTAAGTAAAAGCCTGAGTGTATTTTATGAATATATGTCATCCACAATAAAAGCCTGGAGTGTAACCGATCAGTCACTAGTAGTCTAGTCTAGAGTGGAATGGATTATTTACATTCCACCATATAAGAGCAAGCTCTTCTAAATATATTTTCAGCCTTACTGATAAGAAGGCCTCAGTTTCATGCGAGCTCCTAGAAAAGTCCAGGTCTGTTCCTTGAACCATGTAATAGATTTAGACTAAATTTACCTCAAAATCTGCAAACTGTAGTGTTCACACATTCCATGCTGGGGCACACCTTAATTAATGAGCAAAGATTTTCTTAATCAGCACTGGAAAATAGTGGGTTTTAATATTTTTTATTCAGACTTCCGTGGAAGAATGTTCTTTAAAAAGATCTTCAGCAAGACTGAAGACTTTTCTTTATCTCCTATAACATCTGCATGGGATTATATGGTAGGAAAAAACCTAAAGTGCTTCATTGGATTCTAATCTAGTAGAATGTAATCTAGTACATCCATAAATATCTTTCATATAGACCAAAGTTTTCATGTATCTTTCTTTCATTTCTCTGGATCTCCATTTCTCATCTTAGGATGTAAAATGGATGTGTAGTCTCCCAGGCTACATTTACATTTACATTCTGGACATTCTGCAGCGATCCAGAGGGATTGGATCCTCAGCTAGCCCATGTTGGTCACCAGGAAATACATTGTTTTATTAACGGTTCACTCTAAGGTCAAATCTTGAAACTGTTCTGCCAGGAACTCCCAGTGACTTTGGTATTAAGAAGATTTATTGTTCTGTAGACAAAATGTAGAATGCCTATGCACAAGCTATATTGAGAAAGAAATGTAGGCAAATCAAATGGGGAGAAAAGACTCCTATCTTAAAAAGATCCTCCAATTTAGTGATCACAGGACCTAATCTGATCTGTTTGCCAGGAAATGACCAATTTTCACACAACTTCTCAATGAGAAAGACAGTATTATCCCATCTTTCTTGCTTGCTCTGAGCAGGAGGAGTGCGCACCTGTCTTCTTTCACCTCCAGCTCATAAAAAGGATGGGACGGACAGCTTCTATATTTGTTATACATTAATTTACTTCAATAGAACAAGAGTTCAGGTGACCTCATTTCTCCTTTCATTAACTTATCAGCTTGGAATTTTTTTTCTTATGACATTTTTAATCTATGTGGTTTGTTCATTTGCAGCTATAAATAAGATTATCTTAAAATAATGCTTCTTGACTTTCAGCATGGCCATTAAGTACCTATTTCACACACTGAGAAGCTCAAGAAAAATTTGCATTGTTATGTTTAGGGCACTGAGCTGTGAATAAATTAATTGATAAAAGAACAGGAATATAATTTCTTTGCATACATATGTTTTCATGATCAGATTTCCCTTGTAGGTCAGTGAATGAACTATATTTTGTTTATTTTCTGCTTTTAATATTCCTTTAATATTTTTTTAAAATTAGGATCCAATGAATTTTTACATTAATTTCTAGAGATATCGAAATAATTTTATTAAAATACTAATTTGGTTATTTGAATTCTCAAATGCATGAGTATTTTTAGATATATGAGCTACATTAAAATCTCAGTGAAAAAAAGCAGCCATATAGCTCCCACTTTCAAAATCCATGTTTAGCAAGTTAAACAATGGGGATTTTGGAGAGAACCTTTTTTAGTTTCCATTTTGGTCAAATAAGAGACTTCTAATACAAGCACCCTGATGCTAACAGGGAACTTTCCAAACTTTTCCCTTTGGTTTCCCCTCTTAAGCCCTTAAGAATATTATAAATAGGAAATATTACATATTGAAAAAGGCATTCTATTGTTATCAATGAAATCTTAGTAGAGGAACAAAAAACTTTAATAGTGTATAGAGATTTTAAAAACCCCAAGAAATTCCAAAGGAAAATCAGGAATTGCATCTTGAAAATATAGTAAAAGGAAGTATTTTCTCATTTTTATATGTGAAAAGAATAAAATGTTGCACTAAGGCCTATCAGAGGAATTCTGTTTTCCACATATTAATACTGAATATCCTTACATGCAAGAAAATACCAAGCATAAGATATTGACATATTTTATGTGTGATAATTTTTAATTCTTTACTGTGGGATTGCATGGGTGTTTTTGATACAGCATAAAAGGCAAAGAAGTAGTTTTCAAAAGTTTAAATTTTACAAGTCTGAAACAGCTGAAATGTCTTTTGTAAGACCCATTAGATATAGCCTTTCCTTGAGGTTTAAACAAATGTTAGATTTTGTTGCGTGCTGGGCAGAAATAATGTTTTATTGATTGGTTAGAAAAGTCACAGATGAGATCACAAAAGTTATGAAGCATCATGAAGCATTGTGTGGAGCCCTTGAACATTAGTGAAGCTAAAAGAGCAGAAATAAATAAATAAAATCAGACAGAAAAGAAAATAAATCCGGCAAGAGGAAATAGCATTGTTCCAAAAATCAACCATCACAACAAAGCAAGACAAGTCTTGGAAACAAATCAAAACTGACATAGGAAAAATGAGAAACACAAACACATGGAATGAATCATTCATAAGTTTGTTTGAACACACTAGGGAGCCCTGTGAGGTTTATAATTCACTTCAGTGAGGGTAGAATTAAAATCAGAGACAGGCTTTTAGATGTACTAAGACATTTCATTTGCTAACTGCCAGAATTTAAGCACTCCACTAATATTAAATGTAACTGCCCTCCTTTCCTGTCTGAGCTGCCTTGAGCAACTTAGAGGCAATATCTTTCCTGCTTTAGACATCTGAGTTCAGTAGATGATTATCAGGCTAGTTACCAGGATTGCTGCCTAGGTTTCTTTTAATTAAAAAAATCAAACCAACCAAAAAAAAAAAACAACCAAAAAACCAAAGAAAACAAAAAACAAGCAAACAAACAAAACAAAAACCAAACCAAACCAAACCAACGGCAACACCAAAAAAAAACCAACAACAAAAAAAACCCCAAGTGTCAAGCATTTGAGAAATTGTCAAGAAGCAATAATAGGACATTCCAAAGACACAGTTAAGTCTGAACTTTCACTTCTCAGAAATATGTGGTCTAACTAAAGGTGAAACACTGGGAATCTCCACCCTTTCACCCTCAAAATTTCTCTCAAAGATGTTTAGACACTGCAGTGTAGCTGAGTCTTTTCAAAATTATTGCATTTGGGGGGTGAGGGAGTGAAGCAGACCCTGAGAAAATGGGGAAGACAGGTGTTGATTTAGTGCTGATTTTTTTTGCCTACTTCTACTTGAAATGGTGATTAAAATATTAACCGGCAATAAATTAAGTTTGCTTTGTCCAAATTGATTTTTTTTTCCAAGGATAATAATTAGTAGCAATCTCATCGTCTTTATATCTACCTTTGCTTTGCCATTCCCATTCTGTTTTCTACCCTAATCCTGCCGGAGGATGAGAGTGAGCAGATGGTTAAATAGAAGCTCAGATTTTCACCAAGGCTAACTCATCATAAACAAGTGAATACAAACCACCACTGTTATTTTCCATGGATATATTCATTAAAAAGCAGGAAAAATATATTTAATAAGTATATAATTTATTTTCATCTTCTCCCTTACTAAAATATTACCTCTGAGTTTATCCAGTTCATTAACAGATTGTGGAAAAGTGATGACAGAATAATTTTGCTATTTTTCCTCATATTCATGGTATTTTATTCAATTTAACACCTCTTATTTTTTAATAAATTTAGTTGAAATTAAATATTTACAAAACAAATCAGGTGATTTCAGACATGGAAAAACAATTTGTTTCTCTTTGGAGCTAATGTTGTTTTGCAATCACAGCAAATACATTACTGTTAACCCATACAAAAAACCTCAAGTAAACTCCCCATTTTATCCACTATCTATATACCTACCACTTAGTCAATAAATTTTTTTCTAACAGATTTTAGAATTCATCACAACAGACTTGTTGAAGATTTGGAATTTATTAAATAAAATAAATCTCCTCTGTTAATTAACATACTATACACAAAATTAATTTAGTTTTTCTGTTGAGCAACATTGTCCTTTATTAGCAGTGTGCAGTCAGAGCAAAAAAAAAAAACGATTTCTTGTTTAAAGTGTACAATGTTGTAAATTCTATCAATTTCAGCTCTTATGTTTCACATTGGAGCAGAAACATGAAAAGCTAGTGACTACAGTAAACAGTTTTGCCTTGAATTAATAGATGAGTCTCTCAATAGGTACAAAATGTAAATTTGAGGGGAATTGCTAAAACATGCTAGAGTTTTCTAATCTAGATACTGTCTCCAGGGGCGGAAATATTCTAAATACCCTTGCATATATCATAGTCTAATGAATATTCAGTATACCTCAGTGGTCTAAAGAGTGAACAGAGTGTCTCAGTTATGTTGTAAAGAGAAAATCAGTAAACCAGACAGGCTTTCTTCACAAAACTTGATTTTATGTAGCCTTTTCACTTAGCCACCAGAGCTAAATTTTAAAATGAATGATTTCATGAAATTTTTGAATAACTTAAAATCAAATGGGCTTAAATTTGCTAAATTAATGCTTTGAGAAGTGCTATATGTTGAGTGAAATTGCCAAAGGTTTCTGATTTTCTTAAAGTTGTCAGTAAAGCCTTTTATGTTGTTTTGACCTCTTGAGAATATCTTCTTGGTATTTCTCCTGTGCCCCTTACTCATAATATGCAAACAACCAGACTGTGTCATGCCAGCAGGGTACATGAGCAGGGGCTGAGGCACCATTGCAGCCCCTCAGGCTCCGAGGCAGGAGCTGCACTCCTCCAGCCACATTCCTTGGGCAGCCTCAGACACAGACCTGCTTGCCTTCTCCTCCCCTGGCTCTCTTTAGTAACTGTGATTAAGCTGCTTATACCTGGGGAGGCAATAAAACCCCCTCATCACTACTGGAGGAGGAAGACAACTATGCATCCCCACCCAAGACCTCTGGTTCCCAGTGGGAACACTTCAATTATTTGTGTGTTTTCCCAGATTACCCTTCTCTTCCTCCAGTTTCTGTAATTTTTTTTCCATGAAAAAACATCATAGAAAGGAACAAGTCCACAACAATGCCTTCTATTAGAGAACCAGGGAGTTTTTATTTCTCATCCTATTCATAATTTATTGCCTAAAATATTTTGCCAAGTCTAATCCCCATGCACTCACATTTTAGGATTTAGCAGAAACCTGAGCAATGCCTGCCACAAGGGCATCCCTTGCTGCACCAAGCCGCTGTTGAGGGCAATGTCCAGCTGCAGTCTCAAATCCCTGTCCCTAATACCCACAGAAATCATAGTACAGTTAACTTTGGTCTGAGAAATTGGTATGCCATAGCTGATGGTAAAATTGATTTAACAGAACTCTTTTGACCAAGAGAGAAATGACACAGGCTGGGAGTAAGGCTGGTTGAGTCAGTATTGGTGTCCCCATCCATACAGCGCTGGTTGCTGGTTACTGTGAGATTTCCTACACATTTCTCTGATACTAGGATTACCTACTCTGCATTGATGTAGATCACCTTTCAGGTCCATGTTCTTACTATTATTAGTTTTATTAGGTAAAAGTGGAAATGGGTTTTCTACAGTTTATTTTTGTATCCTAGTGGGTAACGCTTTCACCTGAGATTTAAATTTCTAACAGTCTTTAGTTCAAAAGAATTGGGGTTATTTAGTAAATGCACCATCTGTAACTAGGGAACTTCAACACATTACTTTCCCCTGAGTATAGTTTGGATTCTTATTTGCTGAATTTGAAAGTGCTTTCCTTATAACCCTCTGGCTATATGCAGCTTTTGAAACAAACTAGAAAAAAAAAAAGCTCTTTATACCAAACTTTTGCTAGAGCTGTGAGAGACATCATCTGTTTAATGAAAATGAATTAACTACAACATTTTAAAAAGAATGGTGAAAATTGTAGCTTGCACATTCTTATTGCTGAAATATTATCCAAATTTTCAGATGCCAGATCTCGAAGTATGTATCAGTTAATAAAAAATGTTAATATATATATAGATAAAGCTAGAAATGGGAAATAAACTGAGGTAATCAGTTCCAGAATTAAAAAACCAAAAACTACATGGAAACAAAATGAAAACAAAGTGAAAAATATATAATAAAAAAACCTGCTCTGAATATAATTGGATTTCATGAACAGTCAGATTGTTACTGCAAATGTATTCCAATAATAAATATTTATATGAAATCATTTATATGAAAAATATGCTTACGTAAATATTTAGACTATTTTCATTCAAGTAGATTCATCATTTTCAGCTATTGAGGGAGAAATTGCTATTTCTTCAGTTATTCAGCTGCAGTCAGCTTTAGAGAGTAATCAAGAATATCTGTTACAGTTATGTCATAGTTAACATCAAAAATCAACTGACTACAGTTGTAACCTATTTCTAAAACGACTAAACTAGAATACAGAAAAGTTCATATAAAAATTTTTCTATTCTGATAAAGTAATTAGATCTTGTAATATAAATTTCATGTAATAAAAATTTTCTAAATATTATCAATCAAGTATATCCTAGTACAGAGTTTTAAAAATCCCTTACACCAAGTAGTCCCAAAGGTAAAAATATTTTTTACTGCTAGAAGCATATGCCTTACCTGCATTTCAATAGTTTATTTTTGGAATAATGTTTAACCTACTTATTAAATGTATAATGTTACCCATGTATAATGACATGGGTAACACATTCCTTCAGAATAATTCTCTTCAAAATGATTGGATTAGGAATGAAATGCTGTAAACTGTGATCACATGAATAACAGATAAAGTTCCTAGAGAATTAATGTTGGTTTTTTTAATCTGTTTCAAAGATGTTAATAATGATTTTAGTCATATTTGAAAAGCAAATAAAATGTTATCAAGAAATAAAAATATGCACAATGTAGTGTATTTGAAAGTAATGGGTTTTGTGATATTTGAAAGCCAAACTGTTAGCAATAAATAAAAATATACATAATTTAGTGTATATGGAAGTGTGATATTGATGGCATCATTCAGGGCAAGAGTAACAAATCAGACAGTTTCCTTCCTTAGTCAGAAGCTGAGCTACATGCTACACTGATGAAAAGTTATGTCTAGAATGTATTAGAAAATAGGATGTGCTCTGTGGTATTCCTTATTCTTCGATTGGGCTTCATTGTACAGTGGAAATGAAATTTAATTATGACAATAATTCAATTACTAGTAAACTCTTAGGTGACAGCAGGTCAGCCAGAATGAACTGGAAATTTCCAATTCAGCAATTACACAGTTAAATCAAGATTAAAAGAGAAACAAAGAGGGACTGCTGAAATAATTGGCAAATTGAAGCTTTAAAAATTCCTTACAGAATAAATTTATTTCCTGGAATAAATTAGCATATTCTTATACACATAATACTTTTGCCTAGAGATTGTATTTTAAATTTTTTGTATAAGATTAATATCTGTCTCATTTTTGCCCTGGGTATTGTTTTACCCTGGATGCTGTTTGGAAACCTGGGAAAAGTGCCTACAGCGCATTGAAGCAATTACAGAACTGCCCCAGCTGGTGAGAAGAATTTTGTTCTGTTTTGCAGCTGAGACTTAATGTAGGATGCTAATGGCTGCAGAGAAACTAACTTGATTTATAATCCCCAGTTAAATCTCCCTCTGTAGTAGTTAATTAAGAGCAATGCAACTGCAAATTATTCTCATTCTAACTTCTATAAGTCATATACAGAATAAATAAAACAATAATTATTTAGAAAACTCTACTTGGAATATACCATTGGACTCTTAAGTGTGAATTTAAAGTAAGTGAAAGATGTGACCTTTTTTAGAGAAGCGAAACTTCCAAAGGACTAGTGGAATGGCCACCTTTTCTTTTTGTCTAAGCATGTCCTGCCCTAAACCAGGGCAGCATCATTCAAGTTGCACCATTTTTGCAATGCATGAGGAAAACGAATAAATTGTAGATTGGGAAATACAAGAAAAGAAAAATTAGCATGCTTTGAACCATCACAGTAAAACTGATGTCATAGTAGCTCTGTGTTTTCTGGTACCAATATATAGTATAGTTATTTTCTCTGAGGAAAGAAAGAACTTTTTTAAGCTGAATTTTATGTTGTCCTGAAAATACTTGGTGAATTTACAGGTGTATAGGTGTATATACAAGTCTATATACAAACATCTTTGTAATTAAATATTTCTTTACCACCTAATTATCATTGCAGGTTTATTTATTTATTTTTTATTTTAGTTTTGTATGACTTCACATAAAATACATTTTTACTCCAATTAATAAAACTATTAAATAATTAAAAAAAAAAAGCTATAACTAGTTAGAACAATATACTTGACCAAAAATTAAGTCAGCTAGATGAGACTGGATTAAATGCATCACACATTTAACCAAGATAGATCATGTTGAGTATAGGTACTATATTCTTAGACAGGATAATTCATTTTTTTTTCACAGTAGTAAAATATTCTTGATCTAATCTCTCTAGACATCAATAAAGACCTTGGTACACTGCCACATCATTAGGAAGGCTGGGGAAAGTAGAGATTTGTAAAACAAAAAACAAGGATTGCTCAAAGAGAAAGATACAGTTGATCATGACAAAATGGGACCACAAGTTTATTCGTTTAGGAAGAGGTTTCTCAACAGCCTTATTTAATATTTAATATTTTTGCCAATGATTTTTAGTAAAATAATGGTTTAAAAGTTAATAAAATTGCTGATAGACAATAAGGAAGCAGTAATACTTTGGATGATTGTAATATTATCAGATTATGTTGAAAACCTTATTTATTATCCAGACATGGAGGTCACACACTTTGGCATCAAGAAAAGTATTTCTGATACAATATGGAGCCTCTTCATTTAGGAAAGAGAAAAATAATTGAAGAATGCAACTATATGTGTAAATCATTCAGGGGATGCCTACAGGTTTCAAGATACAACAAGGCTGGGAAAACAGCAAAGACGTCCTCAGAATGTATTCTATATAAAGATTTGCATCATTTAGTTCTAAGAGAACTTGATTTTTTTTTATTGGTTTAATGACTGATTATAACACAATTGCTTTTCAGTGTACTGATGCACTTTACATAATTTTTCTTGCAACAATCACATTTTTTTCAGATGACCTTTAAAGAAACCGTCTTTCCTTTTAGGGACTTTCTCTGCCTCCTATGGTGGAAAATTCCCTCATTTAGCCTAACTACAATCCACATGCAAATTTAATTTTTTCTTTGATTAAATGAATGGTAATTATATAGAAATGCAGAAAATACTTCATTATCATTGTTAAATGGCACATCATAGAAAGAGAACTGTTCAGAATCACCACCTACTTCTATTCTTCTAGTCTTTGATTCCTTTTCCTCTATAGCTCTTCCTATTCTTCTCAATACAGCAAGCATTTTAATTTTCTTCATTATAGACAGTAACAAAATCTCATCATTTTGTAGACAATTGTTAGATGACATAAAACATTTCATATTCTAAATATAGATAAAAGTTGTATATCTTAGCCCATTTGTATGTATAGATTTATTTCTTTGCCTCTAAATAACATCTTCCCTTCTGCCATTGGAAGATTCTTCTTTACCCAAGGCCTTGCAATGTCTGTCTTCCCCTATCTTCTTTATGGAGTGAAAATCTTCAGAATTCAGTTAATATATCACGTTTGACCCATTAAAACTTACCCTGTAGAGCAATTGCTTCTGTAGCAAAATTCCAATCTGCCTTCCTCAGGCATCCCTTTAACTTTTATTCTTAGTCTGCATTTTCCCAGGTTATTTTACCCTGTAATGTGACTAGCATTACCCAGAGATAAAAAATGAGTGATTCTTAATCTGTGCTGAAATGTGTAATTTTTATATTATTTACTTTTTACTGTTCACATTCATAGATAAGTAGGTAAGACTTGATTTTTAATAATATATATATATTATATAATAATTAATTATATATATATATTATATTTACAGGCGATAATAAAATCTGTCCTCTATTTTTTGTACATGAAATTATAGGAGGTGTCATTTCAGACTGATTATTTGTTCATTTTGTCACAGCTTGGACCTAAAATGCAGTTTAATATGGAGCCTGAAGCTTATTTGTTTTTGAGTTCTTTGAGTTGTCATTAATGTTTCAGAGATTAAACTCTGCAAAATCCAATTTGGCTGCATTATTTTATTTTTAATGACTTCTTAGAGCTTTTTAAAATTATGGTTTCAACAGGAAACAGAACTGTGTTGTTTCATTTATCATTTCTCATTAGATGAATTATTTTTATTATACTGGAATTGAAATGGTAGATAATAACTTGTCCTCTACGAGTTAAGTGCAAACAATCTGATCTATGCTTTTGTCATACTTCAGCTTAATTGCTAGGCTAAAGGTTTCTGCTAGCTGGCAGGTTTAATAGTGAATGTCCTGCCAGCTCTCATTTTTCAGTCCACTGCCTGTATTTTTCAGCTCTGCAAAGTGAAAGGGTTGTTTTTTAAAATTAGATTTTGTTAAGATTAGATTTTAAATTATGCTGAAAAAAAAAAAGGACAACTTCCTATTGTCTGTTGCTGTCTTCCTTCCTAATCCTTCAAAACAAAATATTTTCCTTGTAAAGCCTGATGTAACAAACTGGATTTGGATGATAAGAAAATGCACTGCAGGAGTTAAACACTAGAAGTGCAAAATACCAAATGGATTTAAGAGAAAGTTTCCACTTTCTTTTTACACCCAGTTCTCTTGTCATAAGTGATAACCACAGATGTAGCTAAAACTTTCCTTTTTTTGGTGAAATGTAACCCCTACCCAAACATAAAAATTCTGTCATGCTGCCACAGGGGTATAGTACCTGCCTAAGATAAGACCAAGTCTCAATCATCATATAGTGATTCTAAAGACTGATTAATATAACTGAGACAGAAAAAATCATGCTTATATATAATCCTTTTTCATTTTCATAAGGTTCTAGTGTCATGATGAGTTTTTGTTGACTGGCTCAGATTGTAGTTCTTCTGTATTGATGGTTCAAGTTACAAATCACCTGATGCTGCCATGTTTCTCAGCAAAGGAAATTACTGCCAGCAGAGATCACAGTTGCATTTCCCATGTATTCTTTATTCTTCCATGTCAAAATGAGAATCTTTTCCTCATGGCCACTTTTATATCACTTTTCATGAAAAGAATACTTACATTTGTTCTAATGTTCTTTTAAAATAATTGATCTGGAATTGCAGCTTATGAGCCAATCTTCAAATTCCAGTAAGTGTATGAGATGAATAGGCCTTTTTGAGGCCAAACCCATTTATCACATCACTGGTTTAATACAAAATCCTTTAGTCTTCTGGCTGATCACTTAGTCTGCAAGAGGAAGTGCTGATAAAAGCAGCCTCTGGTATCAGAAGGAGAAGCTGAAACGTGGCCATGAAGCAGAGACGTTTATATCACTATGCATGTCAGATATGGGAGGGGAGGGACGGTGGGGGAAGGTGCCATAATGTGTTTCTATAAATAGTGTGGAAAGTGGAATAATAGACACTACACTTCAATGCCCCGCTGACAGAAATTATATGGGAAGTTGGGACAGACGGTAACTTTTATATAAGATAGATTAACCAAGGGAGATAAGAATGAATTTTCATAAACTTAGTGTTTCTCTCAAGACATGAAGGAGAACTGGAAAATAACAAGTCTGCAGAAAGGAGAAATAGAAGTCAGGAAGAGGTAATGATGAAAGAGAATGTCACTTTTACTTTGAAAAAACCAGGAATAAATGTAGTATTAAAATATTCAAGGCAGAGAAAGAATAAAAAAAAATATGTTCTCTGAGTCTTAAACGGAATAGACTTCACCTAGATTACCTAAATAATACTACATGATGCCAAAGTTACAGGTTTTATGTATTTAACATGCCAAAGTAAGTCAGCCTCACCTCTGTGCCTCATGAGATCATTGAACTGCCCCTTCTCAAAGACACATGTAAACATGGGAGGCAGGGAGGCTGTCTGTAACCAAGTGGAGAAACTAACAGGAAAAAGGCTCCATGTCTTTTTGTACTGCATAATTCTGGGGACTCATGTCAGGAACCGCATATGCCAAAAGCATGGGTAAGCCTTTGGGTTGTGACAAGTTGAAATTTATGGGGTTTTTTTATTCCATCAAACTGGTTGAATATAAAAAGGTGTGATTATATCCCCTGCTGGACATATATGAAAGTTGACCTATTTCCATATGGGTACTAAGGAGAATAGGCTAGATTACAGTAATTTTCTATTATATTCTCTTTGAAGAAGGTTTTTTCCTTAAATTCCTAAGATATTCTATGCCTATTGCACTTACAGAAAAGACCTAAACAAAATTTTCAATACTATACTTGTAAAAACAATAGCTTATGCTAGGATTGGGCTTGCAGAGTAAATTCTAATTTTGAATAAATAAAACCACAGGAATTATAAAACACACCCCAAAAGCTATTTATTGAATGAACATCTGTTAAATGTATTTTAACAACTAGTAAAATTATTGTTTTGAAAAGATTTCTCAAACCAAGAAAGGCATAGCTAAAATCTGAAGAAAAACTGAAATACATTTGAATGACAAATAAAATAACATACTCAGTAATTTCCACTGAATGGAGAACCTTTATGATTAGTCCAGGAAAGAGAGAGGGAGATTTATCCAGGGAGTGGGTTGAAAGGCATATCCTGCATTTCCTGAGCCTCCTACATAGCTGGGCTATATAGTCACATATCCAAAGAGCTTTTAGAGATTATAGATAAAGCAAACAAATGGAAACACAATTCTTTATTATCAGTTATGTTTTTATTGTAATTAACGATAAACATTCATAAATAACATAGGGAAGAGGAACACACTGTTGTTTGGTGGGATGTCCATTACTGCTTTTAGGCATGGCAGTATTGTATTGCTGATTGTGAATTGTTTCATCTCAAGTGATAGTATTGTGAGTTCTCCTAAATAGATACACAGAGGCAATATTCAATCTAGAGTATCTCTCTTTGTATTTTGATCTTCATGCACTCCAAACCTCTGAACAGAAATTGCTCTGAAATATGACAAAAATTATGTTTTATTATCAATAATGCTGAAAGCAAGCTTTAAAGCCTAAATATCTTAGTCTAAATTTTAATTCTGTCATTAGGTTGACAGAATATGCATGACTTTTAAAATATTGATGAATAATGTGGTTTCATATCTCTATTTTTTATTGAGAATGTCATGTTTTTATACCTGCATTCTCATACAAAGCTGGTAGTTTACTTAAAAAGGAATTATGGCCTAGTGTAGTCACAAGCTTTTAAGACCTGAATCCCTGAAAAGCTGTGACTTAAAAAAAATCTTGTAATTTGTGTGATACAGATACATTACAACTCTGAAGGTCCTTCTCTAGTTTAGGTCTGAATTTGAAAACCATAGTCTACATTGAATTCTTGATCAGGCATTAATGCCTCCTACTAATTATCCCTAAGATAAAGCAAATAAATGCTACATGTATAGTTCTTCTTGTACTCTGCTTAATGATGTATCTTCTTAGGTCTTTGCCTACCATGCAAGAATTGGAAGAACAGGCACTTTTTTTTAGAGAAAAAATGCTCCAGTTCTCATTAAGAAAATAGATCAAAAAAGAACAAACATGCATGATAGAAAAAAGCATTGCATGAAGCAATACTGAGGAAGTGAGGGATAAATTCTTGTACAGTTGGAACAGAAGTCCCTGCAAAATAAGAACAAAGGGGAGAAAACACTTTTTAGAATGCATTTAAATTCTATGTGATTTAGAATCTTTGGTTTCTCCCAGTCTATTAATTTTCTTGCAGTGCTGCTCTTGTGTTTACTTGTTTTTCAACTCTAAAAGTACCATGCTTTACACAAGTAATTTTTATCTGTTATGTTTATTTCCAGAGAAAAACAATAAAATATTCTGCTTCTAGTATTAATAATATTACCTAATTTATTTTAGCGGCACTTCCATGGATTGACATCTATGTAAATAAAATGACCATCTCACCTAAAGAAGGAAAACTCTTCTCTTTTAATCCCAAATTCTGCAGAGGACTGTCATCTCAAAATTGTAGGTGATTTCTCTTTTCATAAGATAATGCTGGCTCATTTTCATGGTAACATCCTATTCAACAGTGACCAGTTCTGCATTTGCACTTAATTCTCTTGGCATTTTCAGTAAATGCTTGAGACCTGCCAAATGGGTGCCATGATCAAAAGGTCTTAGCTCAGAGTTCCCTGAAGACAAAACTGCTACTCTGGTATTTAAGTACATGAAAGATTGTTTTGCCACACATTATTTAATTCTATGTCTCTTGCCTGGACTAAATTCTTTTTTACAATTCAAATAATGTACAGTAACTCCCTAATTCCACTCTTCTTTTCTTACCCCAATACTGTTTTAAGTAACCTCAATGTATTGTGTCCTTTTAGAAGCTGCTAAGTTATTTTTTCATAGAAATTCTCTACAAATCTGTGTCACTTATCTGAGTGGTGCTACACTCCTCAGAAATATGTTAGTATTGTTAAAATCAGGACTGAGTTTTTTAGCTAATTGCTTTTTGGTCACAGAAACTGCTGTAGCTCTCTCAACAGACTGAAGTCCTTATAAGACATCAGTGTCAAAACTGTAATGAGCTCAGCTAACATTCTACCTTCAATAGTCACAGTAATTTGCAGACATATATGCCTGCTTAAGAGGTTCCTTTTTCAATCCCATCATGGGCTTAATGGCTTAAGGACAATAGACAATCTTCCAAAATGCATAAAATTTATTTTAACATTCTCTCCATTCTCTTAAAACTCTAAAAGGACAATCAAATCAATATTACATAGCATATAAAGCTCTGACACCCATATCTCAGCTATATCTGAAGTAATCACAATTAACTTTTTCTATTGTTTCAAAGACCTATTTTTAGCAATGTCTGATTCATTTAAATGTATACTCTGGAGGGCAAAGGGGTTAATTTGCTCCATAAGGGTCTCTGTCTTCCCATTACCTATAAAGTAATCTGACTGATTATTAAAGTAATCTGAGAAGTCTCATTCTCTCTCTCTACAAAGTGAGACCAATGAGTCATTTGTTTACATGATACCCATCCATCAAAACTCCTGGCAAGACAAAAATGTTGTTACTTGGCTTCAGTCAAAAAAATTAGGCAAGAGACCTAGTAATTAATAGTCCTGCCATGGCTTACATCTTTCTTTTTAAAAAAATAAAGCCTTTGAAATTACTTGGTGTGAACAGGAGTTGTCATGCTACCTTCCTTTTTCCTGCTCACTCATTTGTTACGGCATGCTTGAAAGGCTGCATTAAAGGCTACAAACAAATTAGGCTCACTTGTAAGTTATGGACAATTATCAGAGGAACTGAACAGGAAGATGCTGAACAAAAAGGGGAGAGAAGCTCACTTTGAATTTCTTGTGTGGTTCTGCTGCAAAAGGACTTTTAAGACCCTTGTGAGCTGTAAGTCCCACAAGTCACTGACCCATCACAACAGCTCTTTGCCAACTTGCTGTCAAGAATCTGACTGTGGGAAGTTACTGGTAAAGAATCTATAATGCCTCTGGAAAAAATTTCAGCCCCACACCTTTTCATGATATTACTGGATAAGCTCTTATTTCCTTGGTGTCAATATAGAATGAGATTTGCTGGCTGAGGCTTCTAGTTTGCTGAACTGATGTAAAACAACAGCTACCTATTACTGACCACTTGTTTGACTTGTTTGTTGACTTTTTTTGCTCTCTTCAAATCAGAAAGAAAGATGAAAGTCCATATTATGATCAGAGTAAAGACATATTAGTTATATTAGCATAATATATGCTAATATAGCATAAGCATATTAACATAAGAGCAGCGGCTGTAACAGGATTGACATGATCTTATAACTATGCTGTTGAAACAGTCCAAGAAATATTTGTCAATTCCAAATTGAGACAGGTGGTGAGAAAAGATAACTGATGTTGGTTAAAAAAACAGAAGCAGAAACATATCCCTGAATGAAAATTAGCTATTTAAGTATATTGCTTTCTACTTATCTTGAGGAAAGAAAAAAGCAGATTATATCCTATCATCTGCACCACTGTGTTCTTGCCATATGCAGTTTGCATTATTGATGTTGAGGGTGTTTAGGCAATGGCTAATTAGCAGACACTATTTCATACAGGTAGTCCACTTTTTTTTTTCAGATAAATACAAGCTGCACCTCATAATAATACCTGAAAAAAATTACTATCCTAAATTAATTAACTTTCAACTAGCCATGAACTGTATGAGTGTGAGTCTGCAGCAGATGCTTTTTTCTCTATTTTTCAGTATAGACATGGGCACAGAAACCAGCCTGTCTCAGTAACAGACCAATGCAAAAAGTTCTTCTATCAGAAGTCTGCAGAATTGCCTTTGTACCTGACCCTACTTAACACTAGCTGCAGAATGCTTCCAATGGCCTGTAGCAACATAAATGCCTGAAGTACAAATGAGTCAAAACACAAGCCAGTATTCCCCACAGAACAGATGACTCAAAAACCAGGCCTGAAGTTTTCCAAAGCAGAAAGTTCATGATCTGACATGATCCCTGGGAGTCAGCTGCGCCTCACAGAAAAGAATAAAAAACTGTCCAGGAGTCTTTGTAGATATGAAAATTCCATCTTGATCCCAAATGTGATTTTACAACTAAGCTGGCCCTCAGGACATAGTGACTAAATGCTTTTGAGATCCTTTGTAGCAGGCTGCAGTTCAGAAATGTAACTGTCAATAACCTTTGTTTGCTAAGTACCCATGTTAGCTATGCCTTTAACCTACAGTATGTTGATTCCTTAACCTGCTACCAGGGAAAAGGTACTTCTTTGCCTTAATATAATGTTTTTCTCATGAATATGTGTTTTCACTCATGGTGCCACTAACATTTCCTGTTATCAATTGTAACTGTGAGTCTGCTCTCTGAGAGGTGACAATAGTTGTAGCCCATTGCTAAAACACCCCTGTCATTTGTCAGTGGTTAACATTGGATTTACCAACACAAGCCAAGGATGTCCTTCTAATGTTTCTTTATATCTTTCTGATCATTCAGACTTGTTAAGAAACTTTATTCTAGCAGCAATAACTGTAGGTATTTTAGCTAAACCTTCGAAAACCAATGTCTTAGAAAAAGAGTTTATTGTACTTGTAATGGGGTTTGCAAGGGAAAAATCATGAGCAACCATGTTTAAAGTTACCATTACTTCACAGATCATAGTGGTAACTGTGCTTTAAGGAAAATGTTTTTAATCCTCTAAGGAGATTGGTTAATGAGAGGAAAAAAGTAGGAAACCAGTCGACTGTATTCCTCAGAGAAACGTTAAACCCTTCAACTGGATGATAATAGCATAAAAAAGACTAGGTCTGTTAAAAGCAGCAAGTGGGAACAGACGAGGTTACAAAAAACATGTTTTGCAAATAAACTACTTTTTTATACACTAGGTGGAGATAATCTATGGGCATCTCATTGCAAATACACACATTTCTTCAGCATTCTATGCTCATTCGTAGTCAGTGAAAGAGACTCAGGCACTCATTCTGTACAGTTTCACAGTAAGTAGAAAAAAATCCAGCTCAGACAATTCACATCATGAGTGTGAAATATGACCTCACTGTAGGCACTCCAAAAGCTTCAACTTCAAGTGTTAAACTTGCTGGAAAATAATTTTTAAAAACTCATGTTTTCATAGTCAAATCATAAGAAAACATTCTTCTTTCTATGTGAAAGAGTTCAGAGAGCTTGTTGATTTCAAACAATTATTTTCTGTGTTTTGCTCCATAACATTGAGTTTTCATGGTTTTTTGCTTTTCATTAGAGAATGAATATGTAACTAGCAGCTGATTTAGAGCTGGTTTTTTAAGCCTGAAATTTGATTTTACATGGATAGTTTTGGGTTTTTTTCTGTGTGTTGTGAGTCAACCCTGCTTATAACTTGGTATAATCTCAATTAAATCCTGAAAGACAAACAGACACTGTGCTGCTTCTGAAGCATTTTAAATAGCTTAGCTACATTTTAAGGGTTCAGATGCATTAGGAGAAAAAATAAGTAAGAGAATTCATAGTGAGTAAGTAATTACTGTACTTTGGTGTACGCCAGTTTTCATCCTGGTCTGCAAACATTACAATTCAAATACTTTCATAATGGAAATGTGAAAGTTCAAGAACTTTGCTCTTTTAAATGCAGAATGTAGAGGCCTTTAAAGTTAGACCGGCCAATGAAGAGGGCATTTCAAGGAAGAATTCGTTTCTTTTGAGCTAAGGAACCCCAAACCTTTCAAATTTAGACACCCAAATAATAATGTGGGACTTTGAGCTATGTCTCCTATAGTAAAATACTGCAAACACCAGTAACTGAAATCATATTAAGTTCGTCCAGATTATTTTAAAAATCATTCGTTAGTGAAACAGAGGCTATGAGGTGTTCTTATATTTCTACAGAAAAAAAAGACTGTAGAGAGAAGGAAAAACAGAATATACAGCAATTTTAACTAGGCAACATAAAATTGTTGTTGAAGAAACAATATCAGCTAGTTTTTTGTAGTAACATTATAGAAGACATATTAAATAAAAGCAAAAGTAATATGTCTTTGCAAACAGAATCCTTACAGTAGTATAAAATACATAGTGCAAGAGTAAACAGAAGGATTTGCATTCAAAAAAACTCCAGTCCTTCACACTTCAACTATTTTTGTCATAGAAGTACTTTGTGTCTGCTTTGCTTTACAAGTTCTAGGTAAGTAAAAGCACCAAATTATCAAAAACTAAAATTACGGAGGCTTTTCTGATAAATTTTCTTTCTAAAAATAATTTTGAAATAAAACTTTATTTTCCACCACCCACACCATGGCACTCTAAAAGAAGGTCAGCTTTTCTCCTTTCTTCCAAAAATGCAAACGTTTACAGTCTCCTTTATTGACTCACATCCAAGCTCATAATCTTTGTCTGCCACTAAAACAAGACAACTGTGTTTTTCTGAAAGACTCACACTGTGAGCAGGTGTTGATCCTGCTGGGGAAAGAATTAAATATAATTTATGACAGACAGGCATATGAGCTGTTTTTACCTTATCCTGTTGAAACAAGGCAATAGAAACTTTTCTGATAGAGAAGCCAGACAACTGGTTTGATAGACCACAAGGAGAAATTCTTTGGATCAATCAAATATCAGAACATGATTTCCCTAGATTTAATGCTGTACAGGAGTTTGTTACCCAGGGTGCTATCTGCTAAAGTATTCTATGTAAAGAATCTCTTGGGAACAACTCATGGGAAACAGTAGGAGTAGTCTGGCTATGGAAGGAGGAATATTTAGGAATATAGGAATTTAGTTGTGCACTATTGCACAGGAGTGCACTTAAGGCAACTCCAGGTTGAGATGGCTGTAACAGTCTTTGCCTTCTGATTAATTTTCTTTGATTGAAGGACCCAAATTTTTTTCAGCATCCAACCTTGTAGACAGATTTATTCTTAGCAGAGGAGTCTCAGGTTTGCTACATTCTACAACTGACACGGCGTCACTTAGTAGTGGGTACACCTTCCGTCTTGGTTTCTGCATTGTGCATAGCTCAGATGTTAGAAAGCTGACTGCTCTTTGAAATTTTTAATAGAGAATTTAATACACAGTGATCCTATTCTGATGTCAGCTCAATTTTTTTTAGTTGCTCTCAAAATTATTTTGTTGGATGCTTTGCACCTTCTGATTAAATCAGTCATAGCTGTAGTAGCCAGACTATTGTGTACTATATATAAATATTTGATTATGTAAAATAACATTACCAAATTAAGGAAAAAGCACATATATATATTTTCAAATTTTAACTATAGCATTTACCAGAGCTATGAAACAGAAACTCTTGTTACAAACCTGTAGGAGAAGTTTAGTCTCATGTGTGAAATGGAGTCTGCTTCTACATTAATCCTTGCGTTCCTCAGATTGTACTAAAATATCTCATAATCTTGGTTTACAAGAGACAATATAAAACTTGGCAACTTGTTTATGGTAAAAGGTGCACTTCCAGAGGAACAAGGTGACAGCAAAAAATTTACACAGAAAGCTGATAAATTTGACCTTTGCCTCAGTAATATTCTTGAGGCGAATATATAGTAAGGTACCTTGAACAGCATTATGTTTTAAATTGATACAATAAAATAGTTTACACTGAGAAAACAATGTTTCTTGACTGTTGTGATTTTTAAATCTCAGTCTTGTGTTTGAATAAAATAGACTTCTGCTGTGTCCTTGAAATATGAACTTCCTAATGAAATCAAGAAAAAGGATATACCAGTATGGTAGTTTTGCTCCTGCTGAGAAAAATAATTTCTACCTCAGCTAAACAAGATTGTTTTGTTTTTTTTTAATGCAAATATGCTTGTAATAGTATGTTAATATTCATATGAGTTCTTTTAGCATAATTATAAATTATCCTATAGTTGGTTTAATTTAGTCAATAATTACAAGTCTGCTTCCCAATAAATAAATAATTGCTCTAAATAATTGTTTTTAAAATGTGGGAACTATCAAATGGAACATAAAACATATAGCAAAATATATAAATTATCCTTTGGATAAAATATGACTGCATGATTAATGTATAAAAAGTGCAGACCATAGACCTTAAAGTAAATGTTGTATCTACTCTACACAAGTGAAGAAGGGAAATCTAATTATACTTTCATACCTATTTTTTCAGAATTTAAAGCACTTAAATCCAAACACATGTCAACATACACACACACGCACATATATGACTTTGCCTGAACAGGATGAAATGAAATTTTTTTCATTCATATTTCCCTTTATTATTTTAGGACAAGTAAATGAACAAGCAAACCTTTCTTTTGCTAGTTCTAAAAGTTACACAGATGTTATCCTGAGAGGTTTATAAGGGATTTCCTCTCTAGCAAGACATTACCTGCTAAAAGCTTTACTTAGACCTCTACATTTCTTCCAGTAGTTCCTTTTTGTTTGCCCACTTTTAGCCTTATGCCTTTCAGTCTGCACTTACAGCCAAAGTACTGCTACTTTTGAAGAATTGTGTGTGAACTGAGGTGAAGTTTCTCTCAACACAAATGTTGGCACTTTCAGTTTAAAATTATTTGGCCAAATAAGGTACCATTTCAGTTTCAGCATACCAGTTACATAGTCAGTGCTTGTATATGTCAGCACTTTTATATGTTTATGTGTCTGTTTGCGGGTGTAGAAGTACTTTTATATGGGATCAGGAAATTGGATGTAAATAATCTTGCTCAATTGATAAAGCTCTGGAAAACCTCATATCGTCCTGCTCTTCAGGGATTCTTGGAAAATTTCTCTTTAGGTGTAATGAATTTAGGATTATTAAACTGTGCCATTCAGTTATTACTACTTTAAAGTTTGTTTACAATGCATTGTATGCCTAGGACACTCTTCAGCACATAAACTCTGTAAGGCAATGAAGAGTATTGAGCAGGTGTCAATTTTCATCCTCTGACAAGCCTCTGACTAGTGGGTTGTCTTTAAAAACATCCTCCAGGGAAAGGGAATTGGAATTCATGCTTTGCAAGAAATTGATGGTTGGCATATTTTCTGTATGGTTTCTCACCATTTTAGAAGGCCAAATATAGAGCTGCTGATAGCACAGGGAAATTTACTTTGCTTCATGTGCAGGATTTGCTATGACTTGTTTAGTTAGTGTATTTTCCTTTTTTTTTTCCTTTTATGTGTATATTTAAAAGTTCTAAATATATATTTTAGCCTCAAAAAACTTATGGTAATGCTCTAATTTTTAGTAATACACTTATTCTCAAAATTTTTGACTTTTTTTCAAAATTCTTTGTTATTGATTAAATTTTTTGATTAAATTATTGAATAAATCAAATATTTCCAAATTTTCTGAAAGATATCTTGAATGTTACCTTTATGTTATATTTTAGTGTTGCTGCCTTGTCAGCAATCTCTAGGATATTGCAGCCAGTTATGAAAATGAACTAATGAAAATTTTTATTTTATGTAAGTACAAAAAAATCTTTTTCAACAAATGTTCACAATAAAAAAAAAGGAATTTATGGAATTCACTGTTTTAGTTATCTGTCTATTTTAAAGCAAATTTTAAAAAAAGAGAAAAAAATATAGAGATGTATATATGGAGTCTCTCCACAGAAATATACATGCTTGTTTCATTGGAGCAATTTTTAAAGCTGAAATAATGTTATAGCTGCTGTATCTCTTTTAAAATTTTTAGGCTTCTTGAGATTTTAGTATTTCAGGAAATTGAGACGATTTCTTACATATACATATATAGATGACATATGGATGCTCTCACGCAGTTCATCAGATGTTTATACAACTGCCACAAATAACATCTGTAGACTGTAAAGCTATTAAGGTCTTTGAAGAGAGCAACATTCTCATGTCACCAACATAACTACAGGGATTAGAGGAAATTAGTTATTAGGTCTCATCTCCCCTTAAACCAAGAAATCCGGTATATAGGATTTATATAGGACTTCCTTTTCTCTTTTCTTTTATAGAACATATGGAGAGAATTCTTACCATTTGGTGCTACGACTCTACCACTCAAAAGTAGCCAGAAAAGGTGAGACAGCTCAATTTCTGGTGAAACACTTTGACTGGCAAGATAAGATATCTGACTGCTGCTAATAGCAGTGTATAAAAAACTCTTGCTTAAATCATCTACTACAGTCCTCTCAGTGATAACGGAGTCCTGTAGATGGGTCTCCTGAGGCTTTTAACTATCTGAATTCACAACAGTTAATGTAATTAATTTCTGAAGACTTTAATAAAAAGAATATCCACCAAGACTTTTATTAAGTAGACCCATTTTATACTCTGATGTATTTTAATTCATATTAGGTTTTTTTTTTCTTTTTTTTTTTGTCATGTAAACCAAGAAATCAGCAGTGTTAGCAAAGGAATGTCTATCTGATATTCAAGTGTACTTTTCCATGTCTCCTAACACTCCTGTGTAAAAAAAGTAGGACTAGAAGAGATCAGAACAAAATTTCTCTCAAAATTCAGCTATTTATTAGGTAGCAGATTATAGTGATATACACTATTTGCTCCCAAATCCTGAATTCACTACTATAGAGGAATATTATAGGCTCTTTACCAGAAGAACATTTTAGAAAATAGCAGAATAACTCAGTAATGAGTTAGAGATGCTTACAGTTGGAAGGCTTGCTGAAAATAATGCCTCTTTTGTAAAAGCATTCCCTTGGGAACTTTCTTCACTGCTGTTTAACCATAAAATTAACATCTCATCACATCATTTGGAAGTGTTATAGCATAGAAGCTGTCTCCCATTTCCAGATGGAGTATGGTTGTGAACAGTTATTACTGAAAGATACATAATGATGCCCTGAAAAACATTTAATGAAAGTCCAAGCAGAGTAGATGGCTAATGTTGTTGACTATATGGTGCTAGATGTGAAATATGCATTAGCTTAATTATTATGCATACTAAGCTTTAATAGATTCAATTTGATGTTATCTATATTCTACTTTATGTGGAAAATCAAATGAGAATGCATATATAGTTGAACTCTATAATGCATGACACTTCATTTTCACTAACAAACATAATGTAGTTTCAGTAATCTTTAAGGATTTTGTAATTATTTAGAAAAGAAACACAGAAGATGCTATTCAGAATGGGTATGCATAGGCAGATCATGAGGCCTGTGTCACAGACATCTTTTATGAAAAATCCTTTCCTTAGGATTTTTTCCTCCTGAGAAGCTGAGAGGCCTCAGGAAC
>JAXCLO010000001.1:71983282-72024636 GCA_035583995.1 Arremon aurantiirostris
CCTCCTGAGAAGCTGAGAGGCCTCAGGAACAAAATGTAAACATTGATTATCTGCTGCTGTGGAATGCAACAGGTGCAGCTGTGATTGGTCTCATAGAGTTGTTTGTAATTAATGGCCAGTCACAGCCCAGCTGGCTCGGGCTCTCCGTCCGAGACAAAAGCTTTTGTTATCACTCCTTCTTTTTGTATTCTTAGCTAGCCTTCTGATGAAATCCTTTCTTCTATTCCTTTAGAATAGTTTTAATATGATATACATGATAAAATAATAAATCAAGCCTTCTGAAACACAGAGTCAGATCCTCGTCTCCTCCCTCATCCTCAGAGGCCTGTGAACACGGTCACAGGTCTGCTCTGGAGGAACTCAGGAAGAGAGAGAAAAGTTGATGAACATCTAGCACATTTCAAGTGCTAGAAAAACAACCAGTACTTTCTCAGAAAAATAAGCGAACAGGTTAGTCAGGGATATCTAATAATGTTTCATTTTACAAACCATCATCTTCGGCCTTATGTCAGCAATAAATTGAGATGATAAACATGGAAGTAATCTCTATATTAAGAACATATAGAAACCTATATTTTTTCACACTGGAGAGTGGGAAAATCAGAAACAACTATTTCATTGTATCTTTAGGACGAGAACAAGGGGCAGGGAATGAAATTGAGGATGGCATGTTCAAGGAAAAATAAATAGCAATTTTTTGCTCATTCTTTTTCTTATACTGTCATTTCTGTCTCATAAATTAAACAGTGGTATATATCATGTGTTTCTCATCCTCTGTACACTAAAAATGTACACAATTCCTCACTAATCTCAGGAAAATAATCTGAAATAATCACACTTGTATCATAGACACTGCATTTACACTGCTCTTTTTTTTTTTTCAAAGAACCTTAATGTCGCTAATAATCTGCTTTATGCAGATAAATAGAAATGGGGAAAATTAATCCCAGAGAGCCTTTGGAGCAAAGAAATTTGAAAAGCTGGGCATAATTTACCTTGTCACCCATTGTACCTTTCAGCACTGAAACAGAAAATGTCTTTAAAAAACACAGAAAATTTAACAGTAGAAGTAAGTTACAGATAAACCCCCAGATTCCTTCACATGAATTCACGAATTTAAATGATTTGTCAATTAGACAATGATTGATCAAGATTCACATTGAACTCAATGGAAAGAGAAAAACATTCCCAAAGTCATCCTGTAATGGTGTATATTTCCTTACTTTGACATTATTAATAGCTGAAGGAAAGCTGTGAAGTACAGTTCAGCTTTCAAACTAATTTGAATGAACCCAGACTTTAGCCTTTTTTACCAAAAACTGGCCTATACTCTTTCAGTAAGCATGATTACTGACACATTTTTCCAGTTCAATGGTATGAAGCAAAACATAGTATGGCTTTTTTCACTTTTTTTCATCATTGATGCCTGTTACATCAGACTTCTGAATTTCCTAGATACTTATATATCAAACTGCACAGATAAGGGAAACATCATTCCAATGTGTAATTTAATTCCTAATCTGCAGAATTGTTGCCATTAGCATAAGCAATTATGTAAAAATGTTTCTGTCAGTCATCTTGAATGATATCTTAAGAGTATGGAACTGAGGCAGCTACAAATTACGAGTAAATCTGATCATGGAATAGAATGTCATTTTACTCACTTTTTGAACTACTTGGCACATTACTTACTATTTTATTGTGTTAAATTTTTTTAGATGAAGGTTGTGTGAAAAAAGGTGTCATTTGGAGCTAAGCTTACATGTGAGCCTGGTAAGGCTGTAAGCAATAGTAAAAAATGTCATAATCTCAAGCTGTAAGAGAAGACATGTTCAGTAGACTAAACAGATCCTAAAAGTACTCCATATTTGTTTATGCAAATCAGATAGAGAAATCTTACTTGAAAGTTTTGACAAATTTGTAATGGTTCAACACTTTCAATAAAAAAATATAGAGCAAGTACAATAATAGTTTACACCCACTATTTGAATAGTAGTATTTAAATAGTGGTAAAAATACATGTTTGTATTTCCTTCTATGTTGCTATTTGACTTGTAAATTGATCCTTTGTTAAAGAAAAATCCAGAGGAGAAAAGTTATTTAAATACTCTTTTTTTTTCCTTGTAAGGGCTTTTTCCCCTGAGATTTTCTGAAAATAATAGTTTCACTGTACCAAGGGTACCAAGGAACTGTGTTATCAGCATGGCAAAACGACACACATGCACAGAACTTACGGACTTCAGTCCTTTCTTTTTTGATCTTTTTTTTTTTCTCTTTTTCTAGTGGCTTTGTATCAATAGCAGACTTTTCTAGCACTTCAAATCTTCAAGTGCAGAATCTTGGTGGAAGTACATACTAAGTTTAAGTCTTTTTTTTTGCCTTGCTTTTGTCAGAAATATATTTCAACTTATTTCAGCTGTGCTTTTAGAAGTATAATATCTTACAATAGGAAGTGGAAAATTTTATAAAAGATGGGTATTTCTGTATGTCATTCCTAATATGCCTCCCTCTGAGTCTGACAGAGGTCACTTTTCAATAGAAGTCAAGTATGTCAGCTTTTAAAAGAAAATGCACAGAGGAGAAAATCTTAACAAAATAGTTACAGTCTAAGGTTCAGTGAATATCAACTGGTGTCTTATATAGCTGCTTTACCAGAATACAGTAGGCAGATAAATAAGAGATGTAAATTAAATGTAGGAAAAATTTGCACATTTTGTGATATATTGTAATGGTCCTTCCAATTGAGTTGGATTCTGAGGAAAACAGTGTTTGAGACACTAGAAAATTACTGTTCTTTAAAATGAATTCAAGTAACTGAAATGAAGAGAAGTATTGCATTATGAAAGGATGATTCTCAAATAGATACGAAAGTGAGATGATCTTACAGTTTTCAATTTGGGGAAACTAGCACTCTATATAACAATATACTTCACTGAAGCAAAGTTACTACATATTAAATCATTCTATTTCTTTAAAATAGTCCTTTCATAAAGTCAGGTACTTCCAAGTAATTGTTAAATTACTGGCAATATAGCCCTAGGGATTATTTCAAGTCCTGCTAGGTATTGTTCATATAAATTACTGAGAATTGACATTATCAATAATCAATTTTCTAGGCTCTTTTACTTTCTTTTACAGTTTTTCATGGTTTTGGTTTTGTTTTTTTTTTTTTTCTTCTTCTTCTTGTAGTAATGCCTTTTTCTACAGAATTATGACTTTATAGTAGTATTTTCTATTGGGAAAATGATATATATGTGGAAATATTTGAGATGAATACTGGTGGGACTTTACATATAAAGAACTTACCACAGAGTCTTCAGTGAGGGCAGAAAAGTTGTATATATTACCTATAGCTGCTGGATATCACAACTTCCAAGTCTTCTTCTCTGGTATTCCTTTTTAATTTGGATCACAGCACCTGTGAGTATACTGATCTCTCTTGATAAGGAGTATCAGCATTGTCAGAAAAGCTTTTTCTCAGTATGTACCAGCTGCCACAAGATCATTTTCACTTCTCAGAAGTATTTTGATATTTATTTCAAGTCTAAATGCAAGTAGTTCTGAAAATGTTATGCACAGTGCTGCAAACTTCAAATGGCAGAATTCTTTTCCAGGGAAGAATTCGTTTGGTGGGTATTTCACTCTATCATATTTCTCTATTTGCATATTATTGTTTTCCCTGCTTTATTTATGATTTCATTAGAAATGCCATCTTCAGGTAGTTGCCTCATAATTTTAAATTGCATCCAGATCATCTTAGATAAAACTGCTCTCTCTTCTTGTAAAAGGAACACAGGAAACTTAGTTTGAGTACAATCACTTAGTACTCATCAATTAGTTTGAACGATTTTCCAACAATGACAGAAATCAAAGAATAGTGAGTAAATAAATAAATGAAAAAATAAATAAGCATGCAAACCCCAGAGTGTAAATAACCAGCAAAATCATCATTCTCTAAGCTTTTTCTAGGGAAAGGTTCTAATAAAAAGCAGCTTGCATCAAGATTACCTGTAACCTATACGAGTGACCAAAACAATCATACTCTTAGTTGCTGCTATGTCACAGTAACTTCTCTCTTCTTCTCAAGAGACAGCATGGTTGGTTTTTTTTTGGTTTTTTTTTTTGTTTTTAATGTACAAAGAGGATCATTGAAAAGAATACAGAAGAAAGGAAAGGGAAACTTGGAAATACCACTGATACACACAATTTTAGTGTTGGAACAGGAGGCTGCTGTAGGCTGCTTTAGCTTGCAGTGAATTTTAATAAAGCATAATTAAATATTATTACTAGTGGTGTTGGTGGTAGGCTATTTGAATTCAAAAAAGGCCAAAAAGCCAAAAAAGCCCTCAACAATTCTTTCTACTTGGGTTCTGGAGCAGATGGTTATGTTCAGTCTGGATAAGAGATTTTAAGGTGATCTCATGTTTTTTATATCTTCCCTTGGTTACCTTAAGAACCACCAAAATTATGTGCAATAGATCTAATTTGAAGGGGTTTTTTCATTAAAAAGAAAAATGGTAACCTGAAAATAGCTGAACTTAATAAATTAATTGTAGAATCATTTTGAACAGAGGGATTACACTTAAAATTGAAATAATATTTTTTCTGCTTTTGTTGTGGTACAGAAGGCAGATTTATCTCTTGTTTAGAATCTGCATTGTCTACACCATTGATCATAGTATTGACTGTCTTATTTTTTTAGGAAATAAGGAAAGAACAGAAATACATAAATATGCATATTGTGAATAAGTTTCTTATGTTTATGTTGGAATTAAAATATATTTTACTACTTACATGAAATTCTTTTATTCTGCTCAGAAACATTCTACACACGAAGACAAACTCATGCACACTTCAAGAATACGGTTTAGTTACAGGTAGAGGGAGGGGAAGAGGTGAGAGGAAAATATCACTGATATGGAATACCTTTTGTCTCTAAAGCTAAAATTTAGATTTTTTTTTTCAGAACTAAATAGATAAATCTGATATTTAAAAAATAAGTATTTTATCTCTGCCTCAGTCAAGCCATACTGAGTACATTAAATTGAAAACTGAGATTGCTAAGGTGATTCATGTGCTTAATTACCAAATTGAAGATCCCCAGCAGAATCCTTCTATGTTTAAAAAAGAAGCATGTTTTTAAATGTGAATGTGACGTATTTTTAATGTACTTTTACGTATTTTTTGTATTTTTTTTATACTAGCAAATATATAATGTCTGACACTACTTGTATTCTAATACTTTTTTGAACTTCAACTTTTCACCCCATACCTAATCAACTCAGACAAAATCCCTATATTAGCTCACAGAAGTTCCAATCAAAATCTTCAATAATCAATACTTTTTTCAGATCAATTTTATTCTAACAAGATTTGGAATCCCTTGTGTGACTGTTCTCAAAAGTGAAGAACAAAAGGAGCACTCAGTATAACAGTTAAAGGCCCAGTGATATCTGAGGTACCTTGCTGTGCCTGAGATATCCAATGAAGATCTAAAAGATGTAAAACAAAAGGTGTAAGAGTCTGGTGAGGTCTTGGGGACACAGCTGAAGAACAGATGGGAGACTTAGGCATCTAATGGCATTGAATTGAGTCAATTCAGTTATGTCTAAATAAACACTTGGTACATGTAGAAAATGTGTCCGTAGCTTCACTGTAGTAGCCCTGAAAATTTTGAGAAAAATTTGAGGGTTTTTTAAGTACAAAATGCTTTCAGTTCCAACTCAGTACAGCTGAAGTAAATTAAGATTTTATCACTATATGCATTCTTTTAAAAGATATATGTAATTTCAGTATATGTAGTATATCCTTCACATATGTGATCCCTACACTTACGTAAAATAAATGAATAGGCAGCTGCTCTAGTGCCAGAATAAACCACCTATATTAACATGCTGAATGGCTACCTAACAATTAAACAGAACCAGAGCACTACTACATTGATTCTTGATCTAATTCTGAGAATCAATCTGGTTTTTGATGTATCAACCAGGTCTTTATTATGTTCTGGAAAACAAAAATATTCTAGGAACTCAAAAGTGCAAATGGAAGAAGTTTGCTGTACTTACTTTAAAGCATTACAAAAAAGTGTTGCCAGAAAGATGTCAGTGGAACTGTGAAGACTTTCAAATAAAGTTTTGAAAAGAATCTGTATTATCAGACAAACTCCTACTATGAGAGTAGTTTGCATGGCAAATCTGGTGGAATGGACATATTGTTGAGTAATTGTAGTAAAGCATGTGTGTAGTAGATCATCAATTGTAGTAAATCATGTTGCATTGTAGTGTGCCATCAGGTCTAGGTACTAGTCATGTACTCAAAGTATAAAGGGAATGCCATGCAAAGCAAACCATATTGAAACAGATATGTCACTTCTTATTCAAGTTATAGGCCCTTGCATACTGTATTACTATTCACTTGATTTTTTAAAAAATTTTTTTAGAATTACTTCACATTTTGCTTGCAGTAGTCATAAAACATAAGGCATTAGCAACCTCCTTACAGGTGTAATAGGAGCTATCAGACAGCATCCTTCAGCAACCCTTCATTTTACCTAGGCAGCTGTAAACAAAATAAAAAGCATAAATCCTAGTAGAATTTTCATTCCAGTTCCCTCCATCCTCAGAATTTTTACCATGGATACTCTTGATGTCTACCCTTATCTCAGCTGCTATTCTCTAATCAGTGCTTTTAAGCAGTCTTTCTGCTTCTAGAAGGATATGAATAGGTGAACATAAACCAGATTACCAACCAAAAATCTTACCTGAGTAGAATAACATTAGGGAAGTGATATTACCTACTTTTTTTAAGAATTTTCATGGGACTGTAATATGACAGCCTTCCCTTTCAAGGCAACTAAGAATTAAGATAGATTCTGGATCATTAAATACAGCTGTGCCACATATATCCAAGGAATGGACACACAGCTCAAGATTTTGGACCCAAGGGACAGCAAAACATACTTTAACTATCATTTATCATTCATCAGGTACCTTATGCTCACTAATCAGTATTTACTGCCAAGTCAGAAAATGAAACTATGTGTGTACAGCTGTTACAAGATACCTTCAGGCTCCATGGTTTTCCCCTTGAAATAATTAAATCGTTTGTTCCTGAAGATCATGACAGAAAACATTTTTTTTCTGCATTGCCATACACTTCTATTATGTTAAACTGATAAAATATTATTTTAGTCAGTGTTAAAGATAGCATTACAAAAATATTCTGCATTTTTAAAGACAAAGAACAAAAATTAAAATAGCAATGTTTGAACAAAACTCCAGTACCAAGACTGGTGTTTCAATACCTAATTCTTTTTCAGTCAATGTCCTTGCAGGAATTCCATTAGACATTTTTCTTTCCTGAAATTGCTTGAGTAAGTTACTTCTATTTTAAATCTGTAAGAAAGATGCTGATTTTTAGCACTTTTGCTGCTTAGCACTACGTGGTTTTGATTTTTAAAAGTGAAATTTGGCAAGTGAGTCATACATATGTCCTGACTGCTTGCAAATTGATTTTGAAAGAAGGATGTTATGCCTTCACAGAAATTAAAAATTTCTGAGAATGTTTTGATGGGGTTTTTTTCAGAAAGACCTGAATTACCTCCATTTTGGTTAGGAAAAATGCTGATTAGTGTCCCTCTGCATATCATCTGATCATTTCAATTAGGTGATGAAGACCTTCTGACACCATATAAGTTGTTCATTATTTTGGAAATGCTGTCATTGTTGGTGTTTAGTTAAATGTACAGACAGATGTAGATATAAAACGAAAGAATTCTTTCTAAGTCATGTCCAATTCTTTATATATCATTATGTGCCAGAAGAGTGCATTTGCAGAGTCTGCTTATATTCAAAATATGTAATATATACTTAAATAATTTTACATTCCCATTTTTATGGTAACCTGATTCCAGTATTATTTTACATTAAAGATTACACATGGTTCCCATGGAAGTCTTTTGAAAAAGAAATATTTTGCTCATGGGAAGAACAAAACAGAGAGTTTTGAAGGTTAACTTGTAGGCCACCTCATGGAATCACTGGAATCCCGCCTGCAGTGTTCATAGCTTCTCATTAGTATGTGGTCTTCTGAGTTGTAGAGACACTGCTTTCTTGATGAAAATGGGGTGGAGGATATATAATTTTCCACAGAACATTCAATTATTTATGGTTTTGATTTAGAAAAGCAATGAAATTAAAGAGAGGAAAGTTTAGGGAGAAGTCCAGTGTCAAAATCCTTCATGAAAGAAAATCATTATGACTGCCTGCCAATATATTCTCATGTGAAACTATTCATTTCACTTTCCCAGTATGTCTATAAAACTACTCAGAATGTCTCTTCTCCTTACAGGGTCTGTTAATACAAATGAAGTTATCAGTATTCCTAAATGTTTCAAATAGCATAGATACCATGATGGGCACCATCCATAAATCCCGTGAGAACAGGAGTATTTGGCTGTTCAGAACTGAGGCAAAACAGTATGGGCTAAGCAAAGGAAACAAAACATAAATACTGAAAAACTACTTATGAGGGAAATCCAACATCTTTTGTATAGGTTAAGAAAATGGTCCAATAGGGAAAAACACTAATAATTAGCAGGCTAGTTCATAATGAGCCTATACAGATGGTCACACAAACACCTGAAATGAAGGTGCGTGATCCCAGGTGTGCTCTATTGCAATGAAACAACAAGGAACTAGATTCTCCAAATGGCTTTATTGAAACTGAAACCTTGAAAATAGATCATAAAATCTCAAATTTCTCTCTAGATATTCTGAGGCTAAGACCTACACATATTTTGCAACTGATTCATAAGAAAAGCAAAATTTTTACCTTCAACTGAATACAGGCACCTTGATAACACATTTGGAGAGTCTACTGAAAAATACTAAGACAACGAAACATTATTTTTCATTTAAGTGTTTATTCAAGTCTCAGTGTTTGTTTGAGCTCACAGCATACACAATAAAATGTATGCAGTTTAAAATTCTAGAAGTCTGTCTTTGCATACACTAGTCAGAGTCTGGATAAACAGATGGTTTGATGATCAACAATCCACAAAAATCCCATGCCAAAGCCTCCAAACCTCACTAGATAGGAGATAAAACCTTTTATTCAGCCTAATGCATTTCTTAATATTTTTCCTTACTAGCACCAGTAAAAGACACCATTTTTAACATGTTATTCAAAGCTTTTGATGATGACATAATACTGCTGCAGTTTCCAGAGAACATGAAGAAATGATGCAGTAGTATTCTTTTCCTTTGGTATTACATTATTTGAAATATCATATTTCACTTGATGAATATCATGAATCAGGGAAAAACTGTTTTCCTTCTCTGTAAGAAAATGTGTTCTAAGAGATTTAACTCAAAACATAGATGTTTACCATACAGAATCCTTAAGCTAGAAATAATAAAAGGGGATGTATGATTTTCATGCTCTGTGAAATAAGCAGTCTTGCTGAAATAAAAAAATTTGAACGCTTCTGAGAACCATTTTTATAAACCACTCCTTTTTGTGTTAAACGACAATGTCTTAATGTTTCACATCTGCATAAGTTAATACATTGTGGTGAGAAGAAAAACCACATTGCCTCCAACTAGTTAAATGCAAAACATTTTTAGCACTTTTGGTTTTCCTGCATCTCTTACACGCACAACCTCAACCACAAACTCAGCCTTCAGATATTGCACATATTTTTTTTTCTCTTGAAAATAAGATAAATCAGTCATTAAAAAGTGAAGACCTGCAAAAGCAAACCTTCTTGTTTCCTTCTGTAGGGGCTGTTTCATTAGCGTAGAGACTGAATAAGGTCTTTTCAAGACAGAACTGTGTGACACAAATATTATAAGTAACACATATCATTTATGCAAAATTGTTCCCATGTTGCCTTCAAATGGCCACTTGTACCACTTTTCATATCACTTAAAAGGATGTGAAAAGCAACACTGTGAACATACTTCATAGATTATTTTATCCTTATGGGCTGTGATTTAGCTGTTATCATTTCCCCATGGAAATAGGAAAACTGCAAACAAAACAATGTGCATGTAGATGTTTTTGTTACCTTCAACCAGATAATTTCTTATTAATTGCTACTCACGATGTTATTTTGCATAATTTGCATTCTGAATAGTCCAGGAGTGAAAGAAGAAATTAATAAATAGGTTACTTCTGTTTTCATACTGAATGGCACTGCCAGAACACATTCCAGGAACAAAATAAAATAACAACAAAATTGGATGTGCAACTTTCCTCAGAGGCTACCAGGAGAGAATGCAATACTGTGCCAGTAATTCCCTTAAGTAAGCAGATTAACTTGTATTTTACAGTCTTACTTAATGAAAGAACACTTTCTCCAAATTCCAAAAAAGGCAGTTGATTTTTCTTAATGTTGTTTTGGTAGTTCATATAATTAGGAGTTACAGAATCTTAATACTCAATATATAGTGAAGAGAGATATTGTTACAGGTGGTAGGAAAAACCCCACAACACCAAAACCAAATTTACTCCTATATGTAGAACAAATACTAAAGAGAAAGAAACAGATACTGATAATGCTTCTTAATAGTCTCAGTTTCAATTATTTATATGCTGCTTTCATGTGTTTCTTATGGTAGTATTGCAAGTTTTACCAATATTTTCCAAACCTTCTGAGAGAAATAAAAATTATACTATATTACAATAAATCATTTCAAATTAAAATCGACTGGGGTGTTTATTTGCTTATTGTGGGTTTTATCTAAAATACATTTAAAATGTAGATGAATTTAATGCAGACAGCACAGGAGCCAAAGATATATATATATATGTATAGGGTGTCTGGAGAAGAGGAAATTTTTATTTATTGCATAATAAATAGCTTGAGAAGAAAAAGGCAATAGAGAAAAAGTCAAGCGACACATGACTTCAGAGAAGATCCCTGATTTAAGATATTGACAACACAAATGAAGTAGCCTTGGGATCATTTCTGGAAAAAATATGCAGTGATAGGTTTTTTACTGCTGGAGGAGTTTAGAATTTTGGTAGTTACCCACGCATGTTGCAATGAGATCTTCTCACCTCCTAATATCCAACAGTTAGGAGCATTAGTTCTTGGTTCCTCTGCAGAATGGAAGCATCCCATCATCCATTCAGCATAATTCAGGTACATTCAGAGTTGTACAAATGTAACTGATTTTTGAATGCAAAATGTGCAAATCTTTTAAAAAATCATCACTCAAGAAGGTCCATAAACACACACAGTCATATATTTATCAAATAAAAATAGAAGTACAGCTGAAAAAGCAAATACTTGAAAGCTCATGCAGATTACTTCCCTTCTGTTTTCATGTTTTACTCATTTAAAGCATAGTCATATATCAATGACTGCATGGCTAGCTTAATTTAATCTCTGATTGTGGAATCAGCTGCATTGGTGAACAAGATCTTAGAGATAAAACAGGCTATGGTGCTTTTCCAAAGCAAAGTGTCTGAGGTCTTACATTTAGAAGAGACAGATACAAGCCCCAGTTCTCATTTGGACCATGAGAGTTGTTAAGGTTCTTCACTTGTTATGTGATCCAGCACATTCCTCCATCACCACAGAATGCAATGTTCTAAAGCAGTACCCATCCCTCACATGAGCTCACACGCGACTACAGCATGCCTCAAGAAAAAAAGGATGCTTCACTGCTGTGGAAATGAAAGGGTTTCTTTCCATCTCTCTTTTGTGCTTCTAAACTGAAGAAAAGCAAATATTCAACTGACCATTTAAACTAAGATAAGCACTGTTCAGCAGCCTCTTCACTGAAGTAAATAAGAAAACTGCATGGTTCTTTACAGTACTGTATGTTGGAAGACCACTAGACATAGGCTTAGAAAACAGTCAGTATTTGTCTTCTCTTTGCTGTCATTTTAAAAAAAAAACTCTTAAACAAGATTTAAAACCCCTCTCTGGAAAAACTACCCTGTGGGCCGTGCTGCCCTCAATGTCACAAACCCTTATCTTGTTTAAGACAACAAAAGGGCAACTTTTAAGCAAAACCATCTTAAAGCTTAGCAAATTTTTTGCTTTCTCCCAATGAAATTTGGAAGAAAAATTGTTGAACAGACATCTGTCATGCTGTTCATAAGGATATGCAAATGTAATGGGAAAAATGCCTTCTCTTATGCTACATATAGTTTCCAATATCCTGGTTTATTAACATATGGGAAGATTTAAGGGAAAAAAAATCTTGATCATTTTTTTCACAATATTTCTGTTGCTTTTTCTTACAGTATTTTCTACATGCATTTTTCATGTGCAATTATCAGTAAGAGGTTTTGCCACCAATTTTCAGAGAACTGATTGGTTTGGTATGGCTTACAAATTCATTGCTTATAGAATTTAAAGTCTATAATATTTTTTCAACTGGAAGACAATTCCTAAAAGACAATTCCTCTATCTATGCTGTCATAAGTAACATTTCAAGACTAAGATAGGCAAATAAAAAGAATTTAGGTCTGAGAGAATTTCAGCTGAAATCTCTTAAGATAGATGCTCAGATAGATTCTGCATTTTAATTAACCATGTTTCTGAAGTCTGACTAAAGAACATGAAGATATAAATTATACCATATATATATATATATATGTATATGCACATGAAGTAACTTTAGGGACAGGAGCAGAAATAACTAGAATATATATCAGAACCCAAAATGAGAGCTAACTGCAGTTTCTGCTTATTTGGCTTGGTATTTTTTTCTTTTCTTTTTTTTTTTTGTTTTACACATGGATTCTTGCAAAACTAAAATGGGGCAAATCCAAATGCATGCAAATATTCATCTAAGCTGGAGTTTAAACAATCTTCTATCTGCTGGGAGATGTTCTATAGAGGATGAAAATAACTGCTTTCATCCCATTTTCCCAAAGAGATAAGGCTGATGCCATCATCCTGCATGCAATCTGCCTGCCTTTACCTGTAGTACCCATTAGCAAACGTGACTAAAGCAAGGCTCTATGGTTACATTCTCTGTAAAAATGAAAAAGAAGTTAAAAGTGAGAAGAAAGAGTGCACATGAGTGCACATAAAATGACTGACCAAGAGAAAAGCTTCAGAATGAGGTCATGTGTTCTTAGAAATCAGACAAACCAAAGAGGAAAAAGACTTCATAAATGGGGCACAAGTTCAGAAGACCTGTGCACAGTATTAAAGAACAAAACCAGCCAATGACAGAGATGGAACTGGGTCGAAAACTTAGGAAGAAAAATTTTTAAAGTCAGTGTTACGTTCTTACTCACTAGGGTGGTGAAGAAATAAGTCCATAATACACTCAAAAAATATTTTATCACTGATAAAAAATAATTCCTTATCTTATTAAAAAAAGCTTAAAGTATTTATAATTTTAGCACTCCTTTACAGAAAATTATCTTCAAATTATCTTCAATCTTCCAAAATCTGGTATTACAAAAACTGAGTGTAAAATTTAATATTGGTTTTTTTTTTTTCACTCTGATTTTAGAATGTGATCCATGATGGAATTGTTGTGAAATTACTAATCAAATATTATTTGAATTACTCTTTTTTCTGCCTTCTATACTTACAAGAAAAAATATTATGTGAGAGTCAGTATTTTCTTAACTCACCCTCATGCTAGCAAGGTAATGACATGTACAGTGCAAGTTCTTCTGACTTTAAAAACATGCAATTTTTTAAATACCTGAAGCCTGAGTTGGAATTAAAAACTTTGTTGAGGTTGTCACACAGACCATTGTGGTTAAGAAATTTACATACCCAAATTGTACTTGCTTTTCCTCCTGAGTTATCAAAGACAACTACTTATCTTTCAAAGATAAGTAGTTCTCTTTGAAATCCTGAGGTTTTCAAAGATAACTACTTATTTTCCCTGATTCCACAGAAGAGTTAAATATTTCCCATACTAATTTGTTTTGGAGCTGGGCTTGGTGATGGCACACACGCTGTTCATGCTTAGTGTGAGAGGAAAATAAGTCACAGAAAGATGCTGGGGATTGTATTGCTTAAATCAAAGGATGTTAAATTCTGCTGAGAACAGATATCACTATTCCCAAGGAAGAGCTGCCCCTAGATATCATTGTCTCGTAGGTCTAGTTTTAAGATGTTGAAGAAGGTAAATTTATTTTCTGATTTAAATATCTTTCTGATTTAAACATGCAGATCATTCTTATAAGTTATATATGACCCAAATAATTTCCCCTTGGTGACAAATAATAGGAAATGTACAAACTACAAATCTCCATAGTGATATTTAGCTGTTAAAATAAAGTTATTCCTAAGACATTCTTCTCTCCAGGCAAAGTTTAGAATGCCATGATTTATGTTGTTTTCCTTTGCCTCATTTTGCCCCAATTAAAATATAACAAGACTGTTATGTCTTATCAGTTGTCTCAAAGATAATTTTTTATACCTTTTCCATTTTTCTTAAATATTTTTTCTTTATTACTGATTCATGCTCATCTTATATGATCTTTTTGTCTATGCAAATCAACTTGACTATGTTTCATGAGTAGGTAAAAGGGAGAAATTGCTGTATTACTCCATGCCTGAACAGGGAAACTGCTAAAAAAGGAAAAAGCAATGTCACTGGCTCATCTGCTATTTATCTGTTTAGACTGACAATATTATACTACTGCACCTCAAACTGGTTGTGCTCAGTATGTTATGCATCCCTTGAAACCACCTGGTGAATCTTCAGAATCTGCAGATTGTGGCTTCCCACAATGAGTGAGGCTAAGTATGTTTTTCTGACTATATACATGTATGTCTTTCTCAAAGTATACAAACCATAAATATGAAAAAAAAGTGCAAAATAAGGCAAAGCTCTGAACACATTTACAAATTTATTTTAGTTTACAAATTTGTTTTATTTTAGGTTTGAGAACAGATACTTCGCACTTTACATACCTCAGAAAAACTGCTGACATCTTACAGCTATTATCAAAAGGAGTAGGTTAATCAGTCTTACGATACATAGAAATAAAGTATTGCTTCAAAATTTGTGTTCTAGATGCTTAAAAATTACTTTGAACATATTTTCATAGGATAATTTTTGTTCCCTCTAAAATAGGAAACCAAGGTTAGATAAGTTACCCCTTGGAACTCATTTTGTATTAAGGCCATCTGAGGTGTCCATTTCAGATTTAAATACTCAACCTTTGGACACCTAACATTAAACTAGATTATTTGCTTCCTTAGACTACAAGGAAAGAGTAAAAAATGCCAGAAAAATTAATTCAGGATAGCATTTAAAAATTCACTGATAAATAATTTTAGTATATATGATTTTATGCTATTTATACACTATTATGGGGTATTCATACAGTATTTTATGCTATTTAATTTCAGCACTATTAGTATACACTAATAGTGCATGCTAATACACTTAGTATGTACTATTTTATGCTATTTAACTTCAGCAAAACGTATAGCAAGCACATTCATGTGTTTCTCAGTATACTCCTAGTTACTGTGATCTCCTGATTTAATGGGGACAGATGAATAAACACTACTGATAGTGTGATACTGATAGTGTGATAGTAGCTAGGGATTTATTTTTTCACCAGCTGGAAGAAAAAAAATTGCAGATTCCAGAATTTTATTCACTTCAGGTGTCCACAGAGATATGCTTGCTAAACTGAAAAATACGACAAACATGTGTGTTCCATGGCTCTGAAAAACACAGATATTGTTTTCTCATAGACATGTTAAATAAAAAAAATATGAAAAATAGCCAACTGGATTGTAGGTAATTGGTATTTTATGGCCATTTTCTATGTCTCCATTCTATTTTAGGCTTTCAATACTGCATTAGTTGTAAAAGAAGACAAATGTTACAAGTATAAAATTCTTGATTCCGTATTTCTCTGTTTGTTTGTTTGGGGGTTTCTGCCTAGAAAATTTAATACTATAGAACTTTAAATTTCCTTCATGTGAGTTATTCGCTTCAGTGTCTTGAGACTTGTATCTTAGAAGAAACCAAATTGGACTGTGAAAATACTTATTTCCACTGGGATTTTTATTTTTAGATTTTTTTGCTTTCCCTCCATCTGCCTTTGAGCAATTTTTTGTGCTTCAAGCATGAACAAGCAATATTAATCCAATTCCTAGTTTTTGTGAGCCACATTAAGTTAGATGAAATGCACCTCAGATCACCTCTTTAGGAGCTATGCATTTGTTTAACTGTTTCATCATCTCACTGGCACAAAATCTTTGCAAAACCCAGAGCTATACACTATCGAAAATATGAATATGTCTGAAGTGAATGTGAAGATGAGAAGGAAAAGCAAACAAGTAGGCACCATATTGCTTTTTTGACAAGGAAGTGTTCCACTCTGATTTTCAAGCTAGCAGTCAGTCAAAACCATCACATTTTAGGATTATAATTCAGTCACCTCAATTTACTCACAGGTAAGGTACAATAGCAGACAGTTAGTACTTGCTTTCAAAAAACACTTCAAAGACTGAGAAGAAAAAAAGGCAAACAATCAGTTTCTCCTTTCCCCTTTCCTAGCTTTGAGTCAATTGCAGCAGAAAGAAATGAGTGTTGGCCTTTTCCTCCTGCCCATCCACAAGGCAAGGTATTATCTTCTGTACTCAGGAGGAGAATCAAGGTTGACCAAAGCATTTCTCACTTTACCCTGCTTCTATTAACTGAGATTCACATTCCCTTTCTGTTACAATGTTGTTCCTTCAATATTTTGCATCAGTTTTTATTTACTAGCAGTAAATACTGTGTAGAAATAGCTTCAGATGCTCTGTTCTAAATATTCTAAATGAAAGTAACCCTTCAACTTACTTGCGTTTCTTAGCTTTTTTTTTATTACTTGTTGTTGCATATTTATATTTATATGCATTTACATGCTCTCTCTCTCTCTACATATATATATATATATATTTATATACATATATATATATATAAAACTGATTTAGACTTATAAATTCAAGCCAGGATGGACTAATTTGTAGGTCACTACAACAGAGCAGCAGTTCTGGTACTGCTGTTTGGAACTTTTGTTAGATTTTTGCTATTAAGCTGGATAGTCTTTCTTATTTCTTTGCCAGAAAGAAATAATTTCTTTGCTTTTTCTGAGTTCTCAGTAAGTTTCCCACATAAGAATTATGTGTGCTTGGATTGTTTTCCCAGAGCACACAATATTCATCTATTGCAACAGAGATGTGTAGATGTGGTCAAGATCTTACCTACCTGAGTGGTTCTTTTGGGTGGGTTTCACACCACAATTCATTAATGGTTGTTCTGATAGAAAATACCTTCAAACATTTGCAGAAAATTTAGTCAGATCTTTGACTGTTGAAGAAGGCAAACGTATATGGAAATAATACTGAGCCTTAGTATTTCAGTCAAAAAATTATGCAAACTCATTCATTAAGTGATTAAAAAAAAACCACTCAAAATCCAATGCTTCCTTTCAAAAACCCTACTTTTTTGCTGATTCTTGTCTAATGAATAAACTCTTTGAGAATGTACTGTTGTAAAAATTGGACTGCACATGTGGATAATAATTACTTTCTTTTTTGCTTACATTAGGATCAGAGGATAATTCAGACCGGGACATGATGTCTTTAGAGTCCAGCCACCTGCTCCAAGCATGGCCATTCATGAGGTCAGACCAAAATGCTCAAGACTTTGTCCACCCTGGTCTTCAAAGCCTCTAAAGGTCTAGACAGAGACTACATAACTTTTCAGGGCAACCTGGTCCGCTGTCCTAAAAAGGGGGATAATGCTTTTCTCCTTATAGCCCGTCTGAACTTCTCTGGTTTTAGCCTCAGACTCATTATCCAATGTCCACACCATCTTGTCAACCTTTTGCTGAATTTTCCTACTTTTGATATCTTTTTTTTTTTACTATGAGCCCCAAAGCGGATGTAGGAGCTAGATGAGGAGTGCTGAGTAAAGGGGGATAATCACTTCCCTTATCTACTGATTGTGTCCCCATAAATGCACCCCAGGATTCTGCTGGTCATCTTTGCTATCTAGGTATACTGTTGGCTGATGTTCAACTTTTGTCCACTCCTCAGTTGTCATTCCTCAACTTGTATCACTGGTCAGGGGATTTTACATCCCAAGGGCAGGGCTTTGCTTTAGTCCTTGTTGAATTTCACTATGTTCTTCTCAGCTCATTCCTCCAATTTTCTATTACTCTCATAATGACAGTGCTATCCTCAAGAATATCTACTGGTTTCTGCGATTATTAATTTGAATATGCCTTCCTGTTATAGATGACTTAATACCAATACTCTTGGAAATGAGGCACTGTGCTTGTACAATGGATGTAAAGTTTTTTGGCTCTGTTGAACATTCATATCTTGACCTGTCCTGAAAAGATATTTATCACTTGCTTTACATCATCCTTACAACTGACCACCAGAACCAGGATTTTTTAGCTCTTTTAATTCTATCTGTACTCTAACTTTACTCGGAGATTCCTGTTATGATTACTCCTTCATGGTATGCCTTGTCACAGTGCTGAAGATGAGTAAGGAGGGCTCTGATTATTAACAGTCCAGTCAGTCTCACTTCAGCCTCTGGTAAAATTCTGGGAAAGGTTATGTTGGGAGTTATTGAAAATCACTTGAGAGAAACTGCTGTCACTGGTCATAGCAAGCACAGATTCACAACAGTTAACCATTAAGTTGGTTCTTAACCAACTTAATTTCCTTTTACAATAAGATCCTTCAACTAGTAGACCAAGGCAAGACAGAAGTTGTGGATTTTTTTTTAATTTTAACAAAGCTTTTGATACTGTCTTTTATACTCTCTTCAGGACTAATGTCCAACACACAGATAGAGAAATCCATAATACATTTGATGAGCAACTGGCTAATGCATTTGGCTCTTACATTGGGATGGTGGCAGTCATCAGCGGGGTGCTGCAATGTTTAATTTATAAGCCCCGTCCTCTTTAGTATTTTTATAAATATTCTGGATGCAGGAATTGTACATTAGTTTTGTCAGCAATTGCACATTGGTTTTGTCAGCAATATAAAATTAGGAGGTGCCATGGACTCACTCAAGGGTAAAGGCTTTTAAGAGAGATCTGGATAGAATACAGAACTTCAATCACCAACTCTATGAAATTGAGTAAGAGCAAGTGCTAGATGCTACGCCTAAAATTGTGTAGTCCTTGTTGTACATATAAATGGGGAATGAGAGCTTGGAAACAACTCCTCTGGAAGCAGATCTGGGAGTGTGGGTTTACTTTACGTACTCCTGCAGGGAGCAGGGAGCTGGGTTTGATGATTCTCACTAATCCCTTCCAATTTGAGATATTACATGATTCTATGAATCTTTGACTTTTGTATCATTGAATTAAATATCTATTGTTACTGTGCTCACAGCTATAGGGTTTGTTTCTCTGAGACTCCCATGCAAAGTTTCCCTGTCTTGTCATCTGCACATTTCACAGATATACTCATGGTTTAGTTCCAAGATAATTAAAATATTATATAATTTCCTCAGTCAGTCATTATGGAACTTTGTTCCACAATGACCACTTCTTATAAGCAGAAAAACTCATATTTCTCTAGAGTGTTTATTGTGTATTGTGTTAATCAGGAGTTTGCTGTAATAGAGCATATTTGTAATAAGCTTATGAACAGTTACTTGAAATACCTTTTCAGAAATTCAGGAGTGAATGGTACTACAAATGACAGCTAGGAGCAGAGTGCAAATACAGTGCGAAAGTCACAGACAATCTCATTACTTGGAACACATCCTTTTGTTTGTTTCTGTGTACAATATTCAGCACAGATTTTTATAGTCAGTCAATTATTAATAACTTTTAAATAGAGCAGCACTTTATTTTGCATATTATTTCATTATAACATTGTAGAGTACTAAAAGCCAAACATTTTAGTTTCCATTAAATCATGAAGTCTAGAAATCCCCCTTATTAATACTGGTAATAATAAAAAGTTGCAAATTTTGATTAATTGTTCCTGTGCTGAAGTGACATCTATTTAAATTTGCAGAGTGCAGCCATGCTTTAGCTGTCATAACCGGTTTGTTACTCACATTCAGCAGATCTTTCCTTTTACATGGTACTCAAAAAATGCTAGTTGATTCATTGAGATAAATGGAAATCATTACGATGAAATTACTCCCTTAACTAAATATTTTATAATGAAGACACTAGATGTTATATGAGGGATTAAAAAAGAAAAAAGTAAAGCATCACGTATGATGCTAACTCAAAGACAAGCTACCATAACAAATTGAGAAGGGCATTCAGTGATAAGCCCCAATAATCAATCTTAAGTATTTTGGTCGCTTGTTATCACAATTTGTAGTAGCACCTGTGATCAAATGGTATTCAGCTTTCCTTGGAAATCTTTCATGTGTCCTTTCCTACCTTTTTAACAGCTTCAGTCTAAGAGTCCCTATTGTACTGTGAAAAACAGATGCAATGGCTGCTTTACTAAAACCATGATCTGGGAAATGTAAAAGCAGACATCAAATATGTAAGAGATACCCTGTTTCCAGTGGAATATATGATGTTGTGACTCTGTCTGGGATATGCAAACTTACTGTTATCTTAAAACTTTCTGGGAGCTGGACAGAAAATCATGTACAGCTTGACCTTTACCAATTCATGCACATCTTCCATGGGCTACTTGATTCAGCTAATAAATTCTTTGAATCACTCTGGGAAGTCCTATGGATGCATTTGGTGCACTACTCTGCTGTCTCTAGCTCACCATGGAACTAGAGCTCTAGACATAAGAGATTAAGATAATATAGGCCTCCCAGCTATGACTTCTGTCTTCTGCGTGTCTACATGATTGTTAGGAAAGGCATCAAAATTTAGGCACGTTGAATGCCTTTACACCTTTGTCTCTGAGACAGAAGCAGATAACGATTACAAGCCTCTGATTTCCCAGGTGGCTGCTCTAATAGTAAGAGATTCTTGTAAAGGGACTAACACCATTTCTTCTGTAGTTAGATATTCCTAAATTTCTTAGCAGCTGAACACAATTTGCAATGTACTTTACAGAACCAGGGGAAGACATGATTATACAAATACTCAATAAACTATAGTCATAATGGCTGCTTAGCCATTCTATGATTCTAACCCCCTGGTTAGGTAATTGCCATGCAGGGATCTAGCAGAAAAGTAGTTTTTTAATAAAGAATATGTTAGTTGTTTTTAATCTAACTGTGCGTTATTCCAAATTATTCAGGCACTTTTAAGTTTGAAGGAAGCAGAAAAAAAATATTTTGCTGACTGGCCATGTCAAGCATGGATGACGAATAAAAGAAATTAATTCTGCATATCACCTGAGAACCTAGAGAGTGGCGGATGGAAAGGGTTAAAGTGTCACAGCCCAACACATGCAAACAGACTTCTTTGTGGTGAAAAGCAAGCTCTGGTCAAGTCTTGTTACACTGTGACTTCGTTTGTTATAGATGTTGTTGTAATTTATCCTCGAAAATTATATTTGATTATGAAGCTAATATTTGCCAAGGAACTTGGAGGACTAAAAGACATAAGCACCAAATGAAAAATTTGGCATTCAGTGAAATATAAATAGGCTCAAATACTAAGGAATTTCTCAAAAAACATCTACAAAAAATGCAATCTTTTTGTATGCAACTGAAACATAAGAAAATGTCTTAAAATATGTCTTTCTGTATACAGATATAAATGTATATACATAAGTATATATTTGTAACCGATACACTACTATGGCTCAATAATAAAATAAACCAAGAAATTATGCAATACATGCAATAGAAGTACATTTTGGTTGGAAATATGAAATTACCTCCACAGGAGACTGCTTTAAAATATATAATAATCAAGCATTCAAGGAGTAAATGCAAGAAATACATGTAAAATAACTTCCAAAATATATAACATCCTAATTTTCTTCTCTTCCATGCTGCCCCATATCACAAAAATATTACTCTTTGTTTTGACATCTTTTGCTCTTGAGGAAGGAGACAAGAACAGAACTGTGGAAAGGGTCATAAACAAAGTGAAACTCCTTAAAGTTGTGTGCATTACTTAAATGAATACATGCACATTTGAAAGTACTGAAGAAAATATTTTTTAAAATAGATGAATAGCTTTAATTTGCTGTTTTATGATAAGTACTGATGTGAAGTGTCTGTGGAATAAAACACCAGAATCTTCAGCTAAAGATTTTCTTCATTAGAATTTCAATACAGGGAAGAGACCCTATTAGATATGATATTTACTTCTGCCAATAATTCTTGTATTTTTTTTAATTTAACCATCTTATAGAAAGTTTAAAAAATGCAAGAAAGAGAAAAAAAAAAAGAAGTCCAGAGATTTTTTTCACTGCTCTTGTTGCAGATATTTTTAGGAAGTTATGCTCTTAGCCTCATGTAATCAGAAGGGTGTTAATATGATTTAAAAGATCTGAATTGTATGTTTCTAATACAACAGTTTCTAGCAAAAGAAAAATTATCCCAAGAAGAGATTAAATCACTTCTGTTAATAAGTATGAGTAAGTACTTTGATGCGCTCATATATTTTAATGACCCCTAGCATTTATTTTTGGTGAACCACAGTATGTCACTCTACCTCTTCAGCTACTTAGGTATATTGTCCACAATTCACTCACACTTCATCTTTATTAATAAAGCTCTACAAATATTTAGGCATATAGGCTAAAGAAAATAATCCAGACTTCTTCCACAGTCAGTGAAGAATTGTTTTTAAAAGGCTGCTTCGCCCTAAGGTTGTTATTCAATTACCTTAAGAAGGGGCAAAAATACCCTCTGCAGGTTCAACTCTCCTCTACTGACTGGAGAGCTGGAATTAAATGGCTGCATTTGTATACCTGAAAGAGATAAATATGAATTGCATCCTTAATCTGTTGGACTCTAACAAATGGTTCTCATCTGTTTTCTTCAATAATTTTTGTACAGTATACTTTGTATTACCTCCAAATCCATAAATTTAAGGTAATATTTTATTGGATTAAGCAGTATTTACACAAAAATAATATACTAATATTTTCTATATGTGTATTACTGCTCCTTGCTACTTTTCTCCATCTTTACTTTTTCCATTATAATTTTTTCTATTTTTACTATTATTGATGAGTGAGTACATGATTAACTATTTAGTTGTATCATTAAGAATTTAATGAGTCAATATTTTGTTACCTATGTAGCACCCTTTAATGCGAGACAAGGCTTCTTAAGTAGTCCTTTTCAACATTATAAACAGATTCTTCCTTAGCTTGGCACATGAACAATAAAATATCTTTTTTGTGGTTATTTTATGTCCACAGGAGACAATTATGAAAATGTTATGAGTATAGCAAACATAATGCTTATTTTAAGTTTTCCTGTATTATCTGTTAACAAGTCATCAGGTAATCATTACTGATTTATAGAATATGAAAAGAAGTTTTACAGTTCCATTACTTTCCTCTGGAGAAAGAGATAAATTCCTATTGCTACCCAGGCAGACCAAACTACATAAAATGGTTTAAAATCACTGAGCTCTCATGATGTAACTAACTCTATATCCTAAATCTGGTGTTCAAGATTTTATCGAAGTGAGACTGAGTTGTCAGAACTACAGAGTAGAAGTAGCTCGAGAATCAGCGATGAGCATATAGGAGGCTGCAGCTTTATCTTGTTCTTGATTCTAAGAATAAAATTACTGTCAGCTACAGTACAAGGTACTCTTTTTAAAGCACATGGTTTCCAGTTCAGTAAATGCTGTTAATTAAGATGAAAGTGTTTATTGTGCACTGCTGTATTCATATTTCTCAAGTCCCATACTGCACCAAGCTGTTCTTCTCTGCAGCACAGTTCTCTGTGTGTCTTCTCAGGGGCTCCTCCTGGGCTCTCGACCCATCCCTGTTTATTCCAGTTACCTTCACAAGCTACAGCTGCTGCCCAGCTAAAGACTTCGCAGCTGTAGCTCGTTTGGAGTAACTAGGAGCCACACATAGATCTTACAGGGACTCTCTCCATAAGGACCCGCTTATTTAATACATAGATCTTAGAATACATAGATCTTAACAGGGACTCTCTCCATAACAATACATATATTCAGGCCCCCACAGTGCACAGTGTATAAAAGGGAGAAAGAAGCTTATTAACTTGAACTATTACATCTGAGGTAATAGGCCTTTGAATCCTTAAGCAGCTGTTATCTGATCAAAGTACATTTTTAGCATATTGTTTTCTGTACCCAGAGACTGAGTCTTATAAGAATCCCAGAAGTAATTTTTTTTCCTAGAATTCATTATAGTAATGATTCTAGAGGTCTTGGTTTGACTTTGCCAAAGAAATAAAAAATATTAGTGTGGACTTTTGTTAATCCAATATCAATGCCTGGAACCTGGTTATTTTTCAGGTGCTGAACTTCTCATCACCTAACTTATGTTGAAGTTCAGTAATGGTTACATGCAGATGTGAAATACAGTCATACTCCCCGGCAGCTGGCTTCAGTCACTCATTGTTTCCAGTAGCTGGATCTAGATCTTACTCTCCTCTGGTAGCTGGCATTAAAACCTTCGAACTCCCAGGCCACTCTGCTATTTTGTGTGACTGTGAACTCTCCAGTAGCTCACATATGAGGCTGAAAATGGAGAAGTCATGCCTGTAGATGCTAGTCAGAATTTATTTCAAAGCCACGTTAGACTGTGATGATAAGGGGTGAGGCTTAGTCCAGCAAGGAGTTAGGAAGTTAGCTATGTAATGAGAATAGGTCATGAAATTGTACAAAATGGCACAGATGGATAAAGTAAAGTCTAAACCAATCAGTCTCGCCAGAATTCTACACTGCCATTGCAGTACCGACACCATACTGATTAATGGACAAAACGCTCCTTCCCATCAGAGTCAAAATTGTGATATAGAAAGCTTTTTAAGCATCAAATCAGATTCTCTTGTGTATGCTTCTCCTTCCTAGGTCATTTTGAGTGTTAAATTTAATGGAGACAGTCTCTTATAAGCAGTGAGCTGGTGATTGTCACTGCATCCTCAGCATCTTGGTTTTCTCAGTGGGGAGAATGTAGGGCCAGGAAAGGTCCCTGTCCCTTAATCTTAGGTACATGTGGGCTTTTATTTATGCACTCAGTGGTCACAGTCTGCTCAGCTCTCTGAGATTCTCAGCTAAACTGTGAAAGCTCAAACATTTCCTGAGATTCTGTAGTGCAAAGCCTGTAGTTTTTACTAATAAATGTAGTTTTTACTAACTAATGATTTAGAGGGTGACACTGCTTAGTTTTATTTTATGAAGTTTGCCATCAGAAAATTAACTTTATATAACTCATTATGAAGGACAAAATGGCTTAGGTGAGAAATGTATAGACTTTAAAAACTTAGAAATCTTTTCATGTAAGTTTTTTTTTACCTTTTTGAAAGTAAAAAGTGTTTTGCATTGAGAAAAGTACATGGGCTTATTAATCATTGCCCATAGTTCCAAGAACTCAAATCCCTCAGGTAGTAAAGCCCTCCAGATTTGGCACTTAAGCACAGCTGATATACAGGGCACTGTTGTTAAGAGTTCAGCCTAACAGTGAGAGACCTGCATGATTCCACTTGAGAAGAGATAAAGGCAAAAAGACTGACATCTGAGAAGTATAAAACTGGAAAGTGGGAAGAATTGCAGCCAGACCATAACTGTGATCTCTCTCTAAAAAGTTTAAGAATTCTTTGTCTATAGAAAATCACTTAGACTGTCAAGTCTTCAGGGATTAATGTACCAAATAAAATTTGTCTTTTTTGGTATGAAAAATATTTCAGCCCTTCCTGCATGTCTGGACATTTAAATGTCAGCATGGTGCTAAATGTTCTTCTTGTATTACAAAGTGAATGGAAGGTCTTTAAAGGAGCTGTTAGACTTCTAGATTGGTTTGACAGAATAGTTGTATCATTAAATGAACCAATAGAACTTTATATCTACTAAATTTGATTCTGAGTGCTTACTTATTAGTTCACAGCCCCCAGCTACCACAGACACATTACTGTGATTTGGCAATTAATTCATTAGTATTAGTATTTTTTTTGAATCACCTTTCAAAGAAATTCTTATTGCCATTTACACAAAATCACAAGATAAAGGTTACTTAGATTTGCAAGCAATGACTCAGGAGCCATTCATGTGCAATTCAGCTATTCAGGTTCCCAGTGAAGCACAACTCACTGTATTTCATTATTTCATACCTGTTCATATTGGAGCATTTTATTTTAGGGGGAAAAAACCTCAAAAACACACAAAACCCTCACCCTTTTTTTTTTTTTAATGGCCACGATATCAGATGCATTATAGGCCTTCTTGGATTCCTTATATGGCAGATCATTTTTATACAAAAAACAAACTACCCTCATTTTAATTTTCTTCTTCAGTGTTTAAGATGTCTGCTGTGAGCTCTCAAAAAGTCTGCTTCCCCTAGTAGGTGCCTACTGCTCAGTGATCATTCTTGCTTAACATTTATGCAAGAGACAAGCTTTGCCTTGCTTCTGTTTCTAACTGATAGTGCATAACAAGAGCTTCACAAGTTTTGCTTAAAGACTTCTTAGGAAACCTTTACTTTTTTCCTCTTTTTTCTGCCATCTACAAACACTCTTTCCTAAGCTAAAACAAAGGAATGTTTCCCAGATACGTGTTTTTATTCCTATAAATTTCATTAACATTATATATATGATTATAAACTTATATAAGACACAATATTTTGTTATTTTCTGCTTTTCCCACTGGAATTGGAGAGGGGAAGGGGATGCTTTTTCTTGCAACTTTTGTAATTTAAGAGCAGAATCTTTTTTTTTAGAAATGCAAAAGTGATTTTCTCTCATTTTGGATGATTATGTAAAACTTGTTTTCATAGATTACATGATAACTGTTGATTGTTTCATTTTAAACTTTAATACAGTGATGAACTAATCCACTAATCCTTACTGAAGGCAATGGTGGGAACCTTCAGTTATACATCAGAACAGCAGTTCAGCAGGCACTCACAATATGTCAAAAACATAAACTCCTACAATCAAATATAATGATTTATTGATTTCTGAATCTTCAAATGCCTAGCATTTGTACTTCTATTTCTGCCAAAATTAACTATAAAGCACAAATCCTATTCATTTGAATAGGAATCTTAATCTAGCACAATATTATGCATAACATTTGTAGAAAATTATAGCTGGATAATTTTCTGAAGAATTCCACATTATGTTGAAGAATATTTAAATGCCAGAAAACTAAGGCATGTGAGAAGCTCTCTGCAATACTGACAAAAATAAAATGTGACATTTTATGGTGAATTTTCAGAGAAATATACTGCATTTGTTTATTTTGGGTTCCAAAAATCTCATTGAAGTTATCTGCTACTGAGGAATGAAAGACTGGCACAGAATCAATAAATATTCAGAGAATGTAAAGACCTCAACAATTCTATAAAGAAAACATTCACATGCTGCTTAGCATATGCATGCTTTGAATACCCATTTAAAACAGGGAATTAGAATCAAAATGTAGTTTTTAGAACTTACACTTTTTCTAGGCTTCTAGGGTTTGACTGGTGAGAGAGTGGGTACTCAGCTCATCGGTAAATAAGATCTCAGGAATGGACAGGGTCTTCTTTAATCGTAAGATCCCTAATTGTGAGAAAAGCCAGAAACCACTAGCAGGACATTTTCAGCCTCCAACATCTCCAGGCATAGTTTATTTGCAGAAAATAGATTGGCCCAAACTACTGCATCTAACACAGCCCACCATAAACCAGGGGGACACAGCGCAGCATCTCATAGTTCTGTAAGGTGCAGGTGTAGACAGGGAAAGGAGAAGAAAGAGAAGGGTCAGACAGTCTTATGTCTGACATATACAAAGTGACGTGGTGGTTTTGGGGTGTTGGTTGAGGCTGTGTTATGTTCAGCCCAAGGCAGCGATTTAGATCAGTAAAGCTGAGCTTATGGAAGGTTAAACATCGGATACCACACCTAATGCCCGTTCAGAGCTTAGTGGCTCCTAGGATGAGCATTCTTCTCATACAAACTTAATATCTACAGTCTATTTTATTGCATTTCATCTGGATAATTTCATCTCAATTCCTAATCCATGCAAATAATGGAACCTTAGAATGTACAGTTCAAGTATCCATTTTGATTCTACAGTTTAAAGGAGAACAACCGTGATTTAGCTTTACACAGGTAACAAGATAGCTGAGATTAATTTATCTCTAAAGGCTTCATTGGGCAGAAAAGTATTACTCCATTTATGTCCACATAAATAATCTGTATAAGGATTACTCACTTGAGGTCTGCAAAAGCGGTAAAGAAATGAGGACTGATTATACAGAAATGTGAAAAAACTTAACAGATCATCCAATCCCTGACTTCACTGCAGTACAGACTTCTCCCTTGAGATCTGTAGCTTTCCACTACATTGCAAAACAATCCTTAAGTTCATACTACGTGCCTTATCAGTTGAGAATAGGGTCTCCCCAAAACTGCCACGCAGGAGCAGGAGGATTCCTGAAAGAAGGCTGTGAACCCATGGAAAGCCCATGCTGGAGCAGGTTCCTGGCAGGGACCAGCAGATCTGTGGAGAGAGGATTCCTTGCTGAAGCAGGTTTCCTGGTAGGACTTGTAACCCTGTGGGAGACCCAGGCTGGAGCAGACTGCTCGTGAAGGACTGCACCTCAGAAGAGAGTGATGCACGCTGGAGCAGTTCATGGAGATCTGCTGGCTATGGGATGGACTCACACTGAATGGGTTTGTGGAGGACTGTCTCCTGTGGAAGGGACACCATGCTGGAGCAGGGGGAATGGCTCTTCTCCCTGGGGAGCAGAAGGAACAATGTGTCACTGACTATAACTCCCTGTGCTCCATGCTGCTGGGAGAGAGGAGGTAGAAGGAGGAAGGGGCAAAGGGAAGTTTGTTTTTAATACTTATTTTGCTTCTCATTGTCCTGCTCTAATTTTGTTAGTAATTAATTGAATTAAAATCCCCACTTTAAGTCTGCTTTGTCCACTCATCACACTTGGTGAGTGATCTCTCCCTGTCCTTATCTCAACCCTTTGTTACATTTTCTATTCCCTGTATGTTCGTAGAGATGAGTGAGCGGCTTTCATGGGTGCTGAGCATCCAGGCAGAGTCCGCCCAGTACACATGGCATAATATTTTTGAATCATTCTATTGTCATAGTTTGACAATCCAAAAGCATTGCTTTTAGCCAAATAGTGAACAGAAAAAACTGACAGAATTAAAGGCAGGTAGTATGTTTTAGAAAATTCTTGTTTAAAAAAAGATTGAATTGTTAAAAAAATGTTTGAACCCCATTTCTGCACAACACTGTAAGTTAAAAAACCAAAAATCTTTGAAATACTTTTTTCACAACTTGTTTTCTAAAATATCAGATTTTGCAATACCACCTCCCTACTACTCCAGTTATACACCATTTCATAAATTAGCACAAAGCAACACTAGTTACAATCAAAATAAAACATGTTAGTATTCTCCTAAGTTGATTTCATTGACATTTCATTGCTACTAGATTAAATCAGTTCTTAACCATTGTCATTAGGTTAAGTCTCTTCTTAAAGAGATGTGCCAAGAAAAACTGCACGTGAATTATTCTATGTCTTTCCTTTCTCTTTTTCCACTGGAAATGCACATCACACAATGCAGCTATAGAGTCTCTAAAACCTAAAATAACCTGCTCAACTTAAAAAATGCTATCAAGTAAAGAGTTAAGGAATTTTATCCCCAGTATTGGTGGGATTTCCTTGGATTTGTCTGCCAGAGGGTCTGTGAGCCACAAAGAATTTATACCACCATGATCCATCCTGTGATGAGTCTGCAGACAACATTCCATGCTCTACACTGTGTTTGCATAAGTAAGGCTTATCAGTTCAAACAGGACTACAACACTGAACATATTTTTGAGGTCGTAGCCTTAACGTATTCTGAATATTATCAAACCACAAGAGATGAATGCTTTTGCTCTTTTGAAGATGACTTAGCACAAAACACAATTCATAGCCTTAGCAGTAGAACATGTAGAACAAGGTGGACAAGAATTGTTTGCTCACAGGAATTGTTCTCTGTGTTTAAACACAACAGTCAGAAAATATCAGAAGAAGGTACAAGAAGGGACAAAAAACGTTTTTTTTTCCTTCACACACAGAAGATGTAGTTAGACTGGGGAACTTTTTCACAGTTTACATAATTCAAAAGAATGCTGTGCTTACTTATGAAAAAGGGTGGTTAGGTTGGTGCCTATGGGTTACACAGGCACTTAATTAGACAAACTACAATTTTTTGAAGGACAAAGAGTATTAGGGGGAAATACGTGCTTTCCCTTTCCTTATGCCCTTTATGACAGATTGACATTTGGCTGCTATCAGAGCTAAGATGTTGATCTAACCCAGTACTTTTGACCTCATGTTTTTTATGTTCAAGAAGAAAGGTACAGGCTGAGAACTGGAAATATCCCAAGCATTATTATGATCTGAAGACCTCTGCAGAGTGATAGAGGAGAATACTTGCTGAACAGGCTAGGAGTCTGACTGTGGTGATGAAAGCAAGAGCTATGAAATTTCAGGTTTTACACTAAAAGAGTTTCAGGAGGAATCTCTAAACAGAAATGGCTTAAAATTTACTTCCTTCATATAGGGCAAAAATAGATAAAGTATTATTATACTCAAGATTTTATTTGAAAATGTCCTATTTCTGACTGAACATTGGCATATTGAATGAAAGCTCTCTAGAAAAACCATAGTATGTCAACATACATACTATCAAAATTATTCTTCTCCATGTACTTCAGACAAAAGCACCATGTTGCCTAAATCTAATTCTAGTTTTCATGCTTGTATCTTCTAGAGTTTCAGTATTTTTTAATCTACAAAGATTGATTCAGCATTTTCTGAAAACTTGTAATCAAAAGTGTATTTTTCATTCCTGGAAAATGCCTCTTACGTGCAAAAATGCTTTTAAGATTGGAAGTAACTACCCATTTTTAAGGTTGGAAAATTTGTTTTGTTATTCTGCATTATTGTTCCATTTCTCTTTTAATACTGGGAACACTGGGTTTGATTCTGTGTCTTACCAAAATCTTATGGGAAGTAGTCTTCCTTTCTGAAGTTCTTGAGACAAGCTTCAATTCTCAAAGAATCAAAGGAAAAAAATATTTGCTTTCTGCAAAATACAGTTCAACATAAAGATTTGCCCACAATCTAAATTGTACTTGAACTGGACCTTACTTATCTATCATTTGAGTAAATACTAGAATTTTATCTAGCAGACAGTCTCAATTTAATTTTCTCCATCCCTCCTTCTGTCCCTGTTTCCCTCCCTGCCTTCCTCCCTTTGGCTGTACATCCAACCATCCCATCCTTTCTTCCTTTCTAGAGAACCAAACAGCTGAACTTGGTAGGAATAACCACAAGTCTGTATAAGTTTGTAGAAATTGTTATCATCATGGTCCCACTCCTTTTTCAGTTCAGCCAAAGCAGAATGTCACAAGTGCTAAGGACATTTATCAAGACAATCTGCAGCTGATGCATTTTTATATCCTTTTCTGTTTGAGCTCAGCCAAGAAATAGGATTTGCTCTGAAAATAGAAATGCCCAATAAATCAAGCTACACTCTTTTGCAATGTATTTCAGTATTTAATCCACTATCAGTAAGCTTATACACCATAAAACTTTCTCCCCATTGACTGCTCCAACAGCAGAATTTGCACAAAGCACAGAGCATAAATTTTACATTATTGATATTCTCTCGATTATATGTCTAAGGTTTTGCAACCCGATAAAATAATGGAGTTCACCAAGAAAATGTTTCCTGTAAAGAATACAGAAACTGCCAATGTAATAATTTTAATCACCAAAATAATTAGTTTAATAATTTCATAGTTTAAAAGTTTCTAAATCCGAGGATGTATTCATGTACATGTGAACATGTGAGAATTCCTATCTCTGTTTTAAACAACATGGGGAAAAATAATAAATTATCATGAACATATGAAACAAAATATGTACAACTTTGAAAATTCTTTGGCATCTTTGCCAGGACATAAAGCTGAATCCAAGAGAGCATTTACAAAATATTTCTAATATGCTTTGATAGAACTGATCACAAAATTTGTTTGTGAAAAGTGTGTTTTAAAACACAATTACTAGCAGTCCCAAGTAATGGTACCATGCACAGTTCAGCTTGAAAAGGTGTAAAGGGTCCTGAGAAATGGTTATAAATTAGATTGACCTTATGCTGCCATCCATTAAAAAAAGCCCAACCTATGTCCCAGTAACATGTAATAAACTATACATGCAGAATTGTGAAGTCACAACTAAATAGCTGCAGATTTTTTCTGTTGTCTTTCTTATTTACAATATATCTCTTACAGGATGCAATGACTCTCATGCTCATGAGGAACACAAAATAACTGTATTTCCCTGCATTCATTTTATTTGTGTCAGAACAAGCCTTCTAATTTTTTTCCCCCCCAAGCAGCTATTTCTTTACATTCCATGAGGGAAGAAGCTAAACTCAGGAACAATCAGATTACAGAATGTTTCACATTTTAATTTGCTTCTTTCATGATCCTGAAGCCCAAAATGTTAACCCAACTTTAGCTTGTGTTCCTAAAGCAATGGGCAAAAAAGAAGCGATGTTCAATTTGGCGTCTTAATAAAAAAAAAATCCCTTGGGCTTTCCAGGAAATTAATTATGGTTTTGAGACAGCTACATGTTGCAACTGATGTTAAGAGAGTTCTAAAACACATCTTGTTGTAAAAATTAGTTTCCACTAGGGATACATTTAGATGCCCATCGTGTTTGTTCTATTTCATGCAATGATGCATTTTTTAATATTTAAACACATAGTTGGATTGCTTCCTGAAAAGCTTTTAAAACTGGTCTTCTGTTATTTTCAATGTTACAGCGTAAGTGCATTACTGTCTTCCACTTCTCAAATGTGAGACTTACTCATGGTGAACATTCTGATCTTTCAAAAGACAAATCCCCTGTCCTATTGTTATCTCCAAGGTTTAAAATTCTGTAAAGCCATACATAACTTTGCTCAGTAATTAAAATGGGTAGTGCAGTTATATTAGCATTTAAGTAAAGTATCCTGTGTTTTTGCCAGAAATAATTAGTATGTCAATGTGATAATTAATAATTAAAAATTCAAATTGTCATATTTAATGCCTTGCATGTATTCATAATTGTCATTGACTGTTTCAGGACCTTAATTTTAATTAAAAATAAACAACAATGAAAGTATGTAGCATTTTCAGATAAAATATTAATTAGTTTGTTGTGAATTACAACGTCCAGTGGGAAATAAGGAATTTGCTAAGCTGCCCTAATTGCCCTACAAAGTGTCTGCAAAAAAATTAAGTTTTATGAAAGACATTGCAGTTATTTGACAAAAAGCAGCATCTACTGGTTTATTCAGTGAGCAATTTTTAGCAGTCTAGCAGAAAGTAATGGGATCATTAAAACTAAATTCTCCTCTCCTGTCTGCACAATAGAGCACCTATCTATTCGCCTCTTCTTCCTTGCAGACAACTCTTATTGCTGGCACTGGTGTTTCTACACATGAAGGAAGATCAGAGTGGCCCTATGAATCTGTTCTGTTCACATTAAAGAGGAAAATTTAGACAGAAGACTTTAACAAAAGATTAGGACTGAATTCTTCTTTTAGACACTGAATAGAATGCCAGCTGACACCTGTCAGAAATTCTCATAAAGATTGAGAATAAACAGCTGGGACTATATGTCCTTAATTTCCATGACAAAAAAAAATTCCTTTTTTTCTGTCTCACAGGTTTTTAACATAGCCCACTGTTGTAATAACTTAAGGGTTGCCTGATTCTACTTTTCCTAGATGCTTTGTGATGCTATAGCCTTGGCTCAGCATATTACCATGAAAAATGAAGCCAGGCTGGACCCCAAGACAGAAAATATTGTCCTAATTTCTCAGACAATGTGGATGTGTCTAGAAACAGAGAGCCTATGAGACATTTCTCTGCTCAAGGGACACCACTGACAAGTTTCAATACATATGAGACACAGAAGCACGTATTTCTCTTAATTTTTTAAATTGCAATAAATAAAGATGCTGGGAGTTAATAATAAAAGATAACTAGGTGTCTAATTGAAGTGTTCAGAATTTCTCTCATATGCTCTGCTGCAGTTTGGTGTAAGTACTCAGTGTGAGGTCTGTCATAATATGGTTTTCAAAATATCTAAATTTCTGTAATTCAGAACATGTTGCTTCTTTTACTCGTAATATACATAGTGATTTCCTGTGGGACATACAGTATTAGGTCTTCTCTTTGGTGCCCATCCAACCTGAAATATTTCTAACTATTTCTATTATTTACAGTTTTCTCTATTGATTTTTTTTAACACTTGCCATGACAATTAATTGTTCTGCCCTTTTTCTCTCTCTCTCAAACCCCTAAAACCCCAAAAACTATAACTACCATAAACCTCATCCAAACCACAAAAAAAAAAAAAGGGCAGCACAAAAAGGCAATCCTCTGACAAAAAAATAGACATATTGAAAAATTTGGTTCTTACAGACACTAATATAAAAGAATTCACATTAACAGAAAATGCATGAAAAGAAAAACAACCTCAGCAAAGGATGACATCTCTAACATTCTCTATGTAAATCAGAAGGAAAATGCAAACACAATTATTTCCCATATATTCTGTCAAAAAATAGAATTTGCAAGGACTTCCTTCAAATACATGTCTATTTAAGTGAACTGGAACATCAGTTTAAAACATATACAAAGACAAGGCTTGTTGGTGTGTAATTTTAGTTGCATTGATGAACAATGTTTAGGCAATTGGATCCTACTACTTAACTCACATGCAGGTACGTATGTACAAAATTTTTATCTCCTCTTTGAATCTAGATTCCATCCATGAAGTGTGACATCATCACCACTCTCTTACTTGATACTTAGAAGGCCAAATGAAAATTCTGACTAATGAATCTAAGCAGCAAGTTACATAAACAAGGTGAATGAAATGTGACTTTCTCTCCTTCTCCCTTGTTTATGGCAATCCTGAAATAGAGAGCGTGATCATATAATTAAGGACTATATCATAAAACATATGCACAAGAACCCTGAACTAACATTTCATTTTACTTTAATGCTAGTATTTCCTCCTTGCACATGCTCAACAATTCATCAGTCTCAGAGAATCTGAGTAAGTGTACTAAAATGTATGGGACAATTCTGTGTATCATGACAAAGCCATTTGGATCTTCCCTGACTGAATTCAATTCACAACTAAGTTCCAAAAGCCAGACACCAAACCAAAGCCCCAAGCAGCTCACCTGGGTAAGGAAATATAGCTAATATGTACACACAATAATTTGTTGGTAGTGCAAATAAAACATTAAGAACTTGACCACGTCATTAGGAATAAAGTTGTCACAACACTAACACGTACCCTCTCCAGTACTCTATCAGTGCTATTTCCCAATAATAATTTAAACTTGTATGAGCAAGCTTTCCAGTTCATATCCCTATTTCTGGTATTTTGCCCTTGCTGAGCTGATGCGAGTCCGTAAAAAGCTGGGTGTTGGAAGGTTTGCAGCAAATTTTCAGTATGACAAATTCTTTGCCAAGGGACATAGCATACTAATGGTCAGGAATTCTACCTGCTTCCCCCCAGAATTCACTGTGGACTACTTTAAGACATTTTCTAATACACAGTATGCCTTGCTCTTTGTTCATACATGATCTTTTTTTTCTCTTTTTCATCCCCATAACCTCTTCACCCATCACTTTAAGTTGCTTTCCTTTGATGGCAAATAACTGGAGATCCATGACCTTCAGGAAGCCCTGGGTTTTCCAGCTTCATCCTGTGACTGCATTTTAAAGACTGCTCTCATGTATTATATTCCACAGTCATAGATCATTCTGCACTGAATGCCTACTGGTTTCTACTATTAGTGAAAGTTAGGGTGATAGTGGCTTAACAACAAAACTGAACAAAGTTAAACAACAACTAAAATGAATCACCTAACAGTCACCTCTCTGGTATTGTTGCTGTTAACTAATCTACAACAGATGTTCCTGGCAGACCAAGAGACGTCCCTTACAAATCCTAGTCCCAAGTCCATGCAGAGTTAATGAAAAGCCTGAGGTCTGTTACTGGAAATGGAAGTACTATAATTATAGGTCTACAGTGTTATGGTGGCACATTTCCATTTAAAGATTAAAATTTTTTTCCCAGGAAAGGTTCTCTTAGAAATTGTACTTCTAGCTAATGAAGAGAAAATCATTGAAATGACAAAATTGTAATTAATTGACAATTTTCTTTTGTAAAATCTTTAAAGAAAACGAAAAAATCATCCAGAAAATGGAGACTTAGCTGTTCAAGTGTAACTGCTATATGAAGTTCATGGTTTATCCCAGAAAATACTGTAGTGATTTGCCCTATTCCATTTAGTGAAAGATCTCAATAAAATTGTATTCAGATAGCTGGGTTGGGGAAGGAGAGATGGAGCGATGATAAGAACTAAAGTTATGTTTAGAAGGTTTATGAAATTTGTCAGAGACTCAGAACTTTATGTGACTTTAAATAATTCAGCAAATTCCATGACATTTCAGGTTATGAAGAAGAAGTATTTTTCCTAATTCTGGTGCAGATGGCCTTACTTTTGTACAGTATAAAGCTGTTATAACAAAGTATGCAATTGCATTTGCAAGAGGTTTTATTATCTGAATATCTGCCTTGACAAATATTTTCAACAGCTATGTAACTGTAGTGGGTAAATGCAAAATGCAAATAGCTCTTTGTTGCATCGGTGATGTGTTACTAGGTCTTCATTTGAAAACTTTTGCAGTGATAGTGTTTTAGTAGAAAAATACATATATAAATATATATTGAATTCCTTGTCTCATTGATGATCTAAGGCTTTCTGAAAATGTCCCATGCTTTATATTTAAAAAACCTAAAACAACAAAACCAAAAAACAACAACAATAACAACAAAAAAACCAACCAACTCAAACAAAGAAATTACAGTCTTTTCTAACTATAGCTAGCCTACGTATGGAAGTTCAACAGTATCACAAATTCATTTATTCTGAAAAAGGAAACAGCTGAGATTGAGATTTCTTGATCCTTAGAGATCTTTATGAACACAACTGGACAAGGCACAGTTATCTTTCTGTAACTAGACCTGCTCCAAAAGGGAAGTTGGACTAACTAATCATCTAGATTGCCTGAGGTCTGTTAAGAAGATTTTATGATGAGCATAGGTCTCTAATGTGATACAGAATCATTAAGGTTGGAAAAGATGAGAACTTTTGAGTTATTCAAGACATCCACACACAGAGTAGATATGGTAAATTACTTCCAGGACACATAAATCATTCTGTAGGGCAAACAAAATAAAGAAGCTTTAAGAAGGGAGGCAGAAACTCAGTGTTTTCTGATGCTGAGGTTTCAGTAAAAAATTGTGAGGCTGGGAAGCTATGTGTGGGCAAATTGTAAATTGCCAATCTATAATTCCACATAGTAATTATGCCTTGGGTGATAACATGTCTTCCCAAATAATGTGCTTTCTGCTTAAAATGACAGCATGCATCCTTTAAACAACAGATGACACAGATTTATTCTTCTCAGATTCCCACAGAGAGACTTCTTAATAAGACCTTAAACTAACAGTTAGAAGTAAGCAGAACATCTTGTTAATGTATTCTAGATATGCTGATAAACCCTCATACAAATATATTATATTTCCAAACTACCTATGATATTCTCCACAGGTTGTGTATTTCAACATTACCATCCATCAAATTGGCCTATCTTGGTTAAAAGCAGTAGAAAGCAAAATATCAAACCTTTGATCAAGCCTTTGTTTTGGAGGAGAGACAAGTGCTAAATGACCTAGAACTGCACTAAGGAGAAGCCAGTAGAAAAAGGACAATGAAAATAAAATCAAAGGTGAAAGTAAAAATGTACCAGTTGTTCTTCTGGGTTTCTCTTAAAGGATATGCTTGCTCTGTAATAACCTGCTTATAGTTGCTCTTTAAAGAACAATTTTGCGGGTGTTTACTTTTATTCTTCATACTTAGCAGTGTCTATATCTGAAATATTTAGTTGCCATTGTATCACCTCTGTTAAGAACAAGAGATAACACTTTCTCCTCAGTCACACATTCTGTAGAAAACTTCATGTTATCCCTCATTCACCAAAATGCAATGACTCTGGGGAATTGCTAAGCTATGACAATAAAACACAGATAAAGGGGACATTAAGCAGAATATCTCTTTGCCATGGAGATAAAAATCCTCTCATAATCAGAACAGAAACCAATGCCATAGACCAGGAACATATAAACGCATCATATACACCTGCCTGGAGACCAACCCCTTGTAGCTGGTATGTTTCTTTCTTTTATAGGTACCTCTTCACCAGAAAGATAATCAATAGCTAGAAAGACTTCAGAAGGTGTGTGAAGAATTGACACATGGGCATAAGCCTTAAATAAATTACGTGTATAATGCTTGTCTTGAAGACTTTAAAAAAATAGTTACAGTATTGGTACTGAAGGCAGAGAAAATACCTTAACTATATGAAAATTTAAATAAATTATGTGATAAATTTTGAAATGAGTCGTTATGTAAAATACTCTTCATAATGAAATATAAAATGGCTTTACAAGGGAACTAGAGAAAATTTCTAGTGCCTTGCACACTTTAAATAACAAAATAAAAAATTATTTTCAAGCATTCAAAAAATGCAGCATCTATCCATAAAAGCTTTTTTAAAAGTTGTAGTCCCATTTGCACTCCCATTTAAAATAGCTCTAGCACTAGATTCAGCTGCACTTCTATTTTTCAAATATTTTATAATGCTAAATGCATATTTCATGCTTCTGCTTATCACTTACAGCAGATGGGGAAGATTTTTTCTCTGGCCCTCATACACAATGTTTAAGGTTTTTCACTTTCATATCAAACATTAGATGGTGATCACAGAAAAAGATAGCATGCCCAGCAGAATGTATAAGTTTTTTTACTGCTGTTCAGATCTGGAATTTTCCTTATTGATGTCTTGCTCAAGTACTCAGTGTTTACGTGAGTTTGGCACAGGAAGAAATTCTCAACACATTAATTTTTGACAAACTGCTAGGGATTATTATTTTTTCCCCTTTGGCATGGAGATCATCAAATTGCATACTGATGAAAGCAGAATACTTGCAGCACACTTGATGTTTCTTGCTCTCTTTTCCTAGAACTTCACAGCTGTGTTAGTCTTTCTTCAAGTATATATATATACACATATATATACATTTCCTCAGTTTCAGAAACTGCAAAGTACTTGGTGAGCTGTAGTTTGTCAGTTTTTACAGTGGATATTTTACACAGACTTCAGAAAAAATTCTGAGTGCTTGGGTATATGTGGTTGCAATGGACAAAATTCAGTGACAAGTTGACACCTTATTCTAGTTCAAAATACTTTCTGACAAAATCATTATTCTTCTTTTTCAGTGCAACAGTTCTGCAAGCTTTTACCAAATACTCTTTGTCTGGAGCCCTCTATGATTTCTTTTGTTAGGTTTCTCTTCTCTTAATGTTCCCTCCAATCCAGCTTCCATCACCTACTTATCCCTACCTATACAAAAATCTGATTCAATTTATTTGAATGCTTCCAATCTAAAAAACCCAACACATATAAGCCTGCCATTGCTTCATTTTGGATTTTCTCATGTAGGTATCAGACATACTGGCTTTGGCACATTTCAGTATATATTCTTCCTTTTCCATCTTCTTTGATAGTTTTCAATCTGGTTTCCAACCCACCTTGCATGAATACTTCTCACTTCCTATACATAATACAGCTTTCCTTTTGGTTGCCATACTTTTCGTTGAATTTCTTTGGTTTTTTTTTTCGTTACATATAATTTTATTTGTGACACAATTCTAAAATACATACATTGCTCGTTTTCTTGCCTGTTTCTCTTCGTTTGTTAAGCTATCTCCACATGCACATAGCTGTATCATTGATTGTGTTTCAATAATTTGACTTTAGGACCAAGTTTCTTGAGCAAGGCTGTACAAAATCCCTAAGTTTTTCCTAGTCTAGTTATCAGGCCAGCTAAGCTGAAACCATACTCCCAACATGGGCAACGCATGGACCAGAAGAAAAAGTAACTTATAATTGTACCAGGACATTATGTTGTTCAAAGAGCTATACTGAACTATTAAGCGACATCAAGGAAAAGACGCATTTTACCTTGGAGCATCTCTGGCAGGAGAGTCAAATCCAGCCCCCTGAACCAAGACTGACACAAGTCCATGTTCCCTGGACCAAGAAAAATGAACTTGAGCTTGTATTCCCAGTAGGCACAAAAACTCACATTGAAAACACGTATGCACACATAAACACCTTCAGCCACACACATCATGCAAAGCATTCACACGAACACACTCTCAACGTCCTCATCCTGTGCCAGGCTTGTATCACACATCCATTAGTGCAAGATTTGTCCATATGTACAATATGGATTACCTCCACAAATTGGACACAGCCTCTCCAGCTATCACCTGGACATAGAAGAGCACCTGAGACCATGGTGCCACTCCGCTGAAGCCCACTGGAACCTAGGATAGCCCTGTACACTCCTGTAGCCATGACAGAGTGGGGGAGAGCTGGGCACTGGGGTTTGCCCACAGCCAAACCCAAAGAACTGCAAACTCTGTTGCATCCACAGCAGCAACCAGAAGAAACAAAATGACAGAAGATCCCCAAGCATCTCCATGCAAGGGGTTAAATATAGCTACAAACCAGGGGGTTGATACAGAAAATCAACCAATAGGAGGATTTCAAGGGCGTAGCAAGGTGATTACATCACATGGTGGGACCAATCAGGATAGGGGGAGGAGAGGGAAAGGTCATATGGGCCAATGAGGTGTCTTGGATTAGGGGATTTCCAAGTGGGTGTTTCAATCGGGGATTGGCCCAAGGGGAGAGTGGCAGGGAACATTCAGGAAAAGGGGCAGGGTCACCTTGACAGTCAGGGAAAGACGGGCAGTGTTGCTTTGACAGGTGGGGAAGGGACAAGACCAAAGGGTGGGGAGTAGCTTGAGGGACAGCTTTAAGGGAGGGTACAGTTTAGGGTAAAACCAACTTGGGAAAACATGGGGAGATAACAGAATGAACTATTTAACAGTAACTTAATGAAATAAACATTAGCTGCAACACCACTCGAGATCCCCTTTGCTAACACACTTATGAACTGGGAACCTACAAACGCACACCCCCTCATGCTGACACACCACAGACTCCTCAGGAATTGTCCTTGAACTCATGGTCCATGCAGCAGGTGGTCGCAGATCCTTATCCTCCC
>JAXCLO010000001.1:72024736-72055464 GCA_035583995.1 Arremon aurantiirostris
ACACAAGTCCATGTTCCCTGGACCAAGAAAAATGAACTTGAGCTTGTATTCCCAGTAGGCACAAAAACTCACATTGACAACATGTATGTACATATAAACACCTTCAGCCACACACATCATGCAAAGCATTCACACGAACACACTATCAACGTTCTCATCCTGTGCCAGGCTTCTATCACACATCCATTAGTGCAAAATTTATCCATATGTACAATATGGATTACCTCCACAAATTGGACACAGCCTCTCTAGCTATCACCTGGACATAGAAGAGCACCTGAGACCATGGTGCCACTCTGCTGAAGCCCACTGGAACCTAGGATAGCCCTGTACACTCCTGTAGCCATGACAGAGTAGGGAAGAGCTGGGCACTGGGGTTTGCCCACAGCCAAACCCAAAGAACTGCAAAGTCTGTTGCATCCACAGCAGCAACCAGGACAAACAAAAATGCAGAAGAGCCCCAAGCATCTCCATGTAAGGGGTTAAATATAGCTACAAACCAGGGGGTCGATACAGAAAATCAACCAATAGGAGGATTTCAAGGGTGTAGCAAGGTGATTACATCACATGGTGAGACCAATCAGGATAGGGGGAGGAGAGGGGAAAGGTCATATGGGCCAATGAGGTGTCTTGGATTAGGGGATTTCCAAGTGGGTGTTTCAATCAGGGATTGGCCCAGGGGGTGAGTGGCAGGGAACATTCAGGAAAAAGGGGCAGGGTCACCTTGACAGTCAGGGAAACCAGGGTAGGGTTGCCTTGACAGGTGGGGAAGGGACAAGAACAAAGGGTGGGGAGTAGCTTGAGGGACAGCTTTAAGGGAGGGTACAGTTTAGGGTAAAACCAACCTGGGAAAACATGGGGAGATAACAGAATGAACTATTTAACAGTAACTTAATGAAATAAACATTAACTCCAACACCACTCCAGATCTCCTGTGCTAACACCTCTGCACTGGGGCCCTACAAACATGCACACCCCCTCACACTGACACACCACAGACTCCTCAGGAGTTGTCCTTTAACTCATGGTCCATGCAGCAGGTGGTCGCAGATCCTTATCCTCCCCATCCACCTCCCCCTAGATGCAAACATGCACAGGCTCCGTGGTCCCCCCCAGCAACTGGCTTTGGTCACACTGATGGCCAGCTCCTCCTGTGGTCCTGGTCTTGGAAACATCTCTCCATCTCCTAGGCACTTCCAGCTGGCCCCTTCACCAGCTGGCCAGGTAGTCTAGTTTGACCTAGCTAGTGATCACACTTGGCAAACCTTTGAACATCAATCTCTTTCAGTTTTCTGGAAAAGTCTCCATCATATGGGTGTGATGACTGACAGTTTTTAACATTACAGCCCTCAGCACTTTAGGTTTATGAGATCGGTTGCTGTCATTTCCCACATTTAACAGTTTCCATTTCTATTTCTATCTTTTTTATTTCTTTCTTGAAAGTGTTTCAGAGATAGGACATAAAAAGTAGATACAGGAGTCGAAGCCAAAAAATTAAAGATTTAGATATAGACATATGAACTAATCTGACATTCACTAAATATTAAAAAAAAAATTAAAACACTTTGCAAAAAACTCTCTAGCACCACACATTTTATTTCTACTCCTTTTCCTAGTTCTTTTCTATTCTTCTTTATTAACATGAAAAGCAGTAAATTGTAGACCTTTACTTCACCAAAGCCTTATCCAGAATACAGTACTTTAGATATTATGAGCAATATCTAAGCATTCTTTTTATGTTGTGATTTTTACATGGCATAAATTTCCTCAGACCATAATAGTGAATTCATTTTATATAGATGAAAGAGAGTCAAATGTGTAAGAATAATATTTTAAACCCTACTTCTGAATATAGTAAGGCGTAAGCAAACTGATAAGAAATATTATAAATAGGAACTTCTGAAAAGTAAAAGGTGCTCTTTTACAGAATACCTTCATGACTTGAACAATGGAAGCCGTACCAAGAAAAGACAATTAAATTTCTGCAACTTTTGCAACTGTATAAATAAATTAATACATGAGAAGTGGATGCCATAATTTTAACCAGCTTCGGGAACCTCTATGTTCATTACTTGGGTACCAAGTGTAAGAGATAAAATAGAAGAAATATTGGCATAGACATTCAGCCAGCTGGAGTGACAACTGGAAAAAGGTAGGGAAGGGAAGGGGAAGGTTTTGAAGAGATAGAAAACTTACTTGTAAAGTATAGAATGTCACCACTAAATCTTCTGATAACAATTTTATAAATATTAAAAGAGAAAGTAGGAGTACTTCCAAATTTCTAAAAGCAGCTTCTATGACTTTTCACTATTTTAGAGCCTAAAAATTTAAACATATTTTTTCATAGGTAGTTTTTTGTCTACAGTAAGAATGAGGCAAAACCAGAACACCTCAATTTCTTATTAGACCTACACAGTGCAAGTTTATCTATTTTCACTAATACTGTAAAATTTGAAGTGTAATATACAACTTTTCAGAAGCTTAAAATCTGCACAATTGGAACACTTTCCTATAAATCTAGCTTTAGTTATAGTGCTGAAAAAAGTTGCAGTAAAGATTACAGGCTTTTCTCACAAGTCAGCATATAACACAAGCAATATATGTTAAAATGTGAATAAAAGGTAAAAAAATATGCTCCAGCAACATTAATTCCTTTATCCTAAGACAATAAAGCAAAAAAAAAAGGAATATTTTTTGCCATTGATTTTTTTACTCATTCTAGAAAAGTGGTGGTTGTATTTGTAATTTTTCCTTTAAAAAAATAGAATTTAATTCATATGGGGTTTGTATCTGCAACTATCAGCTTCTACATGTTAGTTTTATTTTTCATGTTTCTTTTTATCATTGAATTTCAGAAAATCAGAAAGGGTTCTGAATTAGAAAGGACCCATAAACATAATCAAAATCCAACTCCTGGCCCTGCACAGTAACATCCCCAAGAATCATACCATGTGCCTGAGAGCATTGTTCAAATTCTTCTTGAGCTCTGTCACGCTGGTGCTGTGACCACTTCCCTGGGGAGCTGTTCCAGAGCCCAAACACCCTATGAGTGAAAAAACTTTTCTTAATATCCAACCTAAACCATTCCCACAGGTCCTGTACTGGTCGCCACAGAGAAGAGATCAGTGCCTGCCCCTCTCCTTGCCCTCAGAAGGAAACTGAACTGCAATGAGGTCACACCTCATCCTCCTCTTTTGCAGGCTGAACAAACCAAGTGATGTCAGCCACTCCTCATTTGGCTTCCCTTCAAGGCCCTTCACCATCTTTGTTCTGCTCCTTTGAACACTAACAGTTATATATGTGTGTATATATATATATATATATACTGGCATCCAAAACTGCCCCCAGCACTCGAGGTGAGGCTGCCCCAGTGCAGAGCAGAGCAGGACAATCCCCTCCCTTGCCCAGCTGTGATGCTGTCCCTGATGCCCCCAGGACAGGGCTGTCCCTCCTGGCTGCCAGGGCACTGCTGGCTCACATTTGTCGTGCCACCAACCAGGACCCCCAAGTCCCCTTCCAAGGCATTGCTCTCCTGCATACTGTAATATGGACTGAAACAAAATGTAAGAAATTGAGAGGTCTTAGAAAAGTAATAATGGCAGAAGACTATCATTAGAGGTTGGAAATTTGTAAACATAATCATAATTTATAAACATAAGCATAGCCTGGTATATTCAGGCATTGGAAGAAGACTCAGACACAGTAGATGTAAATCTGTAGCATAGTGATTTGATTTTGCATTTAATACTGTAACAGAAGATATAAAGGACAACATTATTTATATAAAGAAGATATAAAGCTGTGTTTATTTCCTCCAATATTATATGGTTTTTTTGAAAAAGCACTTATACTTGGTCTTTAAGAAGATTTATATAAACTCCTACAAACTCTTCTGTTAGCTGATTTTGGGGAATCCTTCCTTGAATGATGAAATAATTCTTCAAGTTTAGTAAATAAAAAAGTATTCAAACATTGACATCAAAGACATTGACATGTTATGGGGGAAAAAAAGGATCTGTATGATTTGCTATGCACTGAGAAGTTCAAAAATATTTTCTTCTCATGAAAATTCTTTCATTATATTTCTGAAGCAATATGTGTTTTTGGAAGATACATTTTTGCACGTTATGTTGATGCATAAATGTATAAAACCTCTACAAGTAAGAGTTCTCTTTCTGATGCAATCTTTTCTGAAATTCTTTGAGATGACATAATAGCACTAGTTTGAACCCATAGAAATAGCAAACAGCTTCCAGCAAGTGCAAAGCAGTAAGCTGATTATTATAATCACGTCTTAGGGTTTCAGGAGAAGCTATGCAGTCTATGTGTTCTGATACGATGTCTTTTGAAACACTTGCTATTTAGACTGGCCCATCAACATAACATGTGAACAACTATGACTGTCTATCACATCACATTACTAACTATTGTGTTCTATTAGTATTGTTCAATCACATCAAATTATCATTACATTACACCACGATGATATTAAGGCTTTTAACATACTGCTAAGAAAGAAAAGCGTTTAAATAATAAAACCACAGCAGAGAAATGCTTCTTGAGCTTGCCGTAAGAACCAGTACTGGAAACATGTCCACATATTTTTCTTTTCTTTCTTTTTTTTTCTTTTTTATTTACTTTATTGTACATGTAAGAAGGATCTGAATTCTTTTGGGATTATTATATTTTCTTAAAGCAATGCCAAGTAGATAAATATTTCTTGTGATCTCATAGATTGTAGAAGACTTACTGAAGCACACTGCAGCAGAACCAGTTCCCTCCCTCTGGAAAGGATGGAATAGTGGCAGCAAAACATGCTATTCCTCAATGAATCAATGAGATGTGTTTTGAGAAAAGTCCATTACAAATGGATAAATACTAAAGCATTAGATGAAAAGAAAAGCAAATAATGAAAAAAACCCCCCAAATATAATAGACATGAAAAGAGTACAATGGATACAACATTCAAGGAATGAAGTATCCATGGCTATATACAGATATGGAGGGAAAAAGTGTTGTCCTCCCCCCAAACAAAAGTGAAAACGAAAACAAAACAAAAAAACCCAAATGCTGTCGAGTGTCAAGAACTAATCTAAGAAATTGATACAGAATCAGCATTATTTAAGAACGGAGATATTTCTTACTTTTCCAAACCAAATTGAGGAAAAGTCTAAAATCTAAAGGAGAAATTTATATATATATTTGATCATCTTACTTATATAATAGAGAATGGTATTTTCCTACAATGACAAAATCTATAAAAAAATACAGTGCTCTCAGTTTGGAATTTGGAAATTTGGGATTTTTTCTAGAGTAATTTTTTCAGAACTGTCATCAACTCCAATAAATTCTCTAGCTTCTATGAAAGGGTGTAAAATTTTTCATTGAAGTCTTGTTCATGGATCTGTTTGAGAGTTTTCAGTATCACTGAAATATACTTTGCATTTTGAAAATTTTGACTCATGGATTAGCCTTGGCAGAAGAACTCACACAAAATGAACAGTGAATTTAGATATAAGGAAAAGTCGCATTTGATCAAGATTCAACAGAAAATTGGCCCAGACCTTACTTTCAATCATTTTGTCATTCTGTCTTCCACAAGTTCCACTTGCAGACAGATGAGAGAAATGAAGTGCATTTATCATACAAGTAATTCTTTCACTACTTTGCTGCTCACAAATGTGAAGAATTTCATTCAAAGCACCACATCTTTCACAGAAACAGAAAAGAAACAGTGTATTCCATATTTCCCCTTAGTTATACCTTGCTCACAGAATCCCATGTTATTTTTAATAAAGGTTATGCTGCTCATTAATTCACATTAAAAAAAAAACAATAACTAACCACCAAAAAAACCAAAGAAACAAACAAAACAAAACCAAAATATCAAAACTACCCGACTTCCACTTGGTTAAACTGAAAATTTCTGTTCATTTCAGATTCAGTTAAAAAGATACTTTAGATGAGATTAATAATCACTTTCAGTCTTTGAAAGGAAACAGGTTCCTTTATAAGGCAGAAATTTTTTTTGTGTGATATAATGGACTTTAAAAATTATGTAATTATAGGTTTTTGTTTCTTTATGAGTACCACTCTCCATCCAGCTCTCAAGGGAGCAGGGAAAACAACACCAGTAAATTTGAACACTTCTTGGCTGTTTTTTGCATCCCAAAGCCAGAGCCGTATTTTAGAAAAAAACCACTAATTTCATACTGCTGATCAATATTTTTTGAAAGTTTTTGGTTATATTACTCTTTCCTTTAATCAGTTTGGCTGCATTGGAGTGGCCATGATTCATGTTTTACCTAGAGAAAGCCAGAAGAACACAGAGTAGAAATACCATCCAGAGAAAACTGGTAAAGGATAACATTTACCTCACCCAGCTTCAAGTCTCCAAGTCCCATTCTAGACAGACAATTCCAGTGGTTTCCGAGAAAACCATCCTGGACACAGCTGAACCCCTCTGCTAAGATGATGGTGCCTTTGGGAAAATGTATTTGAGAAAAGGCTTCCCCAGGAGGGAGAAGTGAGTGGAAAATTTAAACTCAAACAAAAAAAAAAAAAAAAAAAACAAACCAACAAACCATCTAAAAAGAAACAGCTCTTGAGACATCAAGGTGAGAGGTGAAGTAAGGGAAGGAGGTGCTACATGGAGAGGACCACATCGGCATGGATGTCCAACTGCAGACCATGGAGGCTCCCACACAAAAGTGGGGGGATGCTTCCTGGAGGAATTGAGGATCAAGGAGAATACATCTGCTTGGGCAGGGAAAAAGCTTTAGGAGGAAGGAGAGGTAAAGTTGAAATGTTGTGAACTGACCACAACACATTTCCTCATCACCCCTGTGCTGCTCAGACTAGGGGTAGGTAGAGATGTCAGGGGTGAAAGATTTGAACTGAGCTGGAGGATAAAGGGATGGGTTTGGGAAAAGTATTAAAATTATTTTCTTTGTTTCTCACTATCCAACTCTATTCTATTTGGCAATAAATTGAAATTTTTTTCCCCAAGTCAACTGTTTTGCCTATTACAGTAATTGATAAGTGATCTCACTGTCTCTATCCTTACCTCTAGGATTTTCCATTTATTTTCTCTCTCTGTCCTGTTGTGGAGAGAGGGTGGGAAAGCTGTTGGGTGGCAGTATGGAAGCTGGTCAAGGTCAACCCACAACTGTTTTTCAGAGATTTTGTTGGTTGTAGCTTTTCATAAAAGAAGCTCTAAGTATTTTTATCTTACAGAGAGCTGGTTTTACATAAAAGTTTTATGTTTTAGTTGAAGAATAATAAATAAATGTCCTTCAAACACCTCTGAAGACTTGATGGCACAATAAATCAATATTCTCTTAATTAACCTTTTATTGATAATCTCACTTCTCAGTTCTGTCTAGTTTTTTATGTCTTTTGTATGGACTGTTGCTGTGGTTTCTGGAGGAGAGGGGTGTTTCTTTGATTGTTTATTTAACTTAGGTCTTGGTGTGTTATTTTTGTTTATTTTCTCCTGTCACCTCTCTTCTTCACATGTAGACTTCTATAACCCTATACTCATATTTATCTTCCTGCAAATTGTATTAATTCCTCATAAAACCAATTTTCCTGAGTATCTAGTTACTAGAACTGCTTTAGTTTAGTTTTGTTTTTTACTGTTTGTGCTGGTTTTGGCTGGGGTAGATAGATTTAAGTTTTTTCACAGCAGCTAGCATGAGGCTATGTTATGGATTTGTGCTGAGAACAGTATTAATAATGCAAAAAGATGTTTTTGTTAGTGCTGAGCAGCACTTACACAGAGACAAGGCATTTTCTGTGTCTCATATACTGCCTCACCAGTGAGGAGGATGGGGCTGCACAAGAAACTGGGAGGCAACACAGCTGGGGCAGCTGACCCCCAACAGACCAAAGGGGCATTTCACACTGTATGGCATCGTGCTCAGCATATAAAGCTAGGGAAGAAGAAGAAAAGGAAAGGAGAAGAAAAGGGAAAATCTTTGGAGAGATGTATTTGTCTTCCCAGGCAACTGCTGCATGTTATGCATCCCTTCTTTTCTGGAGTAGCTAAACACCTGCCTGCTCATAGTGATAAAATAAAAGACAATTAGCTGAAAACTGGAGATCATTTTCACTCTGAGAGAAGTATAATCTGTCTTGTGTTGGTATCAGCTTTGAACTTTGAAGTGCTAGTCACACAGCAGAGTCAGACCACTGTCAGAGCTGAAATAAATTTTATCTCTAAAACATACTTTGTAAAATCCTGGTAGAACTGAAACTATTTACCCCAGAAATAGGCTTGGAAGAACATATGTGTGAAGTTAAAACAATCTGAGAAGTTATAACCTGGAGAGTCATTGATATACAGTAGTGACCTTACTGTTCAGCAGAAAAAATTATTAATTCAGTCACAATTTTTACATTTCCAATACCATCTATATATCATTTATCAGTGAACAGCTATACAGTGTTTACTGGTGCTGTGTATTTTCTATTTTGTTTGTGTGATTATTGTTTCTTTATTTTTGATGTTTTCACTAATTGCATACCTCTTGCTTAAAGCAATAAAAAAGAACAAGCACTTAAAAAAAAATCCATCTATCAATACATGGATCCCTGGTGGTAGAAAGTGTATTTTCTAAGGTGTGAGCAGATGTCAAGCTAAAGTGGAATGGTTAATCATACTAATTGCTCATTTACCTAATTTCTACAAAAATGTATCTAACATGAATATCACTCATGACTCTGTACACATTTCTGGCAGAAGTTTAGGTAGTCCTCAGTTTTCATATTAAACTTATGAACCTATGCCAGACTCCCCTACGCTTTTTTTTTTCCTAACACAGAAAGAGCAAAAGGGCAAAAAATTGACAATTATGTTCTTTGCCTTACCGTTATCCTAATTCCTCTCCTGTTGTTTCCAGCAACCCTGCAATTTTCTTGCAAGTGCAAACTGTTGCTGAATGAATATGGATTTACTCAAATAACCTATACCAATTTTGTATGAGATTCTACTAGAAAAAATTGCAGTCATGAAATGCTAGGAATAACTGATGTTAATAACTAAGAATAGAAGGACAGTTTACATATTTTTATGCTTCTTCTACAATTTCATTACATATACCTTTAACTATCCATGTGTTCCCTTAAATACTAATCATACTTTTACAGAGTAGCCTTTAGAAATGGTCTTGTTATGTTATAATAAAGATTGATTTTTAAATGAAATTTACTGTCAGATTTCTGTTGCGTTTTGTTGTTACTGTCTCTCGTACAGCATGTTGACCTTGGTAGAAGTGAAGGAACAAGGATATGAACAAAAGAATCATAAATGAATCCTGGCACTGTGCAGCACTGATGTGGAAAGTGGCAAAAATTAAATAAAATTCTGCTCTCAACTCTTATTTCTGCTAGAGATGCCTGGTGTGCTATAAAGTTTTGTGATTTACATGGAATCTCATTTTGGTCAATGTCATTAGGCTTATGTTCAGTAGTCCGTGGCAGAAGGCCATGAGGTAGGAAGCAGTCAGTTTTGGATTGGTTGAGTAAAGGTCCGTGATTTTTGGAACTTAATTTTCTTTCCATTAGAAAAACCCTGAGAATAATATATTGTTATTCCTTTCGCTGTATTAATAATAATAACAAAAGACTAGAATTTCTGATCTTGTCCCATTCATGGCTAGAAATTCTACAATAAAAGCCTTTTTTATTAGTATTTTATCATTTCTGGATCTGGGTCACAGATAGAATCCTTAACAGGAAATTAAAAGCAAAGGCAAAGAATTAAGAATCTCCAGACTGCCCAGTGATTCAGAATTAATTTAAACCTTGGTTCAATCTTAATTTATGCTGTCTTTTTCTATTATATCCACTATTTAAAAAAAAAATTGTTGCATCCTTTCCGTATTTAAATATTACAGTAGAGTCAAACAGGAAAGAATTAATTTATTTTATCTTGAGTAGCCTCAGAGGCAGTCATCTTGATTCTGTATTCAGTCAATGGAAAAAGCTAGAAACGAAGAAGATATTGATCTTATTCTGTGTTATGAGTCGCTCTCTAATCTAACTTATGATTGATCTAAATTAGATGAGCTGAATCTTGGATCATTGGTTGCTGTTATATACAGTTAACATTTTTAACTGTATGTAAGTCTGCAATCTCAGACTTTGAAAACTAATTGCTTAAATTCTTTCTTATACATCTACATTCAAAAACATTTCTTGGCTGTGTTCAGGATTCTGGAATCTGTCCTAAGATTTTCTAAGTTTTTGAATAAAATTGTACTCTAGAACATGAATAGGCAACTATACCTGAAAGTCTGTCCTCTAAAGTTCTGACTTTAAAGCTTTCTGTGATGTTGTTATAGACACAACAGTGAAACGTTGTGTGCTCACAGAGATACACATGCCTCATAAAATGACAACAGATACCTCTTAGAGTAAATAATTTTTAAGATAACCTAAGGACAGTTATTACAAATGCTGAATGTCTGCATCATTATAAAACTCAAAGGAAATAGTTCTTCAAAGTAGCAACATAGGAATAACAAGTAGGGCAAGCTGACCTGGAAAAAAAAAACCATTTCTATCACAGCAACAATTAAAATGACACTAGTCCTGCAAAAGAATTTATGTCAGTTTTAGCAGCTGCCAAGCAGTGTGCTTGTCCTGAGGGGAGTTAGGTTCTCTTGGGACTCTGTAGTCTTCTCTACAACCTTTCCTTTATCTCCCATGGGTGTTTGCAGTTGCATCACAGAGGATGTTTCTAAAAATGGCAAGGATTTGGGTTCTAAAGTCTCTACGTAGTTTCTGGACATAAAAAGGGAAATTCTGTAGGAAGAGAAAGTTGGAAGCATTTCACACATTTTTTTTATTGTGTAAATAGATAGGTCATTAGTCTAAGCCAGGTATAGCTGTATCTGATGAGGAGAGATAGGCACTTTTAAAAGTCCTGGATAGGCATTTGAGATAAATGGGGTAACTATCTTCCACTAGGTTACTAGATCTTCCTGTTCACATTTCTTTTTCTTTTTCTTTACGTGCCTTTAAAATTACAATGGTTTATTAAGATTTCTACTTTCAAAAATCATTATAAAATTACCACAGAGAAATACACAGGAATATCTTTGGCAGTGGTGGTATGACATGTTGCAAAAAAACAAGAAAAAGTTACTTACTAAGGCAGCCTATATGTACAGGGAATACTGTTCTGTGGGAATCCTGGCTCCTGTGAAAGGAAGGCCCTTGATTGGTTCATGGGCCTAGCTGGTTTGGTATAAAGGGAAAGTAGTTCTGATTTTTTTATGGATATAATCCTGAATCCTGACTGTTCAAAATGGGGAACTCTGATTTCGTTTTCTTTCCATAAGAACCATAAGACATGAAGGAACGTTCTGTACCTGTCTTGTCCCAACACAGATTCAAGCTAGAGTCATATAGTATCTGTCTATCTAACGTGGGATCTGGACAACCATCAGGATTTCCCTGAGATCTTGAAAGTATACATTAAGATTTTGGTATTTCAGTGGCAAGTACTCCAATTTTACAACTTTTGCTATTTAAATTACCTAAGACACATTGCAGTTAAAAGCGTTGGGCATTAACTGCATATACACATTGTCACTAAAAGAGAATCAAATTAATTAAAAAGCAAAAAGTCTTGGAAGTGTCTTTCAGTTGTAACTTGGAATCCGAAGGCATTCTAATTCCTTGCTAATAGGTTCCATAAATAAGACTAGTGCTTTATCATTTCAGGGTTAAAATTGCCTAGAAGAGGACGCTATGCACACAAAATTAAAATGGCCTGATTGAATTCAAATATAATGCAAGAGAGAGCCCTGCTGGCCAAGCTTAATAAATACAATCCCTATTTTAGTAGCCTAAATAAATAATTTACCTTAAAATAAATAAGTGAAAAGCACATTCTGGAATATTTACCTTCAATTTAAATGGTTCATTGAGAAATCCAAAAACATATTCATACAGTGTAGCTGCTTCATTATCCCATTGCCCTTGGTGGTGGTGCTATTATGTAACATCCTCCTCAGTGGAATAAATGGGCTATGAAATGTTTTACCACAAGAAAGCAGGCAAGCCCCCTCACTCCCTGCTTCTGGGTGCTCTAAAAATGTGAGAATAAATATGAACTTTTAAGTTGCTAATCACACTGTATTTCATAGCCAGGAAGTTTTAGTTAACAGAAGCAAGAATTACGCACCCAGAAAAAAAAATAGAAGGCTGAAAAGGAAATCTTTTTCTGCTTCATATGGGCAGCAAGGAATATAAAAATATTTATGCAGCTTGACTAAACATCTAAACTATGGCTTTCTGAAATATACTTCTGTCATATGTGGGTGGTGGTGGGGGTTCCGGGTGTTTCAGCAGATTTTCCATGTACTTAAATTTGTTCTGTATAAAAGCAAGAAAAATTTCAACAGTTGGATTTAAATAAAGCTGTGTTCAGCAGACCAGCATCAGCTCTAAATGAAAGTCAGCATAAGTAGGATACGACGCATACAGGAAAGACTTAATTACTGGAAGAAAATAAGAAAGAACAACAAAAAAATTCTTGTCTCAATTTACTTTATAATTTAGTAGATATATTAATCTCAGTCATCAGCTTATGAAACAATTACTACAAGAGAAAAAATTGAGACCGGAGTAGAAGCAAGAAGATCTCTTTATGCCTGTGCATTTTTTAGAGAAGATGTTTTGTAATCTTTCATTCAAACCATCAGTGATATCCCAGTGAAAAGCAGGTGCAGCACTAAATACTTTTTTATATGGACTATTAATTTCCTAAGCTAACTAATCCAGTAGTTCAACGAGGCATCTCGTGCAATACGAGGCACAGTAAGGAGCCCACAGTACCTGCGTGTGGTTGGCAGACCTGACACAGAACCTACAGCAGACCCACAGCCAGCCTGAGCACCAGGTGGAGGTCATATGAAATATGTTACAGCCTCCCAAGCTGCACTAAAAAACCTTTGATTAAGGCATAAGATACTTGTCCACAAAGGTGTCTAAGTTCTTGTTACAGTTCAGGGGAGAGCTAAGGGAAAACTCTGTTACCCCACGAAAGTTGCCTGAGGGAAACCTTTCTGGCCTGTAGCGCTGGTTTGTTGGATGAGGATCTCCCTGGATCATACCTGTTTGCCTTCCTGAAACACCTGAAATAACACTAGAAGTCTACACTTAGGCAAGAGGACCAAGCTCCCTCTCAGTACTGGCAGTAAAGTCTTGAGAGCAATCCAGCTCTTCAGGCAAGAGACGTTTACATCTCGATTGGAGAACAGCCCTCAGAATCAACAATTGTATTGGCTGAATTGCCCCTAATTGTAATAGCACTTTAGATGAGTTAGTGGCTGGTTAAGTAACCTTTTGCTGTTTGTTCATAAGGAAAAAAACATTAAAATTTCATACTGATGGCAGTTTTTTCTGGGAAAATATAAGGCAGGAAGCATACAATGTAGTTCTTTGAAATGTTCATTTTGGGAAAATATTAAATAAGCAAGACAGAATAAAAATAAAAATAAAAATTTAAATTAAATTAATTTCACTTATGATTTACAGATGCAGCGCTCTCTTTGTTTTTAATGGAAGGAGTTGAGTCATGCCAAGATTATACATCCACATTTTAGATGTATATGACTTTGTAGATAAAATGAGGAATCTAGGGTGTGAATGAAGACGAATACCTACTTGAGGGCAAAACAGGAAGAATGGTCTGTACAGCCAGTCTATGCATCTTGTACCGCAAACCCACATATCATGTTTTGTGATGTTATGCCAAGAATTTAAATAGGAGATTAGCTGTGATCCCAAACAATATATACAGGAACTAAGAGATATCGTTAGCATTTACAAATACACTCACCAGAAGTATATTTAACCACCTTTTGTATTTTAGCAAGCTATCATTGGATGCAATCCAATTACTTCCTGCACAGATGCTGTGCAGGTACACAGTGCCCCCTTGACAACTGCTTTCCCATTGTTGTTGCTGACAGGCTGTGTATCCATAAATTTACAGGAAAAATGCTGGCATTTTCATCTCTTCTTTTCATCCTTCTTAGTTTCTGTATCTTTTGAAGTAATGTGACCAAAAATAAAGAGAAGAGTGAACAGATTATGTATTTTTTATGTATAAAATGGCATAATGATGTTCTTACCAGCAATTCCCAATGTCCAGTTTATTTTTGATTTTCATTAGGCAATGAGCTAATATTTTCGCAAAAGTATCCACAGTAAATTCAAGGTCTTTCTTTTCAGTTATAGTGGTCAATTTTGAGCCCACTGATACTTTATAAGAGATATAAATAAAGTAACAGGAAATTTAAAAGCTAGATCAGATCATGTCACTAATACAAAGCTTACTGCTACATATGAATGAACCCCTATGGAGGACCCAGCTCAAAGTTTCTCAGCTAAGTAGAAGTGAATTTACAATAGGGTGGCTGGATGAGAAATGTTATGTGACATTTGAGTTATGGTAAGGTATACATGAGAAGTATCCATCCCTGCCAGCACTTCAGGATGGGGAGTCTGATTCTCACTAGAGCTGTTCATCCTTCTGCTGTGCAGGCAGGAGAATACTGACAGCCATCAAAGTCCAATGTATTGGTTTTCCTCACCTGGAAATACTACCATAGCTTAGTAGCAGAAACTTCCATCTGCTTCTGCCTTTTTTGTCTGCTTTTTTTCTCACAGTCTCTTCCAACTGCTTCAAGCAATTTCAGCCAGCACCAGCTGAGCATACCTTCTGTGCAGGAACAGCATGACTGCACACCAAATGAAGAGTATGGCCAGTGACCCACAGGCTGGCTGGCTGAGCGAGTACTTTGAGCTTATTCACCAGTGGATCCTTAAAGGTGATGGGAAAAGGAATTTGTGCAGCAGGACAAGCAGGTATTGAAGCTTGCCATATAATTTCAAGATACAAATGAAATGCACTGTAATACCTAAGGTGGGACTTGCAAGCTATATGGGATAGAGCAGATCAGTCCCACATCTACTACAAATAAGTAAATCCATGGTTAAGTGAGGTTTAATCAGATGTTATGCAAATGCTTTGGGAAGTCCAGGTTTTACTCCAGTTCTCAACCTTTAGTGCTATTCTTTGGTGATGTCAGACCAGGAAATTATTTTTTGTTGGCTTGTTTTGTGTGCTTTTCCTCACATTCCTAAATCATCAGTCACTTCTCATAGAATCCTTCATGTTATACAACACTGAATTCTTCTACACATTTTGAGCATACCCAGCATAGTCAGCCATCACATCACACTCTGCAGAGCATGCTGCAGCTAACAAAATTATAGCTGACCATATTAAAATAGATTCAGTGCTGCTTACTTGTCACGTTTGTTGACCAGGTCAGTCCTGATGCCACTTTTGTGATCTGAATGATAACATTTGCCACTGACTACAGTTCATAGTTTATTTACCACATGCTCTTAAAACTTCTTGGACTCTCTAACTGCATTAGCAGTGTCTTCAATCTAGATATGTGGGATTTTTATTTATTTTTTTTTACGATGGGAGTAATGAAACATAGGATTAGCCTTTCCACAGAAGTGGTAGATGCCCCATCCCTGGAAATATTCAGGGTCAGGTTGGACAGGGCTCTGAGCAACCTATTCTAGGTGCAAATGGCTCTGCTCATTGCAGGGTGGGGGGAGAACTAGATGACTTTTAAAGGTCACTTCCAACTCAATCTATTATGGTACTTGGTTGCCTTGTGTTCGGGAAGAGTCTTCCACGGCCTAAGTGTTGTACCGGATCGTCGTGGCTTGGTACAAGATAAAATACTTTCTTTTCATTTAGATATCTTACTGGAAGATCTCAAATGAAAAATTAATTCCTTTGTATCTACCTAGTGTAGCTCATTAATCAGTGTGTCGGGGCCATTTAGTTTAAAGGGAACTTCTGAAGAAGACCCAAAGAAAGGTATGTTGTGCTAATTAAATGAGTTGCTCAAAGCTTGCCTCCAAGAATGATCTCATGTGATTTAGCAGGAAAGGTGGGGAAAATGTAAAGGTATGCCCACTTATTTTGCAAAACGTTTTGGGTGGGAAAGGATGGAAGTTTTGTGGATTTTGCCATCTTCTAGTCCAACTAAGCGTAGTATCTGTTTCAGGTTACCACAACTTTGAAGAATTTTTTTCATTTCAACTGAAATCTATGGAAGCAAGAGGCTCAACAGTATGACAGATTATTTCTAGTTCTTTAAATATTTTGATAAAATATTCTTGTTATTTTCTAGTTCCCATGAACTCACTGTTACACAGGCATGATTTTTTTAGAAAAATGAAGAAATCACTGAAAAAACCAAAAAGTTAAAGGTAAAGAAAGGGAAAACACATATTTACTCTGAATGTCCCCATCTTGCACTCAGTCAGGTATCTAGTGAGCACTTCTGAGATAGCATCTAATGTTATTTCACTGTTAGTGCTCATGAAGGTGTTATTTCTTGACAATTGCATGTCCCTTACTCTTTTTTTTAAATTTCATTCAGTAGTAATTTTTCTGCTTCAGGAATTTGTGCCTGAATTACCTGCAAAACTGTATGAAAACTTGCTTCCTAGATTTGTTATTTGCTCGTTCCTGTTCAGTTTTGATGTTTCTTTTCATCGTACATGCCTGTGCATTTTAGTGGGGCAGTCAAGTGTGCTGACACTGATGAATAATTTAAAATTCTCAATACACCTCTCCTGCATATTTCTGAAGCCTGCTTTTTGCATCACTGTGCAGCCTTCTCCTCTGTTTCTGTCATACCTGTTTGCTGCATGAAATACAAAGTGTGTAGCAGGAATTTCAGCCCCATAAATTGGACTTTTTGCCGTAGAGCCCCAGGCATTGTGGGGGCTCTGCCCTCTACACCCCGTATGACTATTTTAGCATCAGAAGATGTAGGCAATAAAGAATAGGAAAAAAGGCTTTACTTTAAAAAAAAATAAAACAACTAACAAAAATTTAAGGTATAGCTATAGATTCAACACCCTCAATTCTTACAGAAAAGAAAATAAAAAAGAAAAGAAAATATTAAAAAGGAAGCCATAAGCTCTGGTCTCATATCCTTACGAACAAATCCCTGTGAAGTCAATGAAAACGATGAAAACATACAGACACAGAGCTAGGGACCTTGCTGTTATGTGGCATAGGAGTGAAAACTGGGAATTAAATATTTGGAATGTAGAACTTCTGTGTTGTTCCCTACATGCATCTCTCTGAGCCTTAAAGGAGCATTCCAGCTGATCAAGAATAATCACTCAGTACTATGTGGGAGCCTATAGTACCTTCTCAGGGCTGGATAGTATCATGTGGGATCTTGAGACGAAGTCTTAGAGCATCACAAATGACACTGGGCACCTGTGAAAGGAGAAAGTGCACCTGGGGTGCTCTAAAAATGAAGGATGGCATTCATATTTTCTACTCTAGGTCATCTGAATATCAGCCTTCTAGTCTAAATGGACAAATAGATGTAGATAAGATCTTCCAGAAATAATTAATCTTATTTTTCTTAGAAACTTGCTGTAGGATAGAAAATTGAAGATAATCTGTCTCATTTCTTTGACCTAGAGGGAACATAATTTATAGATGTGCATAAATATATACGTACACATTCGTTACCATTCACCATAAAAATGGCATTTTCCTGTGAGGGACTGTCTCATGGAATCATGAAAACCATAGTTTTGGTTGGAGGGGACATTTAAAGGCCACCTAGTCCAACCCCTCTGCAGTGAGCAAGAATATTTTCCAATCTAGGTTGCTTGAAAGGTTTCCAGGGATGGGATATCTCCTACCTCTCTGGGCAATCTATTCCAGTATTTTACCACCCTCACTGCAAAAAGTTTCTTATTTCTAGTCTGAATGCAGTTTTCTAGTTTAAATCCATTACTCCTGTAAAAGGTCCCTCTGTGGCTTTCTTTTAGATCCCTGTTAGATACTGGAATGCTGTTTGAAGTTCTCTGTAGTCTTCTCTTCTTCAGTCTGAGCTACCCTCTCAGCCTGTCTTCATAAGAGAGGTGTTCCAGCCCTCTGATCATCCTCACAGTCCACTTCTGGATGCACTTGAATAGGCCCATCTTCTTCTTGTGCTGGAAGCACCAGATCTGGATGGAGAATTCCAGGTGGGGTTTCAGAGGATGAGAGTAGGGGGAGAATCATCTCTCTGAACATTCTGGCCATGCTGCTTTTGGCTCAACCCAGGATACAATTGTTTTTCCAGGCTGCAAGCGCACATCATTGGGCCATGCACAGTTTTCCATTGGCCAGTTCTCCCAGGTCCTTCTGCTCAGCGTTTCTCTAGATCTGTTCAACCCCATCCCATATTAAGAACAGGAGTTAGCCCACCCCAGGTATGCTCAGCCCCATTGAATTTCATAAGGTTGCCATGGGCACAATTCTTGAGATTGTCCAAGTCCCTCTGGAAGACATCATCATGTCTCTCAGGTTGTCAACAGCACCATTCAACTTCTGTTGTCTGGTGGTACACTCGAGCCCACTCTGTCCATCCTGCTCTTAGTTTGGGTACTCACACAAAACTTTTGCCTTACAAGTCTGTGATTCCACAGGCAATAATACTGGAGTTAAGTTCAGAATTGTGCACACAACCCTTTAAGATGACAGTGGTTTTGCATATCATGGACTTGCTATCTGACATATAGCTGTACTGTACCTTGGCCAGCATTGCCCATTTTGCACTGTGTAGTTATCCTTGTGTCATTACAAGTGTACACATAGGAACTTGCCTTCAACAAGGGTAGAACCTCTGGTTTTCATTTAAACAAATACATTCAGAAACAGTCTGATGAGAAGAACCTTAATAGCACAAAACTGATACTGCGTCTCACATTACTTTTGCCTCTTGCCTGGCCCACAGCTGCAGAATGGGTTTGTGACTGTCAGCGGTGGTATAACATGGCAGTAAGGGAGGTTGTAACACAGTTGCATCATATTTTACTACTTTAGAGAGTATGTTTAATTGATGAATAGATTGTTCATAAATTTTCAGCTTTACTGTAGTTATGACCAACACCATTAAGTTGTGTAGATTATTCAGATTCTCTCAGCTGCTTACCTTTCATTTCCTTAAGATCTTGAGCATCCACTGCATTGTAAGTTTGCATCTCAGCTACATTCAGCAAATGTTTCTTTACTGTCAGTATATTTAAATCAGCAGAGTCCGATAAACATTCACAGCCACTAAAATTACTTTTTATCCAAATAAGCACAGATCAAGCTGCCTCTTATCTAATGAAACCTTGTTCAGAATTTCGCCCTTTTAAATGGTAGTAGCACTTCAATTTTTCAAGTCAGTGTACTGCTCTTGATTTGGAGGCACTGTATTTGGTCTCTTCACAACCAATGAGAACCATCTAGCAGTTTCCATCCAGTTGTCATTGAGAGAATTGTTCCATTTTTTTGGTCTTAAACTCAATGAGCCAAATTTTTTATGCTATAACTCTAGAAACATTTGCTACAGACTGACTTTTGCTGAGCACACAGCGATGTAAAAGACGCTTAATGTCATGTTTTATAGCTGGTGCCTTTATAGCCTCTGCTTTTTTACAATATGCAACGTTTACTGTTGCACTTTTCTACTTCAATATCCAGCAAAGAAATTAACTGAAAATATTACAGACATATACCATAGTTGATGAGAACAATAAAGCAGTGAACTGTGTAAGTAATGTCTGAGCTGTGAGGAGATAGTTTCAGCCATAACTTTTGAAGGTTTTGTTTGCTTGTTTGCATCTTTTAAATTGAAGAACCATTAGTATACCCAGACAGAACATCTATGTTGATCATTAAAATAAATCAAAAAATTTTGAAACACATTTTAGCACTAATGTTCTCCATGCAAAAACCTTGCATAAGATTGTATATTTATCATGTAATCAGGCTTTTCTGACATTTCTGTGCTTCTTCTTCTATTCTATTCTGCCATTCTGCCTCATTCACAGAAGGGAACAACTACAGCACATAACAAGACAGCTGCTTAAGGGAAATATCCTTCTAATATTGCATATAAGACTGAAGTACTTGAAGATCATAAAACAAGGAACTATTGTGACTCAGCTGTATTTTTCATTTAATGAAAAATTTTCTTCAGTGCTCTCTTGCTTCCAATTTTCGGGGCAACCCTCCAGAAAAGGATCTATAAGTGCATCCTTATATGTAGCTTTCCTTTAAGAATCCTCTAGCACTAACAAAAAAATCTTTGCATAATCACATAAATGCCCAGAGGTGATTGCATGACTATAATCCCCTTTGACTGTAATCTCCTTTCACATTAATACTTGTTTGAGTATATTCTTGTCTTACATTAACAAACTATGTGTGCAAACAAATTATCTTCTCGCAAAGAAGTGATGGCCAAATTTTGTTTAATGTGATGATTACTATTTTACTCTCTCTGGACATTTTTATTGTTTCTCCACAATCAGATTCACTAGTGTCTTTTGTGATTATTGACATTTTAAACATGCACAATAAAAGTCTTTTTGTTTAGTTGATTTTATGTATCAAATTTGTATTGGAGCATTTGATGCATTTAAAAAAAAAAGTAGTGAGTTGTTAAGCAGAGATGCACCAGAAATGTTATCAGTATTAGACTGGTAATTTCCATATGAATATGTGTACATAAAGGATCTTCTCTCTACACCTACCTCACAGTCTTACATTTTTAATCCAAGAATTTTCTTTGCTGTTTTGTTTACAGTATCACATAATGATCTATTAACTGACATAAATCAATTGCTCTGCTTGGAAGAATGACTTTCTTTTTATGGAAAGGTGGTGCAAGTGATGTCACAATGATTTTTCTAGATGACTAACATATATAATGTTTCATAATTCTGCAAATTTTGGAGGACTTAGTTTTAAATAAATATAGAGACATCCACATTTAAAACCATGCTTTCTTCACACAACAAGAGTAGCCAGAGGATACATATTCATATGTAGGCAATAATGAGGTTTTAGTCAATCTTAAATATAATTAGTTCAGGTAACTTGTGTATTTAAAATGTTAATAATAGTGTGTCACTTGTAATGACATTACACAAGGCACAAAAATTATACTTCTTCTATTTACTGGCTTCCTTAAAATTGAGTACAATAAAGACTTAAAAAAAAATCCTTCATTAAATGAAGCTTTGATTACTTATCTCTCTGCCCATCTGTTTATCATCTGTTTCACAATATTTTTTTAATGATCGATAATTTCTGTAACATTTGAGAAGAGTGAAATGCTCAAAGACTATTTATTTTGTGTTTCATCTGCCAGGTGCCTGGAAAGGAATGCCTGGCCTGTGTATTTGCAGTCTGGGGAAGGCTTAAGCTCATCAATTTTCTTCTCTGTTTGGCCTGTTAGCAGCCAAAAAATAACAAATGGATCAAGATGCACCGTTCTTATGTAACAGGTAATTAATGAGTGAATCAGTGATCCTGGGAAGCATGTGCAAGGTTGAAAAGAAAAAATGTAGGGAAGTATGGGAAGTACTTCAAGGGAAAATACAGATACAGGACGTACGTCAGGGGATCTGAATTTGTTCTGTCATTGAAGTATAGTTCAGCAAGTTATAGGAAATCAAGCTGCACCTTTTTCCCTGCTCAGAAAACAATTTCATCACTCTTGTTAGAAATAAATGCTAGAGAAACTGCTCATCCTGTTGCTTGTCTGATTTTCCAGTCTCCAGATGACCTCTGCCAAAGTACCATTGTGTGCCTTGTTCCATGCTGTATTTATATCGATTTCCACTCACAGCACCCCTGCTCTTTTCTAACTTCTCTATAAACCCTATGTCCCTTTCTTAACTTTCCAGACAGGGGCAACTGAAGGCAAGCATTCCTATGGAATAAAGAATAACACTGTGTCCTGGAAAATAAGAGGTATTTTGATGTTGTTTCTTCATTTCTTGATTATAAGCTCTTATACTAAGGACATTCACTCTTTTACTCTTTGTTTATATGACAATAAGTAATTAGAGGCACAATATTTTTAAGTGACAACAACAGCCAGGTCTAGTTAAAAGGGAGTGGCCATGAAAGCACCGTCATATGTTGCATTCAAAATTATGTAACATATAACAATATTGAAAACAATTAATTTTGAAAATATGTGCCCATAGGCACTCTTTCATTACCCATTTATTACATTTATCACATTTGTGAGTGGTCTTGTTTAACCAACAAAAGAACTGCTGTACAGGATTATGAGCTTCACAGTATCCCCATTGGGACATGCATGTTAAAAAAAGGAGCCATTTAAAGAAAAGGGGAATTTACCTAAAGAGAAGGTAGAAAGTTAACAAGCTGTAATTAAAACATAAACGCTTATTTCTGTATTAATACAGAGGCTTCACTGCTTCACATGTTATAATATTACTAATTCCCATACTTCAGTGAATGAATGTTTTTTGTGGGTTTTAGTCTTCTCACTGTACTGAGTCCATTTCTTTTTTGTTTTTTTCACCCTACAGACAACACTGCTGCAGGAGTACAGCAGTGAGTAGGAGGCTGCAGTAAATAGGTCACAGCAATTATTTCACAACTTCCCTTTCAATCTCCTATGACTTTCGGACATTAGGTGTAGACATGATGATGAAAATATCTTTGTCCAGCTCAGCAACATGCTGTGAGAGGCAGTTTGTGGAATAAGATCCTGAAAAAGACAGCAGCGTGAGAAAGTGTAAAAATATAACATGAGGGACAGAAAGAAAATGTCTTTGACATTAAAGCAGTATAAAAGGGTAAGACCTGATTCTCTTTGCAGTTGCTACTCTAAATCAAGAAAAATGGTATCAAAGCAGTAGAGTTAACATTAGTTTACCTGAGAAGATATGCAAAGCTTTAGCTTTCAGAAATACCTGCTCTTTCGTCTGGAAAAATAAAATATGAAAAGAAAATGTGATGAGGCAAAGGGTAATTCTAGAAGCAAAGGCACAAAAAATATTTTTTCTTTAAGTTTTGACCTTATTGGTAGCATTTAACAAGTTGTTTGCTTGTGAAACGTGCAGGTCAGTTTACAGTGTACACACTGAAATCAGTTATCTTTAACTGTTTTACTTACAGAAACAGAAACCTGTGAATTGTGACACATAAAAAGACATAATAGATAGATGACTCCCGGCTAAAGCAGAATTATTTTTGCTTTTTTTCATATCTGTGATGAGAGGAAACACAGTCAACTAACTTGAGCGGAAAGTTAGTGGTTTTTTATGCACAGAAATAAGCACTGAGCAATTCAATCAACAACTGAAACTGATCGATCAACTCAGTTCAAATGTCATCAATATATGAAGCCTATTAAGAATTCTGAATCCTCAAACATTACATTTATGAGACGTAAACCAGAAGTCCATTAGAAACAGTTGTATCTCTTTCACTGACCCTAGAACACTTTTTGCCTTGATATATGTTTAGTTTAATGTACTTGGGTTTTTTTGATTTTTGTTTGTTGAGGGGAATTAATTATTATTATTTTTAATTTTTTTTTAGCAGTATTGATGAAGGGATAAATATCTGTCACAAAACTGAAGGATTATTATTTGCAGCTGATAATTTCTGATCTCTATTATTTGCAGCTGATAATTTCACCTATTTCAAAAAATATTCATGAAAGAGAACTGGTTAGAATTCAAAACCCAAAAACAAAATCAAAGGGAAAGAATTAAGGTAAAGTGTCCACTATAATTTAAGTGGCTAGGAAACAAAAACCTCAGATTATCCTAAGGTTTCATATTTTTATTTTACATGCTTATTGTGGGAAATTTTATTAACTTATTCCAGGTCCCTGCAATCAATTTAAATATATATATACGATTGGTTTTTTTCAATATGCTTTCTGAGAAAAGCCTCCTTATCTGGTTGGAAAAATCTGAGAATATACCTATAATCTCTTATCTCAGTATGAACTACCTCATGTCTCACTATGAAAGAGTATAAATTCTAAAATTGTGGTCCTCTGCAATTCTCTTTTTACTATTTTTTACCTGTTTTGAATGTTAGCTCAAGTAGTCATTAGACGTACTCTTGCTGAGCAAATATTGCTACAACAAATAAATGTGGAATGACTCTCCCTTTAAAGATGTGATTTGCAATTTGAGTTTTAAGAATTAATCTTTACTTCTTGTATTGTTTTGTTCTTTTTTTGAAAAAGAAAAACAATTCAGAAGAGGTTGGTTATTCAAAGTTATGACAGCCCCATGGAGGACATGTTGCATGGAGTCTTTGGGAAAGGCCTGGGGACTGTGGAGCTTGAAGCCTAAGTCTGCTGTCTGCTAATTGCATAATGAAGTGCTGACTGAAAGTTTGAGATTGACCTGATTGATTGATCTATTTTTTGATTTCAAAAAAATAAACAGGAAAATAAAGATGAACAGGACAGGACTCATGCAGATTTAACAGTTGTACAGACAATATGAACAATCTAGACTCAAAACTGACAACGTGGTGAGATGAATGAAGTATAATGCCTTATCTAATAATGACTGTTCATTATTTATACATGTTCTTTACCCTGGGTATCAGTGTGCAAAGCAAAGCTTTTAGACAATAATATCCTTCTGGAACATAAAACCAAAAATAGGCATCTTTAGGTCATTATTCTTGTTTGTTTGTTTGTTTATCTGTTTCCCATGAGCCGAAACTGCTTTACAACTTCCTGTTTAACAAAGGAAGACTCATGCTATAAGTAAAGAAGTAGAGCAGCAGTAGGTGTCAAATGCCTATTGCTTTGGAGCACTATCTATTTACCTATGCATCTGTTATTCTGTCTGATGTCAAAACCTCAAAACTTAAAAAAAATTTAGAAACATAAAATAACAAAATGTCAATCTCATTACTTTAAACATTTGATGTTGACTAATCAAATGTTATCAAGGATCTACAAGGATCTACAAACTGAATTTTTAGGTATTTTGCCACCTATGGGGCAAAATAAACAACAAACAAAAATAAATAACACCCACATATAAAGACAAGGCATAAATGTGTTAGACGATCTAGGGCACAATAATGAGCATGAAGAGCAAAAAAATCCAACAAAAAAGCAGAAAAGCAGTATATTTCTCCCTGATCTGATGCATCAGATCTAGTAGTACATTGCTGAAATGTAAAGGAAATTTTGTTCAAAGTGATAGTACCTTCTGTAAGTCTTTCAAAAGTGCAAACTAAACCTGATCACTAATAGCAGGAATATTGCAGACAACCAATTATAGACAAGAAGGATAGAGTCCCATCTTAGAGGTGCAAATGTTTTATGCTGTGTCATGCTAAGTCATGTCACGTTCTGAATGGATATCCTTTACGTTAACAAACAAAATGAGGATGACTATTAGATTTGGTATTTTTCTCTAGAATCTGGCTGTAGCTACCCAGAACAGGATTTCTTATTCACTGTTTAGCTTCAGCAGAATATTGGCCAAAGATTATTAAAACCTCTTCATTTAACCTCCTCTGTGAGATATCTTGGATGGCTAAGAGCTATACTTGTATGTCTCAGAAGTCTAAGTCAAAGTGATACCCTTTTTTTGGTTTTTTCCATAATAGATTATCTGTCAGGAAGCAGAAGAATTTTATTCAAGATACAGCTCAGAAACAAGGGGCTTAAACCAGCATCTAACACATTCAAAGAAAACAACTGTAAGCAGAGAAGGCATTTGGATAGCAAGTTTTCTTTTCTTCCTTAAAAGCTGGGACACTGTTTAGCAAAGAGGGAAGAGGATGCTCAAGGGAGACCTTGTCACTCTCTACAACCACTTGAAAACAGGTTGTACCAGATGGGGTTTGGCCTCTTTTGCCAGGCAACCAGCAACAGGACAAGAGGACATAGCCTCAAGCTGCACCAGGGAAGGTCCAGCTGGAATATCAGTAGGAATTTCTTCACTGAAATGTTTTTCTGACATTGGAACAAACATCACAGAGAGGTGGTGGAGTGACCATCCCTGGAGATGTTCGAGAGATAGCTTGGTGTGGCACTTAATGCTGTGCTGTACTTGACAAATATGGTGATCCATCAAAAGGCTGGACTGCATGATCTTGGAGATCTTTTCCAACCTTAGTGAGCCATGATTCTGTGATTCTAGTTTGGCAAGCTCCTAGGTTAGGAAGACCTATATCTCATTGGGAAATTATAAAAAAGAAGGATTACTCAATTTCTACTAATAACTGCATTTTGAGGAAAATGGCTCTAGACGCATTCTATTCCATGATTTTTCACATACATACAAACATATATATATATATATATATATATATATATATATATGCACATAGCTTAGAATACAGAAAAAGTATTGTTCTGTCTCTAAAATACCAGTATTTTAACAGTATATCATCTAATTAGGGCCTGACTAAAGCCTAAGACCATTTCAATTTTTTTTGTTATATCTAAGACACTTAAAAAAGCTTTAGGACTGCTGTTCTAGTGCAAGTTCAGTAACGTGCTCTAGAAGGAGATGAGAAAAAAATAGCCATGTAGTAACTTGTTTGTGGGTTTTGCTGTTGGTGAGTGGTAGCTGAGAGATATTATTCTGCTTTTATTTATCGGTTATGTGAGTACTGACAGCCACACTTCTCTTGCTTTGACCAGATAGAGCCAAACTGCAGTATTCTTTACACCTCACATTTTTAAACCCTTATGTCTTGAAAGATTAATATTATTTTCATGATCAAGTCCAGTTTTGTCTTTGGCATTATGTGATTTGATAAGTCAGCACTTAGTGTGTGACTTGAATTAATGATTAACACTATATAAAATGTGTTAATTTTCAGTTGTAATTGGAATTAATGAAAATTAACAGTCCTCTTGGCTATAAATCAAAATTACCATACAGAAAAACAACTATCTAGCTATTTTTTTTTTGAGGGGTTAACTTCATTTTTATGGAAAAGTGTTCCACAGTAAAAACATAACTGCATAATGTGATAAGAAAGATTGTAAAATTGCATAGCAGTGACTTATAACAGTTTTCAAAATTACTTGTCCTTAGCAAAGTCAAACCCATAATGTAATATACAGGATGCAATAAGAAATAATATGGTTTGCCTTAAAGCATTTTTATACCTTTAATTTAAGTAATGTGTGTTATAGTCTTAATAAAATAGGAAAAGAAGTCTTAAATACAATAAAACGTTACCCTGTGTGTGCAAAAAGAAAACACTGGTCAGCATAAGGCATGCAGAATTAAAAAAACAAAAAACCCAAGCAAACAAAAGAAAAACCCTCACATCAACAAATTACTTAACATATTTTAAATGTAGAAATTATTAATGTCAATATACCGAGATATTTTTAGGATTTTAATTTCCAGTTGTTCCAGATTATTGATTGTATAAATTCTGCTTGCTTTTCTGCTTGTTTTGTATTTGTCACAATAAGCAAACACTGAAAATGTGGCCTCATCTTTGTGGTATGTCAAGCAAGGACACTGTTTTATAGACATGTCATAATGATGAATTAATTAAAACTTGAGAAGTGCTCATATTATGCTAATGAACTCTGCTGCCAAAGCTAAAAATAAATAATTTCAAAAATAGCCATTTAAAAACCTTTAGAGTGGCAATTATTTAATTACAGGGCACCTTTAAAGAACTGAACGATAACTCAAGTGACTATGAGTATTTATCTAGTTATGCAACTTTAAAACTGCAGCTAAAAACAGCATTCAAAGTGTAGAGCTTCAGGTGACATAGATCAAAGCAGTTCCACGGAGTTAAGTTCAGTGACAACTGTGTGTGATAATTATGCATTAAGTTTTAATTGTTTAGTTGCTGTAACTGTCTGACTTTTGAGGTGTCACTCGGTTTTCTGTTAAATTTATCATTAAAAATATCCTGAAGGTGTCATGGGCTAAGCTCTTAATATGTTGTTACACATAAAAGCCCTGACTGTAGCTTCAGAAATGTCCCAGTAGGGCTGAAAGATGCATTAAATAAAATAAGTATAATGCTCAAATATTATAATAGTCCTGTTTTAATGGATTATTGATGATGTTTTACGCTGTTAATTTCTATTTGCTGCACAAGGGACCAAAATGAAGCCCCACAGTGTCTTTAATTTAGGTCAGACTGAAAGAAAAAACTGGCTATATCTAACTGCTTCAATCCAGCTTTTGTGATTGAAGACACCTGGTAACTATTTACATGAATTCAGTAGGTTCTTCCCTTTTTGATCTGAATTTTTTCTCCAGAGCTTTTGTAGCAGTAGCTATAACTTCCCCTATCACAGTAGTCAGATTATTTACTCTTGAAACAAGACCCACTGGAATTAGAAAGTAGGCTGACAAGATCTTAATGTCCTGAGGGACGCAGCTGACAAGCAATGCTCTAAAACCACTCTGCATTTACAGACTTCTCTGAGATGCCAAAAGCAAACCAAGAAAAAGACAAGAGTTTAAGTCCCTTTCATTTAAGAAGTGAGAGGTAGAGATGCTCTCTTTTTATATAACATCCTACCAAACAGCTTGGGTCGATTTAGGCTCCCCTCAGCCCAGCATGATTCAGACATGTTTTCAGTGCTTCAGCACTTGACCCAGCCTTCTGCCCTGGGCAGAAACTAAAAGTGCTCAGGTGTTCTGTTCTAGTGAGATTGAGCTGCTGTGGAGCAGTAAATAGGAGACATGGCCAAAAGACAAAGAAAGCCTTATATATGGTGCCAACATTTCCACACTTACTGTGCTGTTTCTTGCAAAACATTTGACTATGAGCATTAAATACAATTTAATTTGATGGTTTTGCATTGCAGCAGTATTTTCCTCTATTACTGAGCTATAAAAGCCTAAGATGTCAAAAGGAGCAAGGCAGACAATAATATTCACAGGTTAAAGCTCAGACAACTGAGCCTTTATGCAATTCCAAACCAACCAACACGTTTCTGCACAATGGAAATACATCAATTGTTCTTACCGTTAATAGGACCAAAAAAAAGTGTATTGAAATTCTGCAAGTTGCTAGAAGAATCATTATAAATATCTAAATTACTTGAGCTGATAGTAAGTTTAAGAACTCCATTCTAGGCAGAAAAGAGCATTTATGTTTCACCTCTAGATAGTTCTACAGTAGATTCCTGGCCTTCCAGTATCAAAAGAAAAATGAGTTAAACTGTCTGTGATAGAAACTAATAGTCCCTGAGACTCATTATGGAACATCTGTTAAATAAATGTACTGAACTCAAAGCTTTTACCACAGTTTTAAGAATGCATTTCAGGGCAGAACAGAGAAAGTGTATTTTGAGCAATAGAGAATTTTCCCTGTTGGCATCCTGTCTTTTGGGGGTGACTGCATTTTCTTGGGGTCAGCAAGCAAACAGTGTAGTACTGATATGTATGTACCTCTCAATAAGGGGTATTTTATTTTTAATAATTTCTAAAAAATGTCTAAACATGAAGCAGTTATTTAATGTTTGCCACCTAGCTAGTGAACATTCCTCTCAACACACTATCCATATAGTTCATACAGCATCATAAAAATGAGATCCCAGGAACATTAATAGTATTAAATGTTTCTGGTACTTTAGGAATGGGCTCAAGCTTATTTGCTGTGTTTTGGAGACTTTTATTTTGTTTTGTATTTTTTTCCCCGTTGTCATCTCTTTTCAGCAGTTCAAAACTGCTAAAGAATCTCCATCATCTAGATTTATTTGTATTATCTACCATCATACATGTTAACATATCTGTTCCTAGCCAGAGATTGTTGTAAGATGTGAAAATATAACATCAAATTCTCCTTAGCAAGTATAAAGACAAGTTTATTAGCCTTGTGATTGTTCTTTATCAGCAAATTTAGCCCAGCATTTTAATTGTTGGAAACCATGGATTATGGGGCCAGATTTCAATACTGACCTTAGTATTTGTTTTACCTTGATTTGCTAAAAATGTACAGTCACTGTTTCTTCCTTTTCTTTTTCTGAGCAAACCTACCAAATTCTGCTAAGAAAACATGACGTTATTTTCTCCCATTCTAACCAGTGGTGTTGTATACTGCTGAAAGATATATCTCCTGCTTTCTTAATGTCTTACATGTCAGCACTGCCCTACTGTACAGTCGCTGTCTGCTACCGTATCTCATGCAAACCTCACACTCATCTGTAAAACATGCTCTTTAAATCTTTTCTTCTCACATTGTGTTGTCACAGAGACTACAGATTTTCAGTTGACTGTAAAACTTCAGGTTCAGAGACACTTTTGATACAATGACTAGTTTTATGCAAAATGCATGGAACTGCATCACAGCTGAATCCCAGGGTTTGTACTTTTCACTAGTAGAATTTCGACAAAACTCCAACTGGTGTACTTTTTAATTAAAAAAATCTAAAATTAAATCTACAGTCTAAACAAAACTAATTAAAATTTAAATCTCACTGAAAAAAAATCTTGATGTGGACAATAATGTTAAGGTTCAGTATGCAGTAGCTTTCTATTCCTTGCAAACTAATTTCAGATAGAGATTATTGACTTCCCTATAATAGCAGGTAAAACATTGATTTTAACTGAATTTTCTTGGTGTTTTCTATGTCTATAAATGTTTAACTAAAAATAACACTTTTTCTATGAACCTAGACTCTTGAACACTAACTTCAGAGATAAAAAATAATTTTGATAAAGTTTGTGATAAAAAAGGACCAGTTTCATACAAGTCTGAGAATACTTTCTTTACAGTTGGATGAAAGAAAAAGAAAGAAAGAAAGAAAGAAAGAAAGAAAGAAAGAAAGAAAGAAAGAAAGAAAGAAAGAAAGAAAGAA
>JAXCLO010000001.1:72055564-72082085 GCA_035583995.1 Arremon aurantiirostris
AGAAAGAAAGAAAGAAAGAAAGAAAGAAAGAAAGAAAGAAAGAAAGAAAGAAAGAAAGAAAGAAAAAAAGAAAGAAAGAAAGAAAGAAAATGACTGAAAAAAAAAAAAGTAAAAAAAAAAAAAAAGTAAATTCCAAAGACCTTTATTGGCTTTATTAGACTTACCTGCTAGAAAAATGCTGAGACTGACCCTGTTAGCATTCATAACTGTCTGAGATTCCCCAGATGTGTAACTTTGCTGTTGCAAACTGACTCGGCTTTAAATGGAAACTGAAATGAGTTTTGATGATCCCAATAATGGCATTGAAGTCTGAGGGTACCTTAACCTAATGCCCAATATTTGATTCTTTAGAGCAAAGAAATAAAGAGGGATATGGTGTCTTCTCTACCACAACCATGTCTATATTCTTTAATCTTTATGTAGAGAGTAGCATGTAGTTATGATAATAGTAAAAATGAAATTAAAAAGAGAGTGAAAGTAATATATAATTTTAAAAGCAAATGTAATATGTAATTAAATGCATGATATCATAATCAGTTTATTTTTATGTCATAAGAGAAAGTATGATTTTTCTTAGAATAGATTAAATCTTATTTATTCTTTTCCTTCAAAAAGAGCAAAATCTTTAAATAAACTGCAGACCTCAAAATGACCCTCACTTCAAATGTCAGTTACAACTAACTTCTGTTTCTTGTGTATCATCTATGACTAATGCATTTGCCTTAAACACATATTTTTATTCTGAATATCAGATTAAGTGAATTCTTTGATCCTGGAAATTGCAGAAAAACTCTGCTTTGGTTTTACTGATTATGGTGAAAATTCAAGGAAATTTTTCATTCACTTTTGCTAGAAAATAATCCTATGAAAATGGTTTAACTTTTCTTTATTTAATTTGGAAAAAAACCTGAATTTTTTATGATAACTAGTTCAACACACAAATATAAATTCAACTATTTGCCTTTTTTCAGCCTTACTGGGACAACAATCCAAATAATTCTTCTTTCTAGAAATAATTATTATATCTTCCCTCATGCTCAGATATTTTTAGTATAGAAATGAAATAAGATGAAAAGAACTGGAAAGAAAAGAAAATATATAGAACACACACGGCAGCAACCTGAAGGGAGATGGAAAACTGTAGGTCAGGGTGGACTCTTGAAGGGAAAAAACTCTTGTAAACTGAAGACTCATCTCCCCAGTTATATTCCACAAACCCCTTTCAGTATCTCATTCTTTCTCCTTCTCCTTCCCCTAGAGCCTAAGTACTATTTTGATGATAAACTTGTTTGATGTTCCAAACCCAAAAACAAAATGAAACACTGCAACTCTATTTTGTCTATGTTCCTTGGAAGTTTTGAGTTTATTCTGCTTTCTATATTCACATACATTCTACTTTAATATTCAATAGTGTTTCATATGTGTCTCATAAAACCTCTCTTTAGCACATCAAATTTCAGTGAAGATGCGAATTGACTTCTGGAAATAAAATAAGGTGGACAAGAAACTCTTAATATTTTTCATTCAGTATTTTTACTTGGCATATTCACTCCTTTTGCTTTTTCTTCAGAAATGTTAAAGATTCCATACCTCAAACACATGTGGGGAGTATTTTTTTTAACTTCCTGATTCTTTACTAACTGAAATCTATTGTGTTTACATGATCAATTTTGTGTCAAAACCATAGAATCCTACAGTGCTTTGTGGTTCTCACTGTACTGTGTGTGCATTTTATGGACAAAATAGAGTTTCATACAAACTTTTACCTCCATTCAGAATATTCTTTAGTATCTTAGTCTATGTGGGCTTGTATTTTCCCTAAAGAACTTGGATACTACAACTAGACATGAAAATACAGAACAATCTCATCTCCTTTAGAACTGAATCATCAAAACAAATAAACACAAATCCTCAGGATGATAAAAAAATCTTTCCTGGCTTGAAAGAATTAAATGATCCTTTCAAAACCTTCTCATTTTCGTTTTAATCCCGCAATGTCTGGTTTCTGTACAAATATAGGGAAAATCGGAATAAAATGTTAATAAGATATTTAGGAAAAGGGCCTAAAACAACCTTTCATCTCCAATTAATTATATTCTCTATTAAAATCTGTAATGGATTTGTGCAACCTGAACAGAGAAATTGCAAAATTCAGGAATAAGCATATCTGCCTAAACAAATGTGAGCCAAGGAAGTTCTTATTCCCTTGAACACTTGACAGTGTTGTGTGATTGTTTCTTAATTAGCAGCTCAGCCTTGATAGTGAAGATACATAAGAAATTGAAAGTCAAAAGATGCCATTTATTCTGACTATATGTTAGTCACTGCAGTTTTCGTTGTAAGTCTGTTTAGCCTAGTGGTTTTTTGTAACTATTTTGTTGAAATAAACACTGCTGAAAAAAAATAATAATTGAAGCATGAAATAGCTGAAAGAACATTGATGACTAATGTTTCAAGGTCTCTAAAATTAAGAGAAGCTAAGCAACATGCAGCACTGGAGATGGGCTTCTAAAATGGGAGGAAATTCATATTCCAGTATTCATGAATGCCAGCCCTTTCTTTCCAACCCTGCTGGAAAATCATTCTCCTTGCAGGAATATTTGCAAATGAATTCACTCTGTCTTTGAAAGATATGCTTTACCAGCCCATGAATGATGAGCAAATTATTTGGTAGCTGGAATAAAAAATGTCTCAAACATAGCTGAAGACTCTGCAAAGGTGTTGTTAAAATGAAAAAGAAGCAGTTTGTAAAAAAATAAACCATAAAATGACAGAAGTCTTCTAAAAATCTACTGTTTTAAATTCCTCCAACAGTCATGTCATTTGTCAGAAATAAATAAGAGAAACAGAGATGATGAAGCAGTTTTAGGGATTTAAATTGAGATTTTTCAGCTAATATCTATATGCCACAAGTAGAGATCTCAGATCATGCTTTCTTACTTCTTCAGTTTAGAAGAAGAAAGTTCACAAACTAACCCTGTGATTGAATTCATAAATTTTTTTAAGCCTTTCCTAGCATGAATATCTCTCATAATTTTTATATCATAAGAATTTGTTCATATATCACAAAATATCTTTAAGTTCAAGTACATTATCTGCACCTTAGGTTGTTTTCCAGATTTACAGATGTGAGACATTGCTATGTAATAGCACTAGATGTAGTGGAAGATAGGTAAATTAGCTCTTAAAGATGGTCAAACTTAAACCTAAAAGTGCTTGTGACTTTAAAGTTCCATATTACAGCCTCATATTTCAAGTTGAAACCAATTTGTAACAGTCTGAACATTCAGGAATCTATTTAATTTAGTAACTTAACTCTATTTAATTGTTAGTCCACTATATTACCACAAAAAAAATTGTACAAGATTTCCTCTGGTAAAAGAGATATGTTTAATGCAGTTAGGGTATATTTTTGCTTGATTAACACATCTCATAATCCTTAAAACAAATTAGTCTGGAGTACCTAAAGTTCTGCCTCTGGATATTCCCCATAAGCCTTCAATTGCTTTACATCTGGGGCAAAGTCGTTAAAAAGCTTTTATGTTTGAAGTGTAAATTAAGCAGAATTTCAGAGTCAATGTCCAAAGCAGTGTTAATGTTCTGCCTCCTGCAAATGCTGAAGTACTTGACAAACCTGAGTTTTTCACAGAAACACTTAGTCATGCACCTGGAGTTTGATTTTGTACAAGGCTACGTTTACTGGAATGTTAAGTGACCTTTGAAAGTGGTCTGCTACCTTATTTTTGAAGTTATTTGGGCAAAAAAAAAAAAACCTGCTGTGATCTAAATTTAAGCTTCTTGCTCCTGAGGTTATTTATACGTTTAATCATAGGATCATAAAAACAGGGCAGGATAGGATTACAGAAGGTCAGCCATTTTCTGTCAGGATCAAGTCTAATAAAACCATTCTTGACAGGTATTTACTGAAGATGTATTTAAAAACTTCAAGTTATGTAAATTTATCAGCTATGTAGGCAAGGTATAATTTAGAAATAATTCCAATTTGTGCCAATGTACTGGAAATAGTGTCAGTGTACTTGAGCTTATTGTCCTCAATTGATCTGCTTTGAGTTTCTGAGGTGTCTTCTGAAATGCAGTTCTTTTAGGAGGAGAGAAAACCAGGCCTCTTCCTACGAAGCCTGTATGACTATGGTTCACAAGTAATTTCCCTACAAAACCTCTCTAGTGTCCACTGATCATGCCAAGTCATCCTCTTCCAGGCCGTGGTTGTTTGCTGGCACCTTGGTATCTTGACCTAGAAACATAAAATTTGTATATGAAAGACAACCAAAATAATACAATTAAGTTGGCCACATTATGAGGAATGTAGCCTTAAAAGAAAAATTCTTTTAATATTGCAAACTGTTTCAGCTAAAAGAATGCACCAGAGGACTAAGAGAGCAGAACATCTCTTGTAAAGTATTTTAAACTACTCCAGACTGAGTCTAGGGAGAAGGGATGAAGTAAAAACTGTGTGATTCTTCCTATCCATCTAACAGGACACAGAAGGGCAGCTTCCCACTGGGGGGGATTTCTTTGCCTCTTCAATCATTACACAAAATTAAACTCTCCCTTTCCACTTGCTGAAACCTTCCATAGTCATGCCACGAGCAGGAACAAACAAGGGTGATGCACACCATGCACCTGATGGATAGATCTCTGAACAAATAGGTACAAACAACTTAGTGGTACCAAGATTATATGCTAAGCAGTGTGTCATGGACAATATCAAATGCTAGATATTAATAGCTGGGTCTCTGTCGGTCTTCCAGAAGGGAAACAGGGACTTCTTCCTGAAGCATGTTATTAGAGCAGCAATGTGTAACCACTATAATTTAATACTCATTATTCTGTCAAGTTTTTTTTTTTTTGTTTTTTATTTTTTTTAATTTAAACCCAGTATTATGACACTTAGTTTATTATCATCTTAGATGGTTGGAAAATTAGGATGTATATTAAAACAGTTAACTTCCTTTTTTCACTTTGGTCACATTTTCCTTAAACTCTATCCTTAAACTTAAACACATTTCCTTAAACTCCAACTCTATCCAGCTGTAAGTGCTGATAAGAGTTGTGTTATAAACCTTTCAGCTTAAAGAGAGGCATCACTGTAGTGCAGACTGAAGAAAATTAAGTCCCCTGAGTCTTCGTCTCTTGATTATCCATATGGCTTAATTTTTAATTTACTCACAAGCTCTCTCCTCAGAGAAATTTCCAGTTCCCTCTTAGACAAACTTGGATGTAATTCTGCTGTATAGTTTACACCAGAGTGTGAACTATATAGTTTACTTCAAAAGCAAATTTCAAAGACTACATGATACTGACTTTTTTGATACTGACATGCTGTAGGTAATGCCACACTTGGTAAATTGTGCAACCTGTAACATCCTCATTAACACTCTCATGTCATAGCATGGGACACACTACATGGACTTTGAATTTAATGCTGCAAAGACACTATTTATTTTAACTAAATTAAGTTCCTCACATTGCTTGAGAAACTTTTTGCTGAGTCAAAGTCCCATTACGCACATGTAAGAAAAACAGTAATTAGGCCCTAGGACTAAAAAGACACTATATGGAGGCAAAAGTGGACCTAGCCAAGTTCTAGGCAGTGCAAATACCATCCCTCTGCTTTTGAGGGTTGTTCTCTCCATAAAAATACAGGCATGTGCCATCCTGCAGCAGTAAACTTCAAAGCAAGAAGCTGCTCCCTGGAGATCTCTTCAGTAGCATAGATGAATCTAGTAGATCTGGGATGCCTGCACTTACATTGCATGTATTTCAAATATTCTGTAGAGTTCACAGATGACAATAATAGTTTGCACATAATAATGATAATAATTATCACAACATAAATATATAGAGCAATAGTAGTGGGGCTTTTGGATTGTAGGGTTCTTTTTTTTCTTAATAGATCAGGTTTAAGTTCATCATAAAACAATTGACAAAAGACTATCATAACTTTTGTTTCTAACCTTGATGTAAGCATCTTCAAAATTTGTGGAGTATTCATTGGGCTTTCCACAGGCCACTCTTGCCTTCTGCTTCATGATAAAGAGAAGCAGAAACTGTTACCCAGAGAATAACCTTCAACTTGCTAACTTCACAATGAGAAAAGTGAAAGAATCATGAATTTGACTAAGTTTCAGGACAAAATTCCTTGATTTTTTTACAGTTTGCCAGTAAACTTTTGTGTGATTTTTACCTCTTGAGAATATCTGGTTGGTATTCCTCCCATGTTTCTACCCAGAGCAAAAGAACCTCAGTTTAGCCCCATACATGAAGTGTCCAGGGCATTACAGAAGGTGATAGTATCTCTCTGGAAACATCCTTAAGATGCCATTGATGGTAGTTTCCCTTAGATAAAAAGATGCACTAAAAAAGATTTGGTTACAGTATATTCAAAATCTGTTTGTACTCTTTCTTATGTTTAGCATAACAAAACTGAAGACAGTCTATTTCGACCAGGTATTGCTCTACCTTTTTCATAAATATTACACTTAATAGTACAACAACATTCAAAATACTACAATGTGAAAAGTTATTTTATTTTTATCCTTATACTTGCATGTTCTTATTCTGTTTTTATCATAGCTTCCAGTACTGTGATCTCTTTAGGTTTCTCATATGGAATATGTTTGAATAAATTAAAGATTGTAGTCTATTGTATTCCAGGAAGAAAAATCAATGGGCTTTATGAAGGCAAGCTAAGATATTGGAAAGGATGTATTTAGGATAATGAGAAATTTCTGCCACTGCTCATATCTATTGAAATTTGCAATTCAAGCCTGATGCTGAAAGTCCTATGCACACCACTAATCTTTATTTTGTGTCTTATCTATCAGCTTCAATATCACTGGATACTGAAGCTTTAGTATTATTATTCTCTATAAAGATTAAGCAATTATCTTTATGAACCTAAAAATATGTCACAGAAAATATCACTGCTTCTTGGCCAGAGGTGCTCAGGCAGCTGCACATGAAGATTTTTGGAAGTGTGATTCAGAGCTGTGAGGCAGCCCAAAACACACTGAGATGTCTGTGATCTAGGTGTCTTGCTGAGCCAGATGCTTAAATCTCCATTGGAGATAATAGAGAACTAGTCACTGTCTGGATGTAGTCATTCAAAGGTAGAGAACTACCCAGTAGACCAAATTCGTGTATTTATTTCAGCTCTCTAGTCTCCATTTGATTGTAGTTACAAACCAAATAAAATATGAAGAACAATATTTGTTTTAAAAGATGAGAGGTACCTAGTATATTTTCCTCAATGATCATGGACTAAAATAACATTTCCTATTTCTACATGAATCTGACATTCTTTTGCTGCCAATATTCATATCTAATGTCTTCAGCATAACTGAAAAGTTTTTGCAAACAAATACTTCTTTGCTGTGCTTACTATTTAGGAAAGAAACCAGACAGAAGTAAAACATGTTCAACCTTGGATCTATGCTATACATCCAATATTAATCTTATTTAAATTTGAAAATATAATTAAGCAAAATGTCTATGGGTGTCTCTTCCAAGGATAGTTAGGCTGCCATCACCGTTTATCTTTTCTTATTTATCTAGACTGTGGTTGCTTTGCATAACATTTTAACCTTTAGTGTGGTTTTGTGTAACTCTCACATAGTGCCATCAAGGTCAGTGCAAGTTCTTATTCTTTAGTGCTCCGTGTCAGAGATCAGGCAATGTCTCAGGAATTTCCTGCTCTTGCTGCATCAGGTCCTTCATCACTATTAATGCACATGTGTTTCAGGAAGCCCTCAGAGAGCATGGTAGCGAAGAACTGGAAAACATCAAAAAACTGCTAAAATGAAATTCTACTTGTTTATATAAGAGAGGAACCTTCAATTAGAATAAAACTTTAAAGGTTGAGTGTTATGAAAGGTGAAGGACTTCCTTGTCACTGGATATTTCTGACCTTAATCCTTTTTTTAATAGGTACAATACGAGACAGAAAGAGTAAAGAATAAAGGAATCCTAATGCTGCACTAAAGAGTGAAAAATTTAAAAAAATCTAAGTAAGTTTTGGCAAAGGGGGATGGTCTTGAATATATACAAGATGTATTTTTTTTAAGATGCTTTCCTGAAAAAAAACCCATTACTTAGAGGTTAGTGTATTTTCTATAGTAGTAAATACTTGCATGGCTTGCCCTTAGATTTATTTTTATTTTTTTTTCTACCACAGACAACAAAGATTCATACTTACCTAGATAATTTCAAGGAAATTATTATTTTGTGTGCTATCATTTTTGTTGGTTTGGTTCGTTGTTTTGTTTTTTGTTTTGCTTTGTTTTGTTTTGCTTTTCATTAAGTGGTTTTGTTATTTCCCCCCTCCCCCATCCCAGCATTTTGGTAATCATAGAGGAATATAATTGTGCATGACACAGTACTGAATGAACTCCTGCATAAAGGGAGTACATAATTTCTCGTCCTTAGCAAGGAGACACGGCTGTGGTGCTGATACAGGTAATTAGCTGCTTCTTACAGCTGGTATAGGGTGCACTCACTGATGCCTGACTGCTCTGTGCCACATAGACTGCTCCTATTTGAACAAGGCAGAAATATTAATATACAATATATACAGTCTAGAATTCTATCCACATTAAACAGTGCAAATAGCCTTGTGTTTAAAGGGTTGGAGTATGATCTGACAAGCTGGAAGTCTTTTTCCGAGTGGCTAACGTTGAATTTGTCAAATAAGCAGGCGCAACTGATGTCTTTTAAATTATTGAATAAAAATGGTTCAACATTTTTTAAATCTGTAGAATTTAAATAAAAACATTACTGGCAGTCAAATGCGTTGTTTGTATCATACTTTTTATATGTTGTAGCACCTGTGGAAGACCTGTGTGGTAAGTGTTAGAAATCTGAAATTTGGCGGGGATATTCATTGACCTGTGAAAACCTCTTGCATTTGCTCAAGAGATTTTGAAGCAATCCTCTGTATATGACAGCTGTATTTTCATAGGCAACTGAAAAATGACAAATGTAATGACCCATCAACATTTTATCTCCCTTATGCCACTGTATGAATACTCTTAATGGAAGTTTTCAGTCTGTGATTGTCCTGCCCCTATCAAACTGGAGCAGGAAAAGAAAACCATGTTAAGATAGAGGAATGTATAAGTTGTTTTCCAGATGGGAGAGAGACATGATGAAATGTTTCAAATGAGCACTGTTATCCTAGAGTTAGCAGGGCATTTATTATGTAGTGACTGCCTTGATACAGCAATCATTTGGTATGGCAATCAGATGGTAATTTCTCATGCTGTGAAAGTGGTATGGAAAGTGTAAGAGCTTTCTCTGGTAAAAGAAGCAGACTTGTTTTAGGCAGGACTGGAAATCCATCTGCACATTGTCCTGAGAAAATCAGGAGCATACAGGAATATATACAGAAGGATTTGTGCAGTCATATTAGTGCCTATTGCAAAAGTATATATCATAAATTTATTGTATAATTTCAGAAAAGCAATAGCACGTGATTTTCTTCAGATAAACCAGTACATTGCATGGAAAAAATTCATGGTTTGATTTGTTAGTTATGTTCCTTCTTTTTTCCTAATTTAATTACATTCTATGAAATTAGAAAATATCAATCTCTATAAACTAAAGTACAGCATGCAAAGAAGAGAAGTAATTATACTGTGGATGTTGTTCTGCAATCATATTGAGCCTTTTAGTGGGCAGATAAGGTGCTCTGGGTGCATGTGGAAATATGTTCATATTCGCTGTTCTATTCCATACAATGGAATGTATTTTATTTCATAAAATATTGCCTGCAGTTTCTTCAAATAACAGTACAGTAGAAAACTGCTAAAGAGTAACAGAGAATTAGAAATGCTGCTAATAAAATACAGTCTAATATAAAAATTTTCCTATTAAAAATAAATTTTTAAAAAAGGAAATATTTTCTTTGGTTTTCTTATTACAGGACTGGAATATATAATTTTGTGGTGTAGATGCACTTTTTTCTGACTTGATTTTGTGCCTCTCAAATTACGTTGTTGGTTATGGATAAAATTTCAGCTGCCTCCACAAAGTTCTTATTAAAATCTGTGTCAATGAGAACTGCCATATGTTTCATTCTACTTCATGCTTCATATTTATATGATTATGAGAACACTTGAACAGAGCCTGCACAGGTGATTTTTAATCTCTAACTATCATTATGTGCTTTACAGGCCAATTCACTAGACAGCCAATGAAATTTTTGTTCAGTGGAAAGGAGATTTTAATAATCTAATTGCATTCAGACTCATACCCTCTGCATTATTATTCAGTCAGATACAGTAAAAGAGGACAGAACATCCTGCTAACAAATGATATCCCTTGAATAGTAGTATACTTGTATTTAAAAATGAAGCTTTCACAGTTCTTGCAAGAAGAATATATTTCTACAGAATCACCAGCTTTTATTATGTCTTAATCTTTATGTGGATGTTATTTTAGATGCTATTCTACATCCATTCTTAAATTCTTATTTTTCAATAAGAAAAATGTTGTCTGAAAAATGTTAGGAATGTTTTAGAAGTGAACCCCAGTTCCCAATATCTTCAAAAACCATGTATTTGATTGTTGTAGATGAATGTCCAGATACAATAAAAAAGATACGTGCATAAAAAGAGGTATAAGATGTCCTTGATATCCACATGAGGCTAAAAACCTGGTATGCTGGAAGAATGTTGGGATGCAATGGAAGCTCCAAGAAAGAATGCTTTTGAAGGCATGTTTCTTTTTGTGTCACTTTTCATTTCTGTTTATACATTTTTGAGTGCTGGGAGTTGCCTATGAGTGCTAAGTAAACACTGAGGAAACTGAAGGAGGGTGGAGTTACTTAAAAATCCTAAATGTTGAGTTGATGTTTTCTAGATAAACAACTTTGTATAGAAGGGTATTTGAACTGGAATTGCTTCCTCAAAATTATACTGCTTGCATTTTATTTACAAGAATATTCAGAAGTAGTTCCCTAAAAATACAAGTCCCAAAGACGCTGTTGTTTGTTTCAGTAGTACTACTACTGAGCTAAGAAAGGAAAATATTTTATCTGAGTGTGTGTCATGAGAGCACATTCTCCTCCTTTTATCACTTGCTCAAAGTTAGACAGGACTACAAATTAAGCAGCTTGTTTATAGGCAAAATGAGACAACACAAAGAAGACATGAGACCATCCTTTTGTAGAACAGTTTCCATTCACTCAGAGCTCTGAGGTTCAATCACTGTATTGGAAATTTGCTGTAAGGTTTAGCCTGAAACTGGAGATGGAATTGTGTACTGAGCTTTAGCAGATAACATGCAAGTTCTCCGATTTGGGCAATTGCCCAGTAGGCACCAAACCACAAACCCATTTCCAGAAGAACCTGCAAGCTCATTTTCAGCTGTTAATTAAGATAGAACTCATAGTGAAAGAGGCCCCTGCATGTTGGATTTTCTGTCATATGTCCAAACTTCACTCTGATTCAGTCAAAAGTTTTTAAAATTCGCAACATAATATCATTGCTGTATCATTGGATTATTGTACAGGCTGTCTCACGTGGATGACTGTCAATGAGCCGCGTTTCATTACTTTATGCCTTTGATTTTCAGTGAGCCATTATGAGTCATTAAGTGATCAGAGTCATTTGTGCAGAAGTGCAGCTTCTACACTTTTCATCTCACTGTCTATTTTTGCACATGGGATATGTTTGCATTTTTGTGTTAAATATATATATATATATATATATATATATATATATATATATATACACATATATATAAACACTTTGCAGTAACCTGTTGTGAATATATTAATATAGATTAATGCAGAGTTTGTAATTAGAAGGAACTTCAATCCATGAGAAAGAGGTGATAGTAAAAATTCTCTCTTGCTTTGCATGTACAACTGATGACAGGGAGTTTGTATTTTTGACATGATTACCTGAACACTTTGCTTTACAGCTGATGCTAATGAATATAACATAACTCAGTCATCCATTTGGATTTTACATAGTCCTCCAAAAGTCCTTGAGCATGGGAGTGAATCCTAGCTCTGAGTGAAAGTCAGGGAAGGCAGTCAATGTTGTAAATGCTTAGCACTTCATGCAGATCTCTGCAGAGCTGAGACAAAAGTGAATATGCCCCAGAGTATTGACAATAAAATTGCTTTGTTTCAAATGCACCTAGTCATGGCACCCTAAGGAGAACTAACAGATTCTTTTCCTCAAAACAGCCAAAAATGTGAATATATGTATATTCATGTATATGTATATTTGTAAACTTTTGAAAAGCTGATGTTTAGAACAGTGCTAAAACACCTTTTGAAAAATCAGTACATGAAAAATACTAGAGTTCATATACTTTCATCAAATGGTACAGCTGAAAAAAGGAGTCGTGAATATAGACCTTGAAAAGTTTACATAAACTTTATTTCCTAAGTAAAATGAACTAAATTCATTATGCTGTTGTTTTAATTACCAAATAACAAGCATTTCAACAACTAGCTGCTGACCAGAAATTATCCTACCATTATCCATGAGGAAAATGTAGGGTTAGGTTTTTTTCAAAACAGAATTAATTGTAAATTATTTTTTTCTAGACACAATCTAGTTCATCCTGGCAAAAAACTCCAACCCTTTACTAAGCTCCAGAGCTCTTTCTGAATCAACAATTACATCTTACGTTTCAACAGAGACTGGAAAACAGTGTTCTAGGCTCACTAATACATTTCCCTGTCCTGTTTATATGAGAAGGTCAGAATCAAAACTGGAACAGGGCAAAGACAATATAAAGAAGATGGTATCTTGTGATCTGAATAGTAGTAGATGCTCTATTTGAAATATATAAGCCTTTAAGCACAGGATATAATGTTGAAATGTTGCCTCAAGGCTCATTCCTACTGACTCCCCTTGCAGTCTAAGACATTGTCTTTTTTAAAAAAATAAAGGAAATTTTATACATCAAAGTGAAGGTGACTTTACCAAGACACCTTTCTGGTTGCATTGTTAATGCAAGAGGAAATAGGATCTGTGCTCAGGATCCAGGATCCATCCTGCTGGTGGATAAAAGCTCATCACTGTAAGTGTGGGGCTGGGACACAAACAAATGAGGTTTATTTCTTCAGACTGGCCACTCGGTGTGTCTTGCACTTGGCTATTTTTAGCTCCTTCCATCAGCTCTTAATCTTAGCAAAGCACTAGAAAAAACCTTCATCAGCATTGGGGGAAGGTATTTTATGCATAAAGAAGTTAATCCCAAAACATCCATTCTAATACATTCTTCTGCCATCCTTATTCATTGTCGGAAATAGAGAAGCAATATACCATCAATAATAATTATTATGGTTAAGCTTTATTGGAACAGCACCAGAATTTCCAGATGATCTTTACTTTCTAAACAGCCCTACTGATTTCCCAGTGTACTGGAATAACACTTGTGCATGATTTATGTGCCAGATCTTCAGCTGGTCTAAAGCAGTGCAATTTTACTAAATCCCATGGATGTGTGTTGTTGTACAACAGGGGACCTGAACAGTGTTCTGTTCTTCAAAAAGAACCCCAATGGATTATTGAGTTTACATGAAATTATGGAACTACTTGCAGAACAAGGTGAACTGTGGAGACTATCAGCTGATCCATGAAACCAAAAAGCTCCTTAATAATTAATAAAAATATACTTGCCTTACAAATGCTTTATAGATTCTCAATGCAAATATCCATATGGCTGCTTTTCTGTAGTATCTAGATTAATGTTATTTAAAATGAGAGGAAGCTTTAAATGTCACTTGAGGATGCAATTTTGAAAAAAAAAATGCTGAGAGGAAAAATAAAAATGGCTCTTTTTCTGGTGTTTATTTTCACAGAAATTCACAGCACCAATCAGTCACTGAACCTGACTTACTTTAACCTAAGGCATTAATGCAAAAAAGATGAAAAATATTGGCCACAAAATAAAATTTAAAACTTCTCACTAAACAGCACTCTGCCATAAGTAAGTGAATATACTCCTAGAGCATCATTTTAATGCCTCAAACAGAATCAATAATCACAGAATGAGAGAATGGTTTGGGTTGGAAGTGGCCCTAAAGATCATCTACTTCCAACCCCCTCTCCCATGCCATGGGTAGGGATACCTTCCACTAAATCAGGTTGCTCAAAGACCCATCCCACCTGGCCTTGCACGCTTCCAGGGATGAAGCATCCACAGCTTCTCTGGGCAACCTGTCTTAGTGCCTCACCTCTCAGTAAAGATCTTCTTAAAAAGTAATCTAAACCTATTGCTTTCTGTTTAAAGCCGTTCCTACTTGTCGTGTCACTACTATTACGTGCCCTGTAAAAAGTCCCTCTCCAGCTTTCTTGTAGGCTCCCTTCAGGCACTGGCAGCCTGATAGAAGGTCTACCTGGAGTCTTTGCCATGCTGAACAGCCTCACCCCTCTCAATCTGAGTTCATAGGAGAGGTGGTTCATCTGTGTGATGATCTCCATGTCCCTTCTCTGGATACACTCCAGCAGGTCCATCTTTCCCTAGTTACAGTCCCCAGAGCCGGATGCAGCACTCCAGGTGAGGTGTAATAAGAACAGAGGTTGAAAATCACCTCCTTTCACCTGGTGATCTTGTTTCACACACTTTACAAACTCAGATTGGAGAATATCATCATAACATATATGTTATCATCATAACAAACATGCAACAAATTTTGGGTTATGTCACATTTTTTAATTCCTAGAATTTTATTTATGTGAATGTTTTCCCGTGGCTCATGAGAGTCAATATGTGTTGACCTTGGTAAGAACATGAAAGTCACCAAGATAAGGCTATGTAAAACATTGCTGTTCTGACTTAGACCTAGAAAGAAAAGCTTTTGAAGCCACTGTATGTTACTCAATGCTGTCATTTATCTGTAGGGTTTCATAGTTCAGAAGTAAGACCATATGAACATTTCCAGACCATTTCAAAACAAACTAGTTGACAGATGAACAATAACTTTTTTACTGATACATCTGAATCTGTGAGAAAACATTTGTCCGCCTCTTAAAGGTAAAAGATGGTGAATCAAGCCCATGTTATTGAGTAAAGGAGGAAAGTCACCACTCTAAAGCCCACAGTGTTTTGAAAATCTGTAGTATAATACATTAAATTTTACCTTCAATTAACTATTAGTTCTAGTGTAGTTTATTGTCACTCAAGGTCAATATTTAATTCTAAATTAATTAATTATAATTTCACCTCATCAAGAGTTATTACCTAATTATTCTTTGATTGTGTATTACTGTTACCTAGTTTAATAAGACAGTTGAGATGAAGCCTTTAAGTAAAATTGAATTTAACTGTTTTTTTAATGAATTTTGCTTTAAAATATTATGACAACAATAGCTAATAAATGGTAAGTAAAAAAGTGAGGTAAGATAGGCTTATGGGGAACCAAGCTGTGCCTCAAAATATTCTTTTGTATCCCAGGACAGAAGTTTTAATTCAGGCATTTAAAATACAGCTTAGGTGTAAGTCTTGCATGGGTATGCAACAGTCAGATGAGAGCATCTCTACAGAAAGCTGAAGGATGAATGGGTACAGATGTGATTTCATCTGTACTACACCTTGGATGATTAGTGATAGAAAATGCAGATATATACCAGCCTAAAATCCATTATACATGTTGAACTTATTTGGAGGGGCTTTTTTACCACACCTGACTCTATCTGTCAAGATTTAATTGGAGTTAAAATGCCCTGGGGAAATAGACTCCTTTTTTCAGAGGGCTGGTCTATCAGAGTTCTAATTTGTAATTTTCCTTTTGAGACTGTCCAGAGGCCCTCTTTGCAACTCAAAAGTTTAATTACTACATTTTCAAGGGTCATCACTCAGTCACTGCAGGGAAGATGAATAGTGCAGCACTATTAAATAAGGGATACTTTCTAGAGCTATTTCTAAAAGCAGTTATGACAAAAGTACCACTGTTCTTTGGGACGATACCTTGATGTCTCGTCTAAATTTCTACTGTCACTTAGAATAAAATGACCTTCTGTCTATTCCATGGACTTATCTTTTAAAATGTTCCATAGTTCCCAGCTATTGCTAACGTCAGCTTTGCTGGTATCTGAAATTTTATAATGATAAATTAAATTGTGAATTCCTTATTGGTTTTACTATATTCAGCTAATTGGGGGATAGAAATAGAATCTTCAAAGACTCATTCATACATAGATCCAAATCAAACATGATTTGCTAGGCAGGTTCAAAACCTTTTTCTGCTTTCCCTCTGTAGACATTTAGATGTTCAAATAGAACAAACACTAGTACACATACAAAGGACTGTATTTCACCTCAAATATTTATCAGAAGTTCTCTTCTGGTGTTTTGCTTCACTTGTCTAGCCAAAGAACAGCAACAGCAGAGTCATGTACTTTTGTAACTAACCCAAACTCTGTCAATTCTAACAACAGCTATGAACTTAAAGTTCTTATTTGTAAATTAGCTACAAAAGTCAAGAAATATTTATTTCTATATTGTTGTCACTTAACTCATATCTTTATTTAAAGTATTTATTTTGACAGTTTATCATATCACTTAAACAAAGCATCTAACTGGGAGATCAACCCGTAGGAAACAAGTTTCTCTTTGTGTTAGGTGTTTCCTGGAAAAGTCAGTGCTTATATTAGACAATGATTATGTGTTTGTTGCATGACCTCAATTCCATAAAACTTTGCCCCAACATCTATAAAAATCAGATATTTCATCCACGTGCTCTATATTTTAACACAATCCCTTCAATGAACTAAAATATCATGATTTTGTTAAAAGTAATATTTTTTCATAGGACATTTTCTCAGCTTCAAGGAATTTCCTCACTTTTTAGTTTTTGATATATAATGTTAACACTCTTTAAATTAATAATTTTTAACTTATAATTAGCTAAGGACTAAGATGTGCATTACAAATAATCGTATAATGTGATGGAAATTTTACTGTCACGGACTGTCATTTCTATCAGTATTAGAAAAAAGTTACTTTTTCCTGGCAATTTACCTTCAAAGAAACTGATGAAGAATTTATTAAAATTCCATAATTTATAGCTGGGCATTTTAAAATATCTGCAAAACAATACATTATATTGATTATTTGATCAAATTATTTACCTTTTTAAAAAATTTTCTCCTCCCTGACCCCTCTCTCCCACACCCCCTGGTGATTCACTGTCATCACTCCTCTAGGTAGTCTGTGAGAAACACAATTTTCCATTTTCATGTCTTTCACTCTCTCCTTCTTCTTAACACCATTTTATTTCTCAATATTTTTAAAGCCTGCTCTTGAATATTGATAAAATCTACATTTGATAAATATCACAGTCAACTCCTCTCAGTGTAGGACTACTACTTTAGTTAGTGCAGTTGCACCATCTTGGAGGTTTCCAGAAAAAAACACCCCAACACTTCATCATATTGGAAATCCAAATGGTCATTTTAATGATGGAACAAATCTTAAATTCCACCTACACAATCAGAGTTGAAGCATATATCTCTTAATTGTGACTTCATGGTTCATGGTTTCAAGTATACTCTGACATAGTCAATACCTAGCGTGGTGCTAACAGGCTTTTCTGTTTGATTATGTTTTCCTTGTGAATATCAGTGAAATTTCATGGTTCAGTTTAGCTTGATCTGTAAGTTACTGTAATCAAATTTATAACTTCATTACTAATATAATATCACAAAATATAGACCCTCATTTAAAGCTGAACATAGCATATATATTTGAAAGTTTGATTAGCGTGCACTCTAGCATTTTTAACATAAACACAGTTGTTATATTTCACTGAAATTTGTTTAGGCTTGCTGTCCAAGGAGACTTAGCTAGAAATACAAAGAGTTTCTGTTCCAGTTAAAATATATGAACAAAAAACCAGCCAAACAAGCAAAAAACAAACCCATAGAATGCATAATCCCTTTGTAATGATGAAAGGCATAGACTAGAAGTCAATTGAAAGACCAAGGTTTTATTAGGTATTTGATTAAATTCAGTGTTTCACAACCATTGGAGAGTGTACATCAAGTAAAGGTAAAGATAAAAATACCTTTGGTAATGTAGCTGGTTTGGCATATGTGTAGAAGCCCAATGAGATAGAGCTATCTTAAAAAGAGGGAGTTGGAAAGGTTGATCATTTTAGAGAGTCTGTTGTTTACCTATTTAAGGCTCAAATCAATGATAGCCATATTATACTTACTGTGTCTCACATTCTCCTATTCCTAAACCTAATTCTTCTGCAGGTGGGAGCATGAGAAGAACTTAATGATCTGCCATTGGTAGTAAACACAGAAAGAGCCTCAAGAGACTAAGCTGACATCCAAAATTATGTTTTGTTTGGTTTAGTTATTTTTGTTGGGTTGGTTGGTTGTGGTTTTTTGGTGGGTTTTTTTTTTTTTGTTGTTTTTTTTTTTTTACCAAAGAATGAAAATAAAATCAAGTAATTGAAATAAAATTGCTGCATTTGCTTTTATTTACCTTTGAGATATACCTGGAGTAACTGTAGAGATCATTTAAGATTCTTTCTGTAAGTTATCACATTTCCTTAGCAACGTACTTGAAGAAGAATTGTAAATATAAACTTTTAAAGACCCTAGCTACAAGGTTGTACAGGAAGAATTAGATACAGACAAGAGAATTCTTCAGAGTATTTTTTGTCTTTAGTTGCTCCTGTGGAGATCTTCATTGTCCTTCATGCTGTCATCCCCTGCAAGACATTTTCTCTCCAAATAATACATAATTTAGTGAAGTACTAAGTCAGAAGTGCTTTGTGATCCATCCTTGATATGAACATGGCAAGGGAGCCTTGGAATTCAGTTTGTATAATATCCTACAATATTTGTAGTGAAAGATGCACATGATACGTGTCCTGTTGAATTATAGGTCACACATATCATCAAGAGCTAACATCTTCATATCTTCCTTCAGTTAAAATTTGGAGACATTAAAATCAATGGAATCACAAAATGATAATACTAAACCAGGTTTTTTCCAAGCCCTACCAAGTCTCATCATAACTAAACTGAAAGCAGGTGAGTTAAAAAAAATAGCTGCCATACAGTGTCTCAGGAAACAGTAAAGAGCAGACACTGAAGATCAGCTGCAATTAGATCCAAACAATAAAATGGGAACAAAGTTTGAGGTTAATAGATTTTATTTTAAGGGATCCACAGGACTAAATAAAAGAAAACCAGGGAAGTTCCACTGGATTCTGATCACCTAAGTTACATCTTTGCAAGCTGTCTGACTCTATTTCTGTCAGTTCCAAACCCTTAAAAGCCATTATTTAGACGTAGTTTAAGAGATAGTGGAGCCAAAATCCTTATCCAGAAGGCTCCATCAAATACACTGTCAATAACGCCCCAACGGCTTTCGAGTATTCTTTAAAGGTGCCCTGAGGCACTCCAAACCATTCTTAATGACATGCAAAGCACATCTGCAATTTCATGTTAAAAGGAATTCCACTCTGCTGGACGGAGTAAAAACCCTCTTTATTATTTCAGACTGTGAACACAAAAAAGCAGTGTTTGCAGAAGAGCACAAGGCTCAGAGGAGATTCATGTGCTGCTCAACACTAATATTTTAGTATGCCTTAGCTTCAGTTTTACTTATCCTGGAAGCTGTGATAATTCACTATCTTTGTTATGGTTAGTAAATTAAAAATGCAAATACATAAATATAGAATACAATAAAAATACAAATGCAACAATAATAATAAAAAACCCCTCAGTAATATCTTGGGTTAGACATTTAATGATTTCTGACTGAAAGCATGGTTTCATCTTTGTCCCTTTTGTATATCTATCCTCTTTGGAAATAAGGCTTCTGACAGAAGAGGCCATTTGAAAGGCTAGGTGAGCAGTAGGACACCCTTACAGCCTGCTTGTTGATCACTCAGAGAGGTAGAATGGGTAGGATTGGCATTGCTTAGTGTCTGCCATGCTCACTAAGGCAAGTCTGATTTAAGGTGTCTGTAATGTGAATTCCTACTTCTCACTTAACCATTCTGGGTTACAGAAACAGACATTTCCAAGGAACAATGGATCTGCCCTGTTCTGAGCAGTTTTTTAGAATAGGATGAAATGCTCATTACCTTCTGTCCATTGAAAGTGAAACCCATCTCAGACACTGTAAAGCCAAAGGCTGAACATCTGAATCACAGTATGGGTGTTGGTTGGCCTAATGGTAAAAATCTGCTCAGATCAGTTTTACAATTTTAGGTACTCAGGAATTGGCACCCACTAATTTTCTGGATAAAATTCTCCATTTAAAACCCCCTAAACTGAGCTCTGCAGCCTAGGGAAAGTCAACAAAATACATTCTATTCCCCTAAAGCATTTTTAACAAACCTTTGTCATATATTTACATATGACAGGAAAAAGCTAATAATCAGATAAGCCCATTCTCTTGTCATTTCTTTCAGCACCGCTGTATTATTTTCTTTCTTATCAAGTGAAAAAATACTGAAAAATAAATGGTTACATTTGTTAGAATCGTAGCAAAACCAAGAAATCTTGTCTGTCAACATTTACTGCATGAATACAGATTTAACTTATTTGCCACTACATCGGAAGGATAAGTTTTTATTAAGATAAATTTTAAAAAAATCAGAATATACTCAAGCTATAATTATGATATAATAATGGTATAAAATCCACACAGTCTTCTATTCAGTTAATGAAACTTTCCAGTGCAGCATGAGAACTCTGCGGACATTATTTGTCTAATCTGTCATTCCCACATCACTTTTGGTGGAAAAATTAAAATTAATTAAGATTGTAGAATTTGTTTAGAGAAGTATTTTGAAGGTTTTCCTACTTATTTTCATTTTATTTTGTTATTGAGAGCAGTATATCTCAGAGAAATATTGTACCTTTTATGAAACAAATGCAATTTATCAGGAAAGTACAGCCGGAAAAATGGTGGTTTTTTTTTCTTCTATTTGCCTACATATGACATGAGTAAAAATGTAGATAAGAATAACTCTCACTTACTTAGGTATTGAAAACTTGAGAAAAATGGTCAATATACAATTAATGGATAAATGAAAATATTATTACACACGTGGCACAGGTTGTATTTTACATATAGCTTATTGGGTTTCATTCAAAGATGTTAAGTAGAGGATGCTGTTTAAACCTTTCTTAGCATTCACTAAACCATTCTGGAAATTGTCTTCTTTGACAAAAGGTGTCCTTTCAAGCTAAGTTTCAAGTAAAAAACTGTTTCATTATTTGTTGTAATTCTAAGCTACAGTGTCACAGAATTTAATGGAAGCACTTCTGTGGGAAGGCCCTATCCAGAAAATGTACAGCCTGAAAAGATGGTTTAACAATTTGTCGTTCTTTATCCCATGTGTATTTGGATAATAACCACAATCTACAAAAGGTGAATAACTGGAACTTTCCAGAGGATTAGTGATGAGCATTTTCCATTAAGTGATTATTTTCAAGTATCTTCCCCACCTTGCACTGCATCAAGTGCATCAAATTTCATTTAGTGTCTCTATGGATTACAAAAAATGAATTTTCTTGCTTTTCAGATCTGTAAGCTATGGCAAGTATTTGAGTAACCAATACCATCTTCATAATTTTTATCATACGAGTTTCAGGGCAGAGCAGAATGTGGTTGGCAAAGCATGATGAAGAAAAAGTGCTTATGTGGTTTATAAAATTACCTCTACTCAGACTAACACATCGTTGAAACCAAATAATTTCTTATATGTAGTACCAGCACACACTTTAGCTGTGTGCTAAACTATCATCCTACACAAACCGGAGGAAAAACAACCTGTGTTTTTGGTGATTTCACACATATAATAAAAGGGATATAAACAATAATTTAAAAAACCTGCCAATCTCAAGCTGTTCTAAAACTTAAAGAGGAACAAATTTAAGAAAGAGGAAAAAGTTAAGTCACTGTGAAATATTATGTATTCTTTTGAATTCGTCTCACTGTAAGAAGCTTCAGAGAAATATGCTAATTAAAAGAAGTTAAGGAAAGACACTCTTTTATTCATTAAGTGACAATCAAATACCTCTGTTTGATAGCTATAAAGGCTTGTAACAGATTGTGTGCCATGTTGCAGTCCTCCTACTTCAAGGGCAGTTGCATTGCAGGATTCTACCTCAAATTGTATTTTATGGTTTTCCTCAAGCTGGGCAGCATTAAAATTCAGGTATTGTCATACTGGATCAGGGCATCTGGGTCCACTGTCCTAACCCTCAATCTAAGAAGTTCATAGAATTCATACTCAAAAGTTTCTGAAGCAAACTTCTGATTTGCTGTACAGAGAGAAATATTTCCGTATTTTTTCTCTAGTTGGTGGTTGGCCTAGGATCGTAAGCTTGGAGGTTTTGTTTCCCTCTGTGCATGTGCTCACACAATACTGTATGTGTAGTTTGTGTATGTGTGTATATGTAGGTGAGGTATGATGGGATAATTGGTACCTTATTACCCCTCTAAACAGACTGACAATGACTTTTTAATAAGATGGTAAGGCAGTAGCTGCAAAGCTAAAAGAAGGAGGGAAGGGCAACAGTGTGATTTTTTCTCGCACTGTTGTCCTTTCACAAGGGGAACATGAGATGGCAAGTTGTTTTACACCTGTCTAGATAAGGCTACCTTAAGAAGACCATCCATGGAAACCATTGATATATACAGGTGGCAGCAGTCAGAGAAAGTTATCTGGTACAGATAAATGATTTCTAGGTGCAACCTTAAAAAAAGAATAATTAGACTTGGTGTCAGTAGTCTCAGCCTGCAGAAAAAGTTGCTATCCCCTTTGCAAATGTGTATTCTTTGGGGTCTTGGAATACACTAAATACAAGCCATTAGTCAAAAGAATAATGTCTTGTACTTTGCTCTGTTAAAGCCCAATAGTCACTGAAACAGCAGAAGTAGAGCTCAAAACCTCACTTGACGCACAAGTTTGTTGCAAATTATATATTAGGGTTATATTAGAAATATCAGCTAGATATTTTATTAAGACTTCATCCTGTCAGCTATCAAAGCAAAGAATATAGTTTGGATAAATTAAGGGAAAGCGTTGGAACCCGGGATGCTGAGAATTTTAAACTTTATGTGCTTAAAGGCACAGACCCACAAGAGAACACTGCATTTGACCTGAGGCTGTGGAGAAGGCTTCCAAAATTGATTATAGCACTGGAGTTACAGGTGTGTAGTTGCTTAGAAGTGTGAAATATCACAGGGTGGAAAACTTGGAGTTTGGAGTTTTAGAATATAGAAATAAATATGAAACAAGATGGAGGTTTCAGGGCAGAGGGAGGTTGTTCTTCTTTGCCTTCTTCTGCCCTCTTCTTCATGGGTCTGTGTGGTGTTTTGTAATTGGACAGCAAAGTCCACATTGCAGGCTTCAAGGGATCAGTTATTGGGTTGAAAGGGAAAATAATCTAGGTGTCATTTCTTAATTGGATAGTTTATCTTTAAAAGACCTTGTAACAAGTGATAGCCATTTTGTGCCTTGCTAATGAAAGGCTGCACAACTCACAGCTGTGGGGCTGTAGCACTGATAGGAAACAATGAATATTGGAGTCTGAACGTGAACTATCATCTCAAGTGTCTTCAGTCCTGACCCCGACAGAGGTAGAAAAAACAAGCAGAGAACCCACAGGAAAGTGTGTGTGCAAAAGCTAAACGTTATAAAAATAGAAGTGCTGTCCAGAACCTTTTGAAAATACTTCCTTCTAGCAGAGAGCTGAGTAAATGTTTTGTGTCATGATACTTTTACAAGTTTTCACTTTCTTTTTTATAATTGTATATCTTTCTTATCTAAAAAATGCTGTTATCTATTAAGATAGAAATTGATAACTTCTGTAGTTTTCTTTGATTTGTATAAATCTTCTTTCTTCTCATTCTCCATCTTTGTAACTGCTTAAATTCAGATAGCTTTTACTGCACTTACTGCATCCCAGTATTTTATGGAAACAGCCTCACTGTGGTTGAGAAACCACAATTTCACATTTTTCTGTTGGATATACTTCAGCTGAATTTTTTGACAGTCACATTTCTTTTCACATCTGATTTCTATTGTGATTAATAAAGTAGCCTACTTATTCTCTTCTTTATTTGGCACCAGATAAGTTGCCATCTTATAGCTGAAATTCATTTGATATTTGTCCTTGTCAGTGTCCTTGCATGTTGCCCTACTTCAGTATCTTCAAGATCAATTACTGCTTCCTATGTGATATTCCAGTCCTTCTCCATCTTAACATATCCTCCTAGCTTTGATGCTGTTTTTTTATACAGATTTGTGTATTGACAACAGCCTCCACTCCTGCTGAATTCCCCTGCACACTTAAAAAAATCAAAATTGTCTGCAATGTAGGTATAAAACCTTATTCCATTATAAGCTGAGAATGTTTATTTCTGAAATGCAAAGCATCTGACACATGTAATTAAAAATACTAAACATTTCAAAGCAGTCCTGATATATGACTAGTCAAAGAGCTTAGAAGTCTTGTAAATTAATTTTTCACTATGATCATCTACATTTTTTTGAAGATGCTTCATTTTTAATCCCAGCAAGAAGTCTTGACTGTAATATACTTGAGGGTCTCTTTGCAACTGTCTTTTCAAATGCAATAGCATCTGGACATATCTTAACAAACATTTTTAAAGTCCTTGATTAAGCTTTTACTTGATAAGTTCAAAGACTTGTAGCATACAAAAACAAAACTCCATGTAAATATTATTCAGTCAGCCATATTTTTTACTCCCCAGTGACAGCTATGAAATGAAATTCCTATTACATTTTTCAGCTGGGTTGTCTACTGAGGAGTCCCAAAAGACTGAAGCAAACACATATTTTACAGTGTATGCATGATAAGCATTTTGCCTGCAGGATATCTGCCATTTGGCTACAAAATGTATTAGATTTGCATTCTGCATATCTAATCATTATGATAATGTTTCCTATCAATAAATTAAAATATAACGGTTCTGATAGTAAAGGAATAAAATACTATTTCAAAGTCAATTTATTTTCATATTTCTCTTGCCAAGAAGTACTCAGTAATAAACCTTGAGGAAAAAACCCTAAAGGCAAATAAATAAAACAAAGGATTGTGTGGGTTTTTGGATTTTGGTTTGTTTTTTTTTAAATAAAAGATGTACTTGGTGATATGCTTCCCCACCCCGTGATAGTTTCCTCTACTCAGAACACAAAAAAAAAAAAAAAAAAAATTGATGCTTGAATTATCGTATGCTCTACTGACACAGTTTCCACAAGAGAATGCACGTCTTTGCTAAATTACTATGTGGACAATTCAATATCTGTATGGTCTAGGCAGTTTTCTTTCAAGTACTCACTTCTTTTACTATTGACTGGAGTTTAACTTCCTTTTCTGAACAGTAAATTATCTCAGATACCAAAGAGATGTTGCTGAGATTCAGTGGTATGATACAGATATGTTGACATGTCATCCCACTGGAGAGAAACAAAATGAAAACATAACCCATGGTTCCAGGTTGCAACCCAGTGACAAAGACTTCTCCATTCTGTGCTCAGTGATGCATTCTGTAGAATTAGCCTATCAAAATTTCAGTTGCAGAAAAGAGCTCAGTATTACTCAATTAGTTCTAAACAGAAACATAATAAAATAAAGAATTTAATTGATCCTTTTTTTTTAATACGAGTCCATTAAAATGCATTTGTTGATTTATGACCAAGTTGGAAAAACTATTTTAAATATTCAATTTGGCAATATTTTTCAATATAAATATGCAAGTTTTATGTACATATTACATCTGTTTTCTCTGCAGCACTGTACATTTTGAAATAAAAGTCTTCATAAATTATAGCAAAATGATCATTTATGGAAAGTGGAACATTTGGCAAGAGATACCTCCTGACTGTACCCTGCCAGAAAGGAAATTCCATGTAATATATATATGGAAGTGTAAGGGAAATTAAATAGATGAATAACAAAGAAAGTTGGAGACAAAATATGCTATGTGAGTACTTTCTGTGTTTTGTCTCATTGTGGGCTCTCCTCACACAATTCTGTTACATTGCCTCCCTTCTTCCCTGGGCTTCCAGGTGGCTGGGGCAAAGCTGTGTGCAATGTGTGTGCAAGCCAGCCCAAGCCCAGGGTCTGAGGCACCGGGTGGAGGAGCTGTGGGAGGAGCTGAGCAGCCTGTGGAGCAACAGGGGCTTGACCGAGGCTTCACGGACTCCCAAGGACTTGAACAGCTCACTGCAGGACAGCAAGGACAGCCAGAGGCTATGGCTGAGCAGGTGGAAGAGTGATACTCCAAGGATGGAAGCTCTTGGAAGATTTTGACTTCTGGCATCGGGAGAGAGGTGGAGGGGAAAATTCCAGACAGGACTGGATCCATCCTATAAATTAACAGCTATTGGTACAGTTGGTGGTGCAGGTATTACTTCAGAATTTATGAGCAAGGATCCCTCTCACAGACATCTTTTCCTAAAAATCCTTTCTTTAGGATTTTCCCTTCTGGGAAGCTGAGGCCCCAGAAAAAGAATGTAAACAATGGT